>OX101785.1:54148415-54153415 GCA_944452715.1 Ophion slaviceki | reverse complement strand
CGTTTTTTCAAGAAAAAAACTAAATTACTCTGCAAACAAAAATCGCAAGTTTTTTTAAAACACCAAACTAAAACTAACGGTTTCCCTTTCAAAGGTCTTCTATCACTAAATGGCAAGATTACTATTTTTTCTAAGTCCAGCACGCGAATCTGCAACGTGCGAAAATCGTGAAAAATCGGTATTTCCAAAATGCCGTACCGGATACAAAAAAATTGCAAAAATGAAAATAAAAAACCAAAATGAAGCTGATTTTGTCTTCTTCAAAGCACCGTTTGATGAATTGGTTTCCGATTTTTTTCGCCGAGATATTCGATTTTTTGTCCGGATAGAAAAATCGCAGGGTGCTTTATACTCTTGGCCGAGGGTGTAGGGGAGACCGGGGCAAAATGGTATAGCGGGGCATAATGGGACCGGGGCAAAATGGGACCGGGGCAAAACGGATTTGGGGCAAAATGGAATAGTGAAAATCAACACTGCTGGAAAATACGTCATTGGGGCAAAACGGGACTGAGGCAAAATGGGCCGGAGAAAATCAGGCTCCTCAGAAAGAGGCGGCTGGGGCAAAACGGGATCGGGGCAAAATGGGACAGTGGAATAATTCGATGCAGAAACGAAAGAAATGCAGGGGTAAAAAACGAGGGGTAATAAATGAGTGAAAACAGGTTTTATTGAATGTTACACGATATTTGGGTCACACTCTACTTACGATACTATAATTTAACGGTGGCAATGTTTAATTTTTATTGCTTGTTTAACTAAGCTAATTTTTATGGGCACAATTGTCGCAAACGGACTCGATTAAGTTATCGTCAGCATGGGCACATGAATAGTGGGCCCATTTGTTATTAAAGTTTGTTAAACAATTACTTTTGATTCTGCGGTCAGAACTGTACCAAACTTGACATAAATTGTTATTTGAGCCTTCTTATTCGATTGGTACAATTTCTTTGTCATTATTAATTATTTAAATAATCAAGTAATTTTTATAATCTGACGCGTGCAATTTATGTTTTTTTTTTGTTTTTATCTTTCTTTGTTTTTTTAATTTATTTTCTGCCAACTGCACGTTACTGATACTGATTTTCAAGCCATTGATGAAAATCTAACTCTTGTCAATTTTTACGTAAATTGTTTTATGAAACTAGGACCGCCGGTCCCCATGAAATCGACGGATATGTGTCGACAAATATATCGGTCAGTCCGTATTATCTGCGTATATGTGGACTGAAACGAACCACAAGCACCATTTAGATTAGATTATGTTTCAACAGCTCTTTCATAGAGCCGAAGCATGAATTTTCCTGTCATCCCATTTTGCCCCAAATTCAGCTGGCTGCGACACTTCATTTTTGTGTGTCCCATTTTGCCCCTATCCCATTTTGCCCCAAATCAAGCACCAAGAAACTACATTTTTTGCTATCCCATTATGCCCCAGTGCCGTTTTGCCCCGGTACCGTTTTGCCCCGCTATACCATTTTGCCCCGGTCTCCCCTATATATATATATATATATATATATATATATATATATATATATATATATATATATATATATATACACACATACACAGGGTGCGTGTTCTGAATGGATAATCCTGCAACTGTCAGATCATGTCCTGCTATATGCTGCAATTTCAGTTTAGTAAAAGTCCTACAATTTTCGAGATTTCTTATTTTTCGAAAAAATCATCTGCTTTTGGTTTTTTGCATGCCAATTCTACAAATGATATGAATCGACAATGACTAAGCGATTCTTTAAAATAATTGGCACGATATGCGTAGTACTTTTTTTTACACCGCAGGCATGTCAAAGTCAGATGTTCGAATTGGTTTGTATGAAAATTCTGCATATCTTTTTTCATAAAGTTTCCTCAACATTTGAGGTTAAAAAGAAGACTTTTCTAGATAAAACAAATAACAAATGGCAAGCAAAAAACCAACAGCAGATAATTTTAATCTCGAAAACCGTGGGACTTTAAGCGAACAGAAATATCAGCATATAGTGGGACATGATCTGACCTATCGACAGTTGCAGGATTATCCATTCATAACAGGACACCCTGTATATATGTATGTATGTATATATATATATATATATATACATATACATATATATATATATATATATATATATATATATATATATATATATATATATATATATATATATGTATATATATATATACATACGGCATGTGAAGGTATTTCAATTGCGAAAGGTAAACTAACCAACTAAGGAACCGCAGTATTCCTCTGTACTCTGATTTCCTCATCTTCTCTCTCTCTCTCTCTCTCTCTCTCCCTCACGCTCTTCCTGCAGAGGTCTCGTACTACTTGTTGTTGCACAAAGTCACTTGTTCACTATTTCGCCTCTTTACGGGTGCGAAAAAGCAAAATGGAGAACACCAGTCGAAAGACCATAGTCCTTAGACTTGTGGTGCTCATCCTTGCTCCTTTGCCACACACGTACATGCACGTACGTATATAGCTGTGCACCTTACAAGCCCAGTGTCCTCCTGCACTTGCGTCCGTATGTGCTTTTTGGCCTACTTCTACTCCTTTTCCTTCTTCTTCTTTTTCTTCTTCGGTTTCCCGCAGAATCCAATATGCGCGAAAGTGTGTCGCTAGGTCAGCGTGCCTTGTTCCCCCGAGACACTCGGCGCATTCGCCTAAATCGCTTTGCCGATAAAAAGAAACGTTGCGAATTTATTTTCGCTGCCTCTATCTCGTTCGCTCTTTCCGCGTGCCCTGCACGTGGCACATTTCGTTTCCGCAGCCAACGATAAATGCGAACAAGCCCCTCGGCCACCGCCCCCGCCCGGCCAACCTAGAGCAATGTTCTCGTCGATTCTCGTGACTACAGCCATATACTAAATACTTTATTGTCTCATCGCGGTATACGTGTGTATCGGCTATTCTCGTTTTTCCGCCAGATCAAAGAACGTATAAAAATCCGAGGGCAAATATGAGAACGGACGAGAGAAAATAAGTCGTGTGTACACCGCGCGCACGGCAAATTTAACCCCGCCAAAGATGGTGATCGAACTCTACGTTTCAACGAAGTTGGGTCGCGTATATATATATATATATATATATATATATATACGCGCTAACATATAA
Source organism: Ophion slaviceki (assembly GCA_944452715.1). Lineage (NCBI taxonomy): Eukaryota > Metazoa > Arthropoda > Insecta > Hymenoptera > Ichneumonidae > Ophion > Ophion slaviceki. Next base: position 54,150,297 of record OX101785.1, on the reverse strand, counting down.
GGAAAAATGAAAATTGGACTTGCAATGAAGCCAGATTACGAGAGAAAGTGTGTACGAATATACATATACATATATATATATATATATATATATGGGATATTCCACGCCATTTCAGGTAGCCCGTGACCCCGACCATTTTTGGTTTTCCTGATTTTTTTTCTGTAAAATTGTACCCCATGAAAGGAATATCCATACCACTTTGTAGATTTTTATCTCTTCTCTTTTAGGACTTATAAATTCCAAAAAATGTCGGTTTCAGAAGTTTTGGAAATGTACAAACGCTGATAACTCGTGAACTAATTGAGATATCGATACATAGCACTACATAATTTGTTTTCATTTTGAAGCATACTTTCGTTAAAAAAATATGAAAAATATCAATTATCAATGTCAACGCTTTTTTGTTTCTAAAGTGAAAACTATTTTTTAAAAGATGTTCGCCTTATTTTATTTAATCAAAAAATTCTCGAAAATAGAGTGACCCATTCTATGATTTTTAACGGAGACTTTGTCCTTGGAGTGCCATATTTCAGGTGTTTACATTTTATTTTTTTTAAAGGAAACGAGTAAAGCTTTTTGAGTGCGGTTTTTTTCTTGCTTTTATTCATGATATACAGAACGTTTAAAAATTTTTTTTTTGAAAAAAAAAAAACCAAAATGGCGGCCGTTGCAGCTCCGCGAAAACAGGTCCTCAAATCGCAGGAGGTAAACGGCTGACATCACTGCCCCCTCTTTGTTGATCTGAAATACAAATTCAAAGCATATTATCAATCTGTGACCCTTTGGTCATGGAATGACGGATGGGTTTTTCGTTTAGTACAAAATTCGGAAAATGGCGGCAATTAAAAAAAAATCGAATTTTCGCGTTTTTTGTCGCATAAAAAGATAAATAATAAATGCAAAAATGTATCTATCGAAAAAACGAGCCGTCATTCCGTGAAGACATATTTTCTGAGTATGCTCTCCAAGTTTCAGGTCGATATGTCAATTACAGCGGTCAGGAGGATGTCAGCCATTTTTAAAAACGTGTTTTCGAGAAAAACGCGTTTAAAGTTTTGTAATGTGTTTACACAAATGTGTTTATAATTACCGCTAATCGGCAATGCCTGGTCCATAGAGGCATCCCTCCTCTTTTTCTAGTTGCTCATGTTGAGCCGCTAACATCTCCCGCTACTTTCAAGGACAAAGTCTCCCTTAAGACTAGTCTCATCGTGGGTCCATTTTTCCTTCTATTTTTCTCGAACTAATCATATTTTTTTCAAGACGATTATTATTATTCGAATGTCCAATAATGCTATTAATGATTTTGGGATTTCCAATTCGGCATCCACAGGCCCCGAAACGGTTTATTTTTAATTTGTGCTGAATTTAACGATTTTTTTTCCAATTCGACATCACTTTTTTGTTCTCTCTTTTTAGTTTTCGAGAAAAAAAAGCATTTTTTATTTTCCTCTGTGTATTCACTTTCCTCGCGATTTTTTTTGCTCGTGTCATCGCTATGGAGTGCACTGTTAACCAATAAATAAATGACCAACTGAACACTGACGTAAATGTCGAGAAAAATGTTTGTTCTACGATCTTGTTTGGTTTTTAGGAAAAAACGTATTTTTGATTTTTGTCCTTTTTGTACGTGCCTTAAACGCAAATTTCTTTACACGGGTCATCGTTATGAAGTGCACTGTTAATTAATAAATAAATTACGAACTGAACACTAACGTAAAGGCCTTAGATTTTGATCGAAAGTTAAAGAAAGAGGTTTGAGAGGATCAGTCACTAAAGTTCAGATAATAAGAAAAGAAAAACGATTACCAATGTAAATTACTCTCAATTTGTTTTAAAAACTTCTAAGGGGAAGGCACACGTAAAAAAGACAAAATTACAA
>OX101785.1:54075915-54143415 GCA_944452715.1 Ophion slaviceki | reverse complement strand
GAAAAAAAACACGTTTGAAGTTTACATATAATTAAAATCAAATTGCACTAGGCATTTGTGGAAACTAATTATTAATGTAATCTGTTACGAAGTGATTAAATTATCAATTGGAGTAGTAATTGCCATTGTTAGTTGTTAATTTAATTACCTTTTGCCCATCTCTGCCTGCCCCTCTACAGCCCCAGCGTTGACGGGCTGTTACGTTTGAATTTTATTGAATTTCGCTTTGAAACTTTGGGAAAATATTCTACACATACATATAATTCTATAGTTTAAAGAAATGAAAAAAAGAAATGGATTTTTCATCGTTCCCAATGTACATCCCGCCTCAAGGTATGCGATACCATCGAAGTGCAATTCCAAAGATTAAGTTCCTATGCAAAGTTATAAAATCGAACATCGGAATCTTGGATCGCACACTAATTGAAACAACTGCAACGAAATGTCTATTAATTCGTGAAAACAAAATGATCGCTTTCGCTGAAAGGATCAATAATCCATCGAACTATATGCCAATACCGAAAGGAGGCTACATTTCCATGGCGACTTCTGTCGCAGAAAGGCCAAACATGGAAGGTGACCATCGGGCCAAGGACACTGCGCACCCCGTAATTTGTTTTTCGTGACGATTACTTGGTATAGGTGTACTGAGTAACTTTAAACAAGATCGTCCGATAACCAACCGCACGTCGATAATTCTCTATGGAAATCGAAAAAGGTTTCAAGCTATGACATTGCAGCCTGCCCGAAGGTACATAAACGTCGGTACACGAGGGCACCAAGTTACGAACAAAGCGGCGATGATCCATAGTTGGAGAAAACTGCGCCGCGTAGGTATAACACGCCAACGGGGCAATTTACACGAACCACGTACAGAATTCAGTATCATCGCATCCCATGGTGGTAATGTGTAGGCAAACAAGCCTTCGTGATAGTAAAATGCAGCGAATGGAAGTTTTTTCTCCACATCGATTTTTCCCAAATGCTCATCCGCGTAACATTCGAGAGCTCGCTGTCAGCCGACTAAGTGACCACACTCAGAAGTTCTGCGGAGTCTCAACAGCGAGGTCTATCCTGGACGTGCATCAGCTTTACGAAGTACACGAACATTCGGAATCGTGCGTGTATACGGCGTAGCCCGGTGCTCAAACTTGTTCAGCCCAGTAACACGTATCGCGAAAAACGCGTCAGTATGGCCTGGATATTTCGAATTTTCCTTTTTTTCGCAACGGCCATATTTTTCGTCCGGTCTACCGATTGGGTTGACAACGTGACTAGATACATCGCCGAAGATTCGGGAGCTCGTCAAGTGGTGCTTGTAACTAAACTCGCAAAAGGCAAAGTCATCGCAAGTCCGATAATCAACGAGGTACTTATGAAATTGACACAAAAGCTTCCCGTCCTGCCGATAAACATAGCCGAAGATGACAGCGATGCAAACGGTGGATCGGGTGGCCATACCTCATGGGATTCTTCACCGATCGCCACGTCTGCGACTGTCTACCTTCTCATTCACGAGTCCAGCGAAACTTTGCCAACTCTACCATCGAGAGGCCTCATCGATTCCGTAGCGGAAATGGGATCATTTGACTACCATCCGAAATATTTGGTTTTAATCGCTGCTCGAGTGTCGAGCGACGGCCTGAAGGATCTGTTGCAATACGCTTGGACCCAGAAGTTGCTCGATTTTACAATCCTCGAGTGGATCGAGCCGAAATCTGCAAAAACGTTGAAACCGCAGACGAACGCATTGGCTTCACCGATTGTTCATCGATTCAATTTTTTCAAGAACGAGTATACCAGATGTGACTGGGCTTCGAATACAGATGGCATATTTCCCGATAAGGCTAGGGATATGGCACGTTACCCTTTGAAAATAGGAGCGGCTGATAATGCACCATTTGTCGTCGCCAATTATAACGAACTTGGTGAGCCTGTCTTTGTTGGTGGTGCTAACATTCTGCTCATTGAACTTGTCGCTAAAAGATTGAACGCATCTTTGAAGTATATTCCAGTTCATTCGATAATGTACGGTGATAGAAACCTTTCTGATATTGAACGTTCCGTTTACCACACTGAGAAGACACAAATGGATATTAGTTCTTATACATCTCCACGATCAAGCACATCCAGGATCAATAGCTTGCGGACTGCCCCAATACGTATCGATGGATATTGTGCAATAGTACCGATTTTACCGAAACGTGGCAAACTTGACATTGTACGCTTCGGGCAGGCCGTTTTCGTGATTTTAGTGATCGTCACGATTTACCTGATCGCAGTATATCTACTGCGCTTCCGAGTTTCCCAGTGGCGACCGTTCATCATCGTGCGTATACTTTTCGGTGTCTCCGTGTCTCAACGACCGCGCAGAAACGCCGAGCGCATTGTCTTCGCTTCCTTGCTCGCTATTTCGGCTGTTTACTCATCCACCATGTACACCGCTATCACGAACGTCGCTTTGCTGACTACCAGTGAAACGGAGTTCGAGTCTTTCGATGATCTTGACAATTCGGGATTAACGCCCCTTATCTATTCGGTCGCAGTCGACAAAACGTTCGCCAACTCCGACGGGGTCTTGAGAAATTTGATGAAGAAAAGTAAAATGGCGAAAGAAAATATGATGATTTGTGCACAGCGTGTTGCGCGACAGAAAAATATCACTTGTGTAATGCGAAAAGCGGTGGCTGAGATAGCCGTGACGAGAAGCAGAGTAGATGGACGCGCCACGATAAAAATTGCGAAACCTTGTTTCTGGACTGACGGCTTCGGATTCCAATTGGGCAAAGGATCACCCTATAGGTCTAGCATTGACAGTCTCATAAATCGAATGCACAGTGGTGGATTGATTGAAAAGTTGTATGAAGACGCGAAAAATGAATGGATCAAACACAATGACAACGATGACGACAGTGAGCTTGAGGAAAAAGAAAATATGATCGCACTTCGTCGACACTTGCTAGCATTAGTGGTTGCCGGTTACACAATGTCGATATTGACGTTTATGGCCGAGCTCCTTATCCATCGCATATCGATAGTAATGAAAAACGCCAGAAAAAGGTTGAATAAACGTCCAGTAGTGGTCTTTCCATATACCGAATAGAGAACAACACAGAGCAAAAAAAAGAATGCGGTGTGATACGATAAATTATTGCAACTCGATATTGTAATCTCATTATCCGTTGTATTGAATGAATTAATTGCGGTGCAAAGGTGTATTTAAAAAAAGAAAATTTCCAAAAATGTTGACGGTGACTAGCAGTCTACGGTCCCGAAAAGGTGAGTTTCGACACTTTTTATGGATACCCAGTTGATGGAATGAAAATTCCGTCTAGCGGCCTTTATTGTACACATCTTTAAGTATCTTTCCAAATATTTGCACACGGTTTTTTTAACAAAATGGATTTGACAGTGACGATGAGTGAAAAAATGTTTACCTGGAGCAACGATACAAAATTATTTACGTTCTAAATAAAATTTGGCCTTGATGTACATAGCGAAATTGAAAAAATGTCGATTTTCTGAAAATAAAATGCATGTTGGAAAAGAAAAAACATGTTTTCGGTAATAAAAAGCCGCCGAAAATACTTCTTTCCGTAAAAAGTTTTCAACGTATCAGAAATCCCTTGCGTGCTTCGATGTAAAGTGTTATTACAAGGTTCCGATAAAAATGTCAAGTCAATTGGTGAAGAATTGGCGATGTAATGGTGCCAGCCGCGGGACACTATCAGACGAAGCCTACTCGCCTCATCCAGTTTCAGTGACGCCAATTTGTTACCAAAATTTTGGGAAAAAATTTGTAAAGACACTTATAAATATTTAAGACAAAGCCTAATTAAACGGAATTTCCATCCTATTAACTGAGTATCCGTAAAAAGTTGTCCAAATTCCCTTTTTTATCCTTTTTCTAGACGCACATTTTCCCTTAACGATTTCTAGTTTTCGGAGGACCCGGGTCCTAATCACACAACATCTCCGCGCCAGGATCTTAACAAATCCCTGGCCACCTTATAATTGTCACCTGTATACAGGGTGAGGCACATGAAGTGTTACAGAGCAATAGCACTCATACTATTGATCGTTCCCAAAAGTGTTTCAGACAAAAGTTTCAGTGTTCGAGAAGGCCGTCATTCTGGACCACGATATTTTTTTTATCGGTGGACGCGCTGAAGGTAAGTCAAGGTCAGCTCCACTTTTTTTAATGGAATGGTACATTTTTATTCAACCATCTTATGGAGCACCTCAAGCCGCATAAAAAAACAACAGAGGGTCAAAGTCGTTCAAGGTCATTCAAGGTCACCTATTAAAATGAAATACAAATCTAAATATCTCGGATCACTTCCAAATATTTGGTAGTGACCCGAGATATTGAGATTTGTATGATAGATACTGACCTTGAACGACTTTGACCCCCTGATGTTTTTATGTGGCTTGAGGTGCTCCACAAGATGGTTGACAAAAATTTACCATTCCATTAAAAAAAGTGGAGTTGACCTTGACGTAGCTTCAGCGCCGCCCCCGAGAAAAAAAAAATAGGGTGGTTCAGTATGACGGCCGTCTCGAACACTGAAACTTTGGTCTGAAACATTTTTGGACATGATCAATAATTTGAGTGCTATTGCTCTGTAACACTTTATGTGCCTCACCCTGTATATATATATATATATAGAGAGAGAGACGCATATGTCCGTCTCATGTGCGAGCTCCTCGATCTCGTTACTCGATCGAGACGGCATAATCGGCGGTCGGCCTCAGTGGATAGCCAAAGAGAGGATGGAAAATTCAAAAGGAGTCAAAGTGGGGGGAAAATATTCCAGAAAAATGGTTTAACGAACTAGACGCTAGGGAAGGGGAACGGAAACGCGGCAAAAGACGAGTATAAAAGAGCCGTTCTGGGGACACAACGGGTCTTCTGTTTTGCAACTCCAGCCCTGTCGCAAGTAGTGAAAGACGGTACTGGTACGAGCTGCAAAGCGAGGAAGGTATTGGAGTAACGAAAGCGTCAGGGGACAGAGGAAGGAAAAGGAGCGAAATTTGGGGAATTCTTTCGGACATTGAAGGCACGAGTAGCTCACTGCGGCATGAGTAGTGAAAAGGCAGCGTTGAAGGCCTTATATACGCGATTTCGCCGATTTTCGAAGGTACTTTTCTAGACGTTAAAAAAAAATGACGGATATATTGACAAGATTTTTTTTACAGATCGGTTATGCACATGGTTAAGTATATGTAAAAAAAAACCAGAAATGTTAACAAATGGCGGAGATATAACATAATAAAGCAATGTATTTGTTTTTGAGCGCGCGTTGATGGTGAAAGTTCTCGGCATCGATGTGAGTGTCTGAAAAAAAACATGAACATATTTATAATTGCATAATGAATGTATCTTCAGTGTGAACTAACAATATTATTTTAAAAAATTATTAAATTGAAAATTCGAAACTTAAAATTTTTTGTCGGTATTTTATTTTTTATATTTTTTTGTGTCATTGAAATTTTGGTTTCTTTGGTTCACACAATAGGTGATGATACTAAGAATATGTTGTAAACATTTCAAAGCGATCTGAACCTTCGTTCAAGAGTTAGAACTTTCACAAGGTTCAAAAAAGTGAATCATGGAAGAACGGCTTTGAAATTGGCGATCGGGCGCGCCGCGCGGTATGTGTAATATGCTCTAAATGCTGTAACTTTAACAATTCTTCAATTCTGTAAAACTTAAAATATTCCTAACCGTTCAGGCTAATGGAATAGAAAATAATTAAAAAATTAACATTTTTGGAATGTTTCGCGTATATAAGGCTCTAATAATCCCGATTGAGGAACGTGTGATATGGCGCAAGTAGCGAAAGGGAGTCCGAGCGGATACCCGACTAAGAAACGTGCCAATTAACGCAAGCAGCGGAAGGGAGATGTAAATGCGCCTGATTGAGGTAAATGCTGCAGTCAAAGGCGAAATAGGACCGGAAGTCTCATAGTAAAGAAATAAGGAATAAGGAGAAATACAAAAGAAATGCAAAGAAATTAAAAGTCATTTTAATTCATGAGGAGTTGCGAGGAAGTCCCAGCTGATCAAGCGTCTTGAAACGTTATAGTCCGGGAAACAAAATAGAGAAAGAGAGACGACGAACTGTAACGTGATAGAGCAAGAGAAAAGAACAATGGCAGTGGCCAAACCGTCAAATATGACTGATCCGCGAGCGACACACATACACGAACACACACATACACACAAGAATTGTCGCGAGAGATGAGCCAGACACCACACAGAATAGCGACCAAAGCAACACACAGACAAACCCAACCAGACACGAAGTGAAACTACACACACACACACACACACACACACACACACACACACACACACACACGCGCGCGCGCGCGCGCGCGCGCACACGCACACGCACACACGCACACGCACACACACACGCGCGCGCACACACACACACACACACACACACACACACACACACACACACAGACACACACACACAGCGCACCAAATACACATACACCACACATACACCGAAAAGGATTTAAAAAAAATCAGAACAGCAGCGAGAGCAAGGCAATCACACATACGCAAATAAACCGATACACAACGATACACTCATGCAAATGTAGGGCGATCATGGGCATTGCGGAGTCCACATTTCGAAGACAACGCGTACACTCACAAAAAATATGTATTATGTTCTAATAAATTGGCACATTAGAACATAATTTATTAGAAATGATTAAATGTTTACTCGTATGGAGAGGGTTTTTATGTAATTGCAACTACAGCATTTATTCGGCGTCGCTAAATATGTTTTTTTTCGTGCCGATTTTTCACACCAATTGAAAGCCATATTTAAAATAGAACATTTGAATAAATATTTTCCTCAAATCAAATAAATACTACTTTCCAATGACGAAAACCTCTTGTTTCGCGACTATGATACTAATGTGCGCATGGGCACTTTGCTCTTTAAGGCGTTACCCCCACTTGTAGCGGAAAAAAGGCCTTTTTCATGCATTTTTTTAAAGAAAACTACAAAACTTTTTTAATCGATCAATATACCATCTTAAAGAACACATCTTGAAGAACTTTCAGTAATTTTTTATTGAAAAATATTACATTGTTTAGTGGCAAAAGGCCGTCAATGATATAATGTTTTTATATACACGGTTTGCGGTGACCAACATTGCGGCGAAGTGGATCATCTGAAAAAAAATGCGGATGGATTTAGTCAAATATAAGTATAAACTAGTCTGTAATCGAAGGATTTCAAAAAATATTCATTTTTCACAAAATGGCGGACAGTCAAAGTTAATGGTTCGATTTTAACGAAAAAAAAACGGCCGTTTTTTGGCTATAAAACGGCCATTTTTTTCGAAAAAAAAATCGAACGATTAAAGACTACATTTTTATGTATTAAATAAGCCTGCAAAAATTCAAGAAGATCGGTTCATTAGTGTTCGAGTAATCTTGGTCACCGACTTCAGAAATGCCATTTTGAGAAAAACGCGTTTAAAGTTTCAATTTCAGTTTACACGAAGAAAATATTTTTTTTGTAAACTTACATAGAGTCATCTTTTCCGGGCATAAAAAAACTGCAATTCAAATTGCACTTCAAAAAAATGCAATAAAAAAAATCGATTTTTTCAAAATCGCAAGTGGGGGTAACCCCTTAACGCGACGGGCCCGACAACAGGCCGCTCGTCATATGTAGCTCACGCATACGCTTACCATGTAGCTTCTTCCTATGCCAAAAATAATTACGGACGAAATGACACAATACCTCGAGAAAAAAAAACAGCCGGGAGATTATGAAGAATCCTGTCAGATGTTAAGAAAAACTCTATTTGTCGGATATGAAACACCAATTTCTTCTAACTTATATATCCTATTAGATGTTGAGAAAAATTCTTAATAAATTTTAAACATGAACTTAAATGAAAAATTGTCTTAGCTGTTAATAAAATCCTAGTAGGCCGACTTAGGAAAGAAAACTTATTCGCCGGGAGACAAACTTCTTTGTCCTTGATAAATCTTTTTTCTGAGTGTAGCAGCGTAAGAGGCTCCGCCTCCTCGAAAAGACCCGAGGGCCCGCCTAACGTAAGAATCTCGGGCAAGCGAAGCGATCAGTGACGAAATTCGAATGTACAGGAAGATTCAAAAGAAACTGTAATTATACCAAGGAGAAGAATTTGAATAAATCCACGACATATTGTACGCAAAAAAGGTCTTTATTAATTTGCTCCCTAATCGAGTCCCGAATTCCACAAAATTTAATATAATTAAGGGGTTGACCGTTACAATATATATATATATATATATATATATATATATATTACATGTATTCCTCAGAGGTACGGGGTCCTTCTACTTTTACCATCGCCTCCTTTATTCCTTCCATTCCTTCCGACATTCACAATCCTTCCAGCGTGCCCTACATTGCATCCAGAGTTCCCCCCAGAGCATTGACCGCAGTCACTCTTTCCTAATGCACCACTGTGTCGTATTTGCACGAGGGCCCAGGCAAACTGCGAGAAGCCTGGACCGATACAGGCGGCTATATTTGGCTGAGTTTCAGTTGTATTACCATCAGAAACTCAGACAAACTGCCTCCCACTCAGAGGTTGACGCGCAAACCAGTGTTCGGGCAAGCGGTCACCGCGCCAAGTATTGGCAGCCTCCAATGCTGCTTAACTCAGTGACCGCCGAGCACGCACACCGACCGCGCGCCCATCTCTGTCGGTTATATATATATATTTTGCGTATCTTGCCGAGCTCTTTTCTTAAGGGGGAAGCCTGCTTTAGAGGCTTCAAAAAATCGATTTTTTTTGCATAAATGTCTTCCCAAACTATCCAAGAATGTGTCCCTAAAATTTCAAAAGCAAATTCAAATTATATTCGGAGTTACAGAAGAAATAGTGAGCAAGCGTCGAGCAGGTATACGAGCGGCCGGATCGCTCGGAGTGCCCGCGCTCCGCCCCTCGATCTATTTTATGTATTGTACCCATGGTAACTATTGTACGTATCCAAAGGGTTTTTGAAGAGTCTGAAGGGCAACTCTATGGACCAGGAATCGCTGATTAGCATATTATTGCGGTAAGTTCAAGAAAATTACGATTTTTTATATACGAAAACTTTGACGCGCGATTTCGCGGTTTTTCATTTTTACGATTTTTCCTAATTGGCGGGAAAGATAGGGAAAAAATTAAACGTCCTATCGAAACGAGACAAAATTCGTTGTATTCGGGATTAAATTCTCTTTTTGTTGAACCTAAAAAACCTTAAGAAAGTTATGATTAACCCACTTTTTAAACAATCTAAAGTGACTTTTTTTTCCAAAAAAATGATTTTTTTTTTAATTTGCGAAAAATTGTTGAATTTCGCACTTTTTGTTGAATTTTCTTGGTTTAACTAAAAGTTATACTATTGAAAATAAAAATTTTTTTGGGTTTTTTGTTTCAGATGGAAATTGCGACCTGCATCTTTCCCGCCGCACGACACATGCACACTCGAGGCGCCTCGGCGAAATGCTTGTACCAGGCATAATATGACATATATTTTAATGAAAAAATTTGAGAAGACTGTTGAAATATATAACAATAAAACCTGAAAGTTTCGTTTCGATCGAATATTTCTTTCCTTCCCAAAAAAATCCTCGAAAAAATCGATTTTTTGAAGCCTCTAAAGCAGGCTTCCCCCTTAAAGGGCTATACCAGTGTGACACTTTCAGAAAATCAATTTGTTTTTTGCCTTTTCCGACAGTTTATACTTTCAAGAATATCCTGTACAAAATTCAAGGCCGTATCTCTGATCATTTTATCTTGCAAAAATCGATAGTTAAAACTTTAAACGCCTTTTTCTCGAAATGAGATTTTTCAAATTTGCTGACTTTGTAACGCAAAGAGCAATTATCCGATTGACTTGAAATTTGAACTGAGTACTCTTGAATATATTTACTCTACAATGACGTAGGATATTTTTGATTCGATGAAAATTGACGATTTAGCATTGAAAAAACGACCATTTTATAGGCAAGAAAACAGATTTTTTTTTCATAACTACAACATTTTGTTAGATTTTGATATTTTTCGAAAATCCTACATCATTATACAGGAAATATCTTCCAGTTTAACGACATTTTTTTCTTTTTCGGTTTCAGCTATTCAATCGGTCGGAATCATGTCAGCAGTGGAGGAACTTTTTTTTGGCGCCTCGGAAGGCAGCGCATAAGTCGCTTGGATCTCAATATTCTTCTATGAAAGAATGATGGAACATAGGTCAAATATAGCCACATATATTCTTTATTTTCCGAAACATCTAATTGAGTAATGTTCTTCCAAAAAATTGCCGAAAATCACCCAAATATTCAGCCTTCACACTATTATAGCCCCTCAACCATGCACGCCAGGTAGTTGCACAGAATTTCCAGTGTACTTGTGTGGTACATATGTTGTACAGTTATATAATGGTGATATCAAGTTTATGTTATAATAGTAATGATTAAAAAAAAAAGAAAGTCTATCATTTGGAAAAATATTATTCCTGAGGTTTAAGAATTTTGTGTACAACGTTTCTAACCATCTTGCTTGGCCATTTTATGAAAATCTATTTCACTCTTTTGGTAAATTCGAATTGAAAAAATATAATGAAGCCATTGTTTGAAATCAAATAAAAAATATTTCGAGCTAAATCAGAATTTTTTTATACGATCAAACAAGCGATAATGTTTTTGGGACAATTTTTTTTACTTGGCGTCCTTTTTTTACTTTTTGAAAGTTATACAGGGTGAGGCACATAAAGTGTTACAGAGCAATGACACTCAAACTATTGATCATATCCAAAAATGTTTCAGGCAAAAGTTTTAGTGTTCGAGACGACCATCATACTGCACCACCCTATTTTTTTATCGGTGGAGGCGCTGAAGCTACGTCAAGGTCAACTCCACTTTTTTTTAATGGAATCGTACATTTTTTTCTTTAACCATCTTGTGGAGCACCTCAAGACGCATGAAAAATATTACGGGGTCAAAGTCGTTCAAGGTCATTCAAGGTCACCTATTAAAATGAAATAAAAAACTAAATATTTCGGATGACTACCAAATGTTTGGTAGCGATCCGAGATATTGAGATTTGTTTTTCATTTTAATAGGTGTTCGAAATGACCTTGAACCACTTTGACCTCTAATGTTTTTCATGCGGCTTGAGGTGCTCCACAAGATGGGTGAAAAAAAAATGTAACATTCCATTTTGAAAAGTGGAGGTGACCTTCACTATGCGCCTGCGCCTCCAACGAAATAAAAAAAATGGTCGCATTTGATGGCCCCCTTCACACCGTACAACTTTTGTTTGGAACATTTTTTTTGTGACGTCGATAATTACCGAGTTATTTCGGGTGGCAGAGATAAGAGAAACACCCATGTATCTACACAAGTAATTTTAAACAAAATTCGACCCCGCTGATCGATGCCACCGATCTCGACGCCACTGATTGACTTACGAACACGCCGCGACTCTTTATACAGTAAGATGGGATTTAGCAGACGACGTTTTAACTTTGATTCGATACTACGCGAAAACGCGGCGACGAATCGAAAATTTAATGACATTTTACCAATGAAATATGATTTTTTTCTATCGATTTTGTTTGGGTCATTTTCCGATCCGTCTACTCAATCTTGAGATTCCATAATATTCGACCGAATTCCCGAACGATTTTTTGACTACGAAAATTATACCACAGCCGTCGATTTGTTGAATCGAATGAAGTCCCTAGGTCGTATCGTAACATACACTACATGCGTCCTTTTATGTATCACTTGAGGGGTTAGGCCACTTTAGAGGCCGAACAAATAGGCTTTTTGAGATTCTTTTTTCAGAAAAAACTACAAAATAAATCGAGGTTACTAAAAACGGTGTTTATCATACATATCAGTGACTGTATACAATAAATTTTTGAAGCGTTTAATTTCAAAATGGCGGCTGCGCAGCGTTTTGGCGATGACGTCTCCGTTTTCCAGGGTCCACGGCCGGAAAAACAGCTCCTGTAATTTTTTAATTATAATGAGCCAATGAATTTGTTTCGATTATATATAATAACTGCTCTAGAAGTACGTAGGATTTTTTCGATATATTGATTTTTAGCCAAATGGCGCTCTCCTAAAGTGGAAAGTGAAAAATGAACCTAAAAAATCGTCAGATAATTGTTAATAACAAATGAACTATGCAATATAAAAAAAAATCCTACGTACTTCCATAGACAATGTATTTTTCAAGGTATATTCAACATTTCAGATGAAGCGGTTGAAAATTTTCTGAGTTATGTTTCCGGCTAACTTAAAAAACGCAGTTTTGAGATAAACGCTGCATAGCCGCCATTTTGAAATGAATCGCGTAAAAAAATTATTGTATACGGTCACTGATATGTATGATAAACACCCTTGTTTGTAAACTCGATTTATTTTGTAGTTTTTCTGAAAAAAAAATCCCCAAAAAGCCTATTTTTTCGGCCTCCAGAGTGGCCTAAGGCTTTAAGACTTTTTCTCATCTATATGGATATAGACGCTCGCGCATCTTCGAGTCGTAGTCCTGAGAGCTTGTACACACGGTGTCCCAGGTAGGAATTGACGATGAAAAAAGGGCTCGCCAAGCTCTGAAACAAGGCTCACATTTTTTAATTCAGGCTGAGCACCAGCCTGATTTCAGGCCTAGCTGAACCTCTGAATGATAACGCGGTTTCAGGCTCTTGCACACAGGCTTGACCAAAGGCTGGTAGAAAAGCCTGTACTAAGCCTGAAACGACGAAACAACAAGGCTCAAAACGAGCCTTAATGAAGCCTTTACGAGCATTTATGACCAGGCTTTTCCCAAACTCTTCCCGAGGCTATATAAGGCCTGTTTTTAGTTTTCTATATTCTACATTGGGGTCAATTTAATAAATTTGGAAATAATTCATTTGATTTATCATATGTATTTATTATTTGTTATATTATTTGTTACAAAATATATATAAAAAATATTTTTAAAAACAATACCTTATTTTATTGCGTACTTTTATTTTCGTATATACTTTTTTGTGTACCTCATAAATATCGATAAGAGCATATGTTTAAATGTTCTGAGCTGCCTCCTTCGCTTTCGTTTTTCGTGCCTTCGCACCCGACAAATTTACTGCTAATTTTTTTTTCATAAAAGTACAGAAAAAATATTATTTTAAACTTATTTTATTTTATCCCAACCTGAAACAAGCCTGCATCCAGCCTTGATTTTTCAGCCTCAAAATTCACCGGCTGAATAAAGCTTGAAATAACCCTGAGTTTAGGCTAAGCAGCCAGTCTTGGTTCCAGGCTGCTCCAAACGATGCAATGAAACCTGGGCCAGGTCTGTCTCACTCAGGCTCGGTGAAACAAGGCTCGCAAAAGCTTGTTTCCATCGTCAGCCTTTTGATTTCCTACCTGGGGTATTCCTACGCGCGTAGAAAACAGCCCGTGCGTAAAGGCGCTGACATGCGCAGCGCTCCCCCGCCTCTCTCGTACGTCCGGGCAGTTGCGTTAATCGGAACCTCGGCGGTTTGTCGCGTTAGATTAATTTACATCGTTCTTCAACACTTGAAGTTTCTCGGCGTCTCCGAAGAGCAACATTAACGAAAATGAACGAGTAAGTTTGCTCACGGTGAAAGTGACGCTCGAAAAGAGTTTCTGTTTTGTTCTTACCGACGACGATGCCAAGTGTCGCTTCGACGCGACGGCGGCGGCACGCGAACTTCACGAATTCTTCAACATCGACGGAATTTTCCCGCACCCGCGATCATATGAATATTATCGTGTATCCTCGAATATTGATAGCACGATCGTATCGCTGGAATTTATATTGACGTAAGAATAAAAAATATGGCCTCCCGAGTCGAAATTTTCGAGCCGCGTCCAAGCCACAAAATGAAGGCGAGCAGAAATCGGCGTGAGCGGATTATTGGGTATCTAAAGGAGGGTACAATGTTTGAAAGTACCATGCGTTAGAGCCTCCGATGAACCTCCGGCATGGCAGAAAGTAGACTTTTTGACTCAAAGGAGGTCAGGGAGGGTCACAATTGAACCTACGGAACCTCAGGTGGGCCTACTTCGAGCGCTCCCGCAGAACCTACTGCCCCCCCTTTCGGCCTACTGTACACTGCTAAACAAAAAATTAATTTATATAGAATCTATTTAAATAAAATAGGTTTTTTTCCTTGTCTCCCAGCCTACTACGATCATATTTCTTTCAAAGATATTTATATATGTTAATAAAGATGAGATTCAAATTAATCTTCATTTGCTTACAATGTACACTGTAAAGCTTAGTGTACTATATGCAAAAAATATTTCATAAATCGAAAATAAAATGAACGCATTATTTGAGAGCTTTGCTACAAGGATTTTTCATCGTAACTCGTCATTCCCTGGCCTTTGGAAATGATTTTTTTCGAAGAAAATATTTGCCCTACATGCGATTTGAACCTAGTCCTACCTATTCATAGCTACGCGCCGCTGCCCCTATGCTACCGAGTGCTTATAACATTTTGGTCGCTGATATGGCATAAGAGACCAAATGAATACCTCCAACTATTTGTTGTATCACATAAGCTATAGATTTTTCAAACACATACACACACACACGCGCGCGCGCGCGTGTGTGTGTGTGTGTGTGCGTACACATAAATAAACATTTTTAAAATCAATCATTTTAATAATGGAATGCAATAGGAAAAATTTGGTTCTATGAAAAATCTAGTTAATACAAATTTAAAAAAAATCAAATAGACGCGGTTAGTTAATATCATAATATTTAGCGGGAAAAAATAAAAATATGCTTCATACATACACGTGGAAATATTTTTTTAATTTTCGACGTGCTAAAAATGAAAACAAGGAAAAATCAAACATCTTATTTGAAATCGACGGTAATCGGCCGTCGCCATTTATCAACTCATTATTGAATAAACAAAAAAAAACAAAACGAACAAAAACAAAAAGAAAAAATCGAATGATGTTGAATTCTAAACCGACAATTTCAATCCTTCAGAACATGAAATAGACTATAATTAACACCCTATCGTTCCATATAGAAATCAACATTATATGTTATTTAGATATACACTGCCAGCTAAAAGTTTTCGGACACTCCACATAATCGCAAAACTTTTGAGCACTGAATAATTGCCAAATAATGTTAGAGTAATATAATTCATTTCATTTATTATTTCACGAAGATACTATAAAGATCTATATGATTAAGTAATTTCACAGAGTTTTATATTATCTTCGTAAAATAATTATTATTCTACCATAAGTTTGCAATGATCCAAAGTGATATTAAGTTTTGCAGTTATCTGAAGTGTCCGAATACTTTTGACTGGTAGTGTATATTCGAATATATTAACGCAACCACATATATATATATATATATATATATATATATATATATATATATATATATATATATATATATATAAAGTATTATATAATATATACCGTCGCTTAAATGTTTGGATACACCAGTCGATATTTCTTGCTGCACTAAAAGTCACATAGCTTCGTAAAAAAAAGATAACCAAATTTACCGAACGGCGTTTTGACGACAATAAATTCAGCTGTATATTGCTTTTCTGAAATATTTTTTTATCATTTTCTTTTCGACCCGGTACGCACTTTTATACGTGACTGATTTTCGGCTTTTTTTCGACCATCAAGAATTGAACGCATGACTTATGGAAAAAAAAATTGTTATGTTTATCCATGATGAACTTAAACGGGGTAGCAGGAACTTCATTTGCGTTTTTTATAAAGTTTTGTACGATTTTTTTCGCAATGTTATTTCATTTTTTGCTAAAAAGACTAATTCTAGATAATGCAATGTAACTCAAGAACTAGAGGGCTTAAGAAGAAATGTCAAGAACGAAAAACGTCGCGTAAGCTTATACTGGATAGACTGGCATTTTTTAAAGAATTTTCCTGTGAGATTTTTTCTCACAGGAAAATGCCCATTAATCCGGTAGAATTGGAGTAAGACTGTATACACAAGCATTCTTTTATCAATTGCCTATAAAATAATAATAAATCGATATTGAGCAAATTTGATTGTTTTCGCATATTAATATTGGACTATTAATTTGATAAGGGGACGATGTATTTTTATTAATTTCGTATTATTTTCGTCATCGAACGGATTACCGATCAGGTCACAATGGAATGATGATGGAGGAGATATCGAATTTGGGCCGAAAGCAGGTTAGGTGGGGTCGAGGCAACAGTTTGAGGTTGAAAGCAGGTTAAGGAGGCCTGTGCTCTGCACGTTTCACTGAAACTGGGGGTCGAGAGAAGGTTTGGGAGGTCTAGCAGAGGCTACCCTGGGCCAAAAGGAGGTCTCTTCATGGCACTGAACTCGACAAATGAGGTTTCGTAGGTTCAACGGAGGCTGGCGGCTTATGTATTACAAAGGAAATGGGTCCTGCGAGGGTTCAGAGGAGGCTAAAAATTTCGACTCGGGCTGTCTCATAACCTCAATTTACGTACTCTGTCATTTGCCACGATGTTCCCTCGCATTGCTTTCCCGCTCGCCGATGTGTCAAAGAGCCAACGGCTCTGATGCAAGAAACTCAAGTTTATTTGCTCTTTGCAGGAATACCTCGGTATGGGTTCGTGAAAAAATCGTAGATAGCATATTGTCCAATGATCCGTAGCCATTGTCATTGCCCCTCAAAATCCTCGATTCCCTGAGCAGTGTGCGACCAAAATGAGGTACGAAAGTTCAACACCCTTTGTCTACACTGAGAAAAACAACATTGAACCAATATCATTGGTGTTATCGAATGAAATTTCGTTGATTCAATTGTAAAATTGCTGGTGCAAATAATCGGATTTATTAGTCCAAACAGAACGCTATTGACTTTAATAACGTGACAAAATTGAAAGTTTTTTTTCATTCAAAAGATATTTTGTTAGCCGAGAACAATATATTATTGAAACTATCTAAAAAATTATCGCGACCAAAGTATATAGTTTTGAATGCATTTTCTGCATCGAACAAAAAAAAAAGCGTTTCAATTCATAACATGAATACTGTTGATTCGACTAGACAAGAAAAATTGAATTTCGCTCGTTTGATTCAGATAAAATTTCTATTGAGTAAATATGTTATTTTATTTTTTTCACCATATTCGATGTTGATTTTTAAGTAGATTATTCGTTTAAATATTAATATTTTATTTTAATTGAAAAATATTAAGCAAACGTCTGAATTGGTTAAAAAATTATGCGAAAATAAAATTCGTATCTTGCGCATTTGGTTAAAAAAATTCACCCAAATCATGGCCGACCGCCACCGAAATTATAGGTGTGAGGAAACCCGTAGTTCTCGGAGTAACCGCTAGAAGCCGCACGCGCGCTCGTTTCTCGTAAGCTTAGCGCGAACCGAAAATCTACTTAAACGCTTGAGAAACTCTAAAAAGTATCGCTTCTTGGCCCGTGGCTAAGATCGAAGTGTAGTATCTGTTCTTATCAGTTGAATATCTGATATTCTCTTCA
This sequence comes from Ophion slaviceki, assembly GCA_944452715.1. NCBI lineage: Eukaryota > Metazoa > Arthropoda > Insecta > Hymenoptera > Ichneumonidae > Ophion > Ophion slaviceki. The sequence goes on along the minus strand of OX101785.1, from coordinate 54,125,866 downwards.
TGGATATTCAACTGGATATCTGGTATTCTCTCCACTATTATTGTGGATGATCATTCTAATGCTTACTTTTTATTTGAGATTTAAGGAGGTACACCAGCTTCATACAATGTTGCCATGCTAAACCATGGTCAAATTTCAAAATGGTGATAGATCAATAAAATTTGGTGAGTATATTCTTTAGTATTATATATGTCAATACAATTTTTTTCAGATTTTTTCATTGTGCCGTTATCGAATAATTGAACATTGAAGTTCACGTGTATAAGCATAGGGTTTTTATAGATATAGGTATATATTCCGGGTATAAGAATAAACGCTTGTGAATTGTGTGAATATTCACCAAAATTTTATTGATCTATCACCATTTTGCTGAAGCTAGTGTACCTCCTTAAAACAGATTGAAAAACTCACTTCTCAGAGCATATTCGTTTCGATATAGTGAAGAAATAATTCATCCTATTGATTATATTTTTGTACGAAGTAAAAAATGTAGTAGCACCCGCTCAATTATTTCATCCATACATCTACGAATTGTTTATAGAATGATTTCAATAGAATATATTTTTATTTGAAGGATAATGTAGATATTCAGTGAACAGAAGAGATTTTCAAATAAAATAATCTGTTATTGGAATCAATCGCATTTTCCAAAGTTTTATGGTATTGTAACAATCTCATATATCGGTGGCACTCCGCGATGAGACTTTTATCTGAATCAACCAGTATATATTTTTTAATTCAGTTGATAATTTGTGGACCTGTGGCGATTCCTCGATAGCTTCACCCTGATTACCGAGCGTACTATTGGTATAGGGTACAGAGATTGCATCCTACGGTGTACCAGTACGGTAGTATACCGCTACACGCAAATGTATGTGTTACTAGTATGGTACCGGTACACTGTACAATAGAAAGACATATCGGTACTGTATCCCACCATACAAATACTGGTACCGATACCATACGCGCATACGTGGCAGGTTCGGTACCTGGGCTATCATGTAGGAACCAGAATCAATGTAGCATCGGATTTACCATCTAGATGGACCATCGGATTTATCCAGGTCAGCAAGTACGTACTGCCGAGTATGAGAGACGGCGCCAATCGTCGAGGCTACAGTATACAGTCCCAGTGTCGCCAGGATATCACTGCTGTATCCAATCTCTCTGAGAGCACCAGCGAGGCTGACCTTAAGGAACTCGTCGAACCCTTCGGCTTCGTTGAGAAAGAATATCTCGCCAAGAATCGCACCTCCAGTCTATGCAAGGCTTTTCGTTTACGTATGTACATTTAAAAACGAAGGCCGAGAACGCTAGGGCCTTCTTGCATCTCAATGGTTACGGCTACCATCATTTCATATTCAGCGGCGACTGGTCCAAACCTCCAGCCCAACAGAATTGAATGGTCAACGGCTGAAACGCGTTAAGGTAGAACGAGCGCGTGCTCTTGATTTTTATCGATTTTGTTCAAATTTTAACCAGACATTGTTTGTATCATTATGCATGGTTCAGTGAAATTTCAGAACAGTCGACTATTTAGATTCGGAGATAATGGGTTTTGAAATTGCAACTCTTAACACTGTAGGGTCTGCATTGAAATTTAGACAGAGTCATTGTCCGTAAAAAATATTTGTCTCCTATAAGTCAATGTCAAATTATTAATCTTCATAACGCAAATATTTTTTTTTACGATAAAAGTTTTCAACTTTAGGAATACGATAAGTTTTTTTCTCGGAATATTGAACAATACTGTTCCGCGGTGTTGCATAATGTCTTCCTATCATAGGGGACAAATATTTTTCACCGAGAGTTATTCTGTCGTTACTGAACGTTTTTAGCAAAACTGAATCGAAACTTCTTTCACTCGCTCCCTTACTAGTGTTGTATCTAAACATATTTTTTTTTTTAATTTATAAACACAATAGAATGGTACGACGAATTATGTGACCTGACTTTCAGTCAATGCAGACCCTGCAGTGTTAAAAGTTGCTATTTAAAAACCCATTATCTCCCAATCTAAATAGTCAACTGTCGTGAAACTTTACTCAAACATGTATAATGATATGAACAATGTCTGGTTAAAATTTGAACAAAATCGATAGAAATCAAGACCGCGCGCTCGTTTTACCTTAAAGGCTTACACCACTGTAAACGTTGAAAGTTGAGTGATATTTCGCGATTTTTGTTTGGTAGAAGGACAAATAAGAGAATACTAATATTCAAGGATGTCATTAGTCATATCTTCAAGTGATCAAAAATAAATTTGTATTAACAAATTACACCAAATGGTGACGCTGGAGCCATTCTGGCGAGGCATGTTGAATTTGAGACGCTCTTGAGTACTGCATACGGCATGCAGTATGGCTGACGCAAATTTGATTAAAACAAAAATTCGATTAATTTACACGAGTATAGCTCGAGAAATACGTAGAGGATTGTGAAAATATTAATTTTTGTGTAATTGGCAAGCGTTAAACCAAAAACTTAATTTTCGACAGCAAAACGGGACAATAATTTATTAATAACTAATGTTATGATTAACTCATGGAAAATCCCGTACGTTTTTCTCTTCGGAATGTTATTTTAAAGATGTACTGAAAATCTGGAGTGAAAGGAATACAAATTGTTGGAGTTATGCTGCGTGCCGCTTTAAAAAATTTTGTTCCGAGGAAAACGGTCTATGATGACACGGGCCTGCGGACCTTGTTTTACAGGTACCAAACTTTTTCCCTCTTATTCTAGATGGTTCAAAGCATCTCTTAAGTAGAGTAAAAAAAATCAATATTAAAAAAATTCTACAGTGGTGTGGCCCCTTACATCGGAGTACACGGTGACGATTGTTTGTCGCGTCTCTTTGAACGAGTCCCCCACCCCCGCCGCTCTTTTTTCTACACTAGGTTCGTCCGCTCATTGCTGCGTTTTTGCATTTATGGTCGTACGTCATTATTTATTGTAGTTGGTTGCTTTGTTTGTATTACAATGACGACTTAATTTTAATTTCGTTTGCATGTAGGTACTATTTGGTTGGTGAGTTCTTGCCTGGCTTTCGAAAATAATTTGTCTATCGAAACTTTTATCTCGAAATAAATCACTCGTTGGATTATCCAAAAATATTCATAAAAAAACTCTTCGCGATCGGTAATTTGATCATTTGATGAATTTAAGATCGACTGGGAGCTTTAAGAGTGCGACTTTTGTAGTATTTTTCTGAGGTATGCTATACTCTGATATTCACATCGATATTTATTTATATACATGGTTTTTATACAGTTAGGTTATACCATATTCATGTTTATAGTTAAATCTTAAAAATAATATCTCGAAATCGGTTGACTTTTGCATAAAACATTGTTAGGTTATTTGACAGCGGGGAATGTCCTATAACCCTTTCAAGGGATCGTGACCAATAACCAGTAGCCCTGTATATTTGATTATTTCAAAAAGATATGAAATCCCCTTAAAAAACTTGAACAAGTGAAAAAAACGACATGTAATAAAAAATGCCCTCGAAAAAATTATCGGTCGTTTCACTATCTACAAAACTCTAATCAACCTCGAAATACTTGTGATTTTTTTCAAACAATACTTTTATTTACATTATTATTTTTTCAACTCAAACGTACAAAAGAAGTGACATAACTTTTTATGCAAAAGCCAAGCAAATTTACTAGAAACGTACACAGAATTGTCAAACCCTAGATATACTATTTTTCTCAACATTTTATTTTAAGAAACCATAGTACTATTATAATAAAAAGTATGAATCACGATTATATAAAAGTACAAAGTATGCATCACACAAGTACTGTATGTATGTATCACTGGCGATGCTGTGCAACGACTTGGCGTCAGTGTTGGGCGTTTTTTAAATTGATGATACTCTAATTACAAATTACAAATGTAATTTGTTATAAGTAAAAAAATTGCTAATTACAATGATATTTTGTAATTAGTAAAAAAAATTGCTAATTACAATGGTATTTTGTAATTAGAAAAAAATTAGTTACAAATTACTATTATAATTGATAATTATAAAAACTGTAAATACAAATTACAAATGTAATTAGGAACGGTTTTTTTTCTAATTACAAATTGCAAATGTAATTAGAATATTTTTTCTTTCTAATTACAAATAATAAATGTAATTAAAATATTTTTTCTTTCTAATTACAAATAAAAAATGTATTTAGAATATATTTTTTTCTAATCACAAATCACAAGTGTAATTAGAGTCGATTTTTTCCCTAATTACAAATGACAAGCGTAATCATAATTAATTTTTTTTCTAATTACAAATCTAATCAGCATCGATTTTTGTTCTTATTACAAATGACAAATGTAATTGGTATTCATTGTTTTTCATAATTAACAAAATTCACATTCCTCAAAATTCCGGAATTCAAAATGGCGGATCGAAATACAAAAATTTACGCAATTCGCACGATAATTGGTATTAGGGGGTGTACGAGGTCGCTGGTTATGAATCCATCCTCAAATTCATAAATCCAAAATGGCAGGTCGACGGACCCCGTATGCAGCTTATTGATGCCATATGGCCAACATAGAGTATTTCGTGATTGGTTAGACTTGACTTTTGCAAAATTTGGTACTCAGAGGTTTCCGCAGTCTGCTGATTATGAATTAAAGGTCAAAATTAAAAATAGCGGATCCAAAATGGCGGTTTAACACTGAAAATCGATTCAATTTGACTGAAAATTGGCATTCGGAAATTTTCGAGATTGCTGATTACAAGCCTGTCCTCAAAATGCGTAAATTGAAAATTGTGGATCGATCATGGTGAACTACAATACAATCATTTACTCTATTCTCACGATAGTTAGTATCAAGGGGTTTTCGAGGTCACTGGTTATGAATCTACTCTCGAAATACAGAATTAAAAAACAGCAGATCTACCATCGCGTATCAAAATGCAAACATTCACTGGAATCTGTGGAAACTTGGTACTCTGGATCCGCCATTTTGAATTTTCGAATTTTACAGGCAGATTCATAATTATCCACCTCAAAAATCCCTTACTACTAATTATCATTCGAACCAAGTAAATTCTGGTAATTCATGCGCAATGCTGGACCCACTATTTTATTTATGTATTTTGAAGCCAGATTCGTATTCAGTGACCTCCAAAACCCTGTAATACCAATTCCCATGGGAATCGAATACATTATTATATCATGGTCTGCCATATTGGGGAGACTATTTTGAATGCATGTATCGTGAGTTTTGGATTGTTGTATTTAGGTCTGCCACATTAGATCCACCGTTTTTTTATTCTGAATTTGAAAGACAGATTCGTAATCAATGACTTTGATAACCCCCGAGAGCCGATTTTTAATAAAATTAAATGAACTTTCATTTTCGATCCTCTATATTTGCCCCACTATTTTGAATTTCTAAAGTTTGACCTTGAATTCGTACTCAGCGACCAAAAAACCTCATAAGCGCCAGGTTTCATTTAAATTGAATTTTTTGTCCAGCATATGACAGACACAAATAGTGAAGTCCTCTTGCCGCTGAAGGGGTCAAGAAGGAAAACGCGCCTGGATAATAAAAATCCTCAAATTCAGCCAACACCAACAAAACTGATAAGACTATTCGAGACCGGGAGGCGACCGAGACCATAGATTGGGCTCGAATTTTTTTCGAGACTCACAATCAGTCTTGACTTGGTTTCGACTCACATTTTTGTTTAAGCCAGATCGAAGTCTCATTTTAATGACATTCGTAATTTGTAATTGAAAAGAAAATCGATCCTAATTACATTTATAATTTGTAATTAGAAAAAAAATCAATTCTAATTACATTTGTAATTTGTAATTAGAAAAAACAAACATATTCTAATTACATTTATAATTTGTAATTAGAAAAAAAACATATTCTAATTACATTTGTAATTTATAATTAGAAAAAAAATTCTAATTACATTTATAATTTGTAATTAAAATTTTTATTATTTCAAGTTACAATGTAATTAGTAATGTTTTATCTTTTTAATTACAAAGTATAGGTGTAATTAGTCATTTCAATGTAATTAATTACTCTAAGTAATTAGTGCTGCCCGACACTGCTTGGCGTGCATAGTTAAGAAAAAACGCTCGAGAAGATACGATTTTCTTGGCGAAACGTTCCTACCGCTTCCATAAGTAGCTTTTGCAACAATTTATTTACTTACATTATTTCAAATTGTAACATCGCATCAGTTACTGCATCAGATATACAGAATTATTAGAAAAGAGATGTTCAGCCTACCAAAACTATGTCTATTGAACGAACATTTATCCCATGTAGGGTGATCGGTAGCCAACGATTGGCCGATGCTCGACGCCGAGCTTGCCATCATTGGCACTCGAGCTTGGCCCGATCATCGACCGAGTCTTGGCGGATAATTGTGACCCGACATAGATCACCAAAATTGGTCCTGCACAGCAAAAAAAAATAATTATTTTTGTATTGTAATTCGTCATTACCTGGTCTTTTGAAACGATTAGTTCGAAAAAAATATTTCACCTATATGGGACTCGAACCTTGAACCTACCTACTCATAGCTACGCACGCTGCCCTTATGCTACCGAGTGCTTGTAACATCTGAATCGCAGATATGGCATAAGAGACCAAATGGATTCTCATCACTATTTGTATTACATAAACTATATACATTAGTTAATATCATTGTGGTAATTAGAGAGTTTTATCGAATGACATGTTATAGAATTTTCAAACATAACCTATATATGTATAATTCCTCTCTCTCCACCCCCTCTGCCCCCACAACCCTTTGATATGTGTGTCGCAATAAAGACAGACCATTAGTTCATTAGTTCAAGTTTAGTTTGAATAAATAAATATATTTAAAATGAATAATTCCAATAATGGAATGCAATAGTAAAAATTTGATTTCACGAAAAATCTAGTTAATTCAAATAAAAAATAAATAAACAGACGCGGTTAGTTAATATTAATAGAATTTTTCTGTCGGTGTAGAATGGTTCATAAAAATAGGCAGAGTATCGCGTATGAGCTCGTTCGAGAATCGGCCAACAATGAGTGCGTTGATTTGGTAGTATATTTGTAAAAGTAATGTCCAATGGACTCGTAAAAAGTATTTATCTCGTCTCTCAATGACTTCGACGCGAAACAATGAATCGTCAATATACGAATTGCGGTTCGATCATGCGTTACTCGGCCGAACATTGGCCTCGTATCGGCGAACCAACGTTGGCGAGTCTATACTTCACCAAACATCGGCCTCGTATCGACAAGCCAATCATTAGCGAGTCTATATTTTGCCGAACATTGGACTCGTATCGGCAAAAACATGATTGGCGAGTCTATTCTTCGCCAAACATCGACCTCGTATCGATAAGCCAATGATTAGAGAGCCTATATTTGGCCGAACATTCGCCTCGTATCGGCAAACCAATGATTGGCGACTCTATACTTCGTCAAACATCGGCCTCATATCGATAAACCAATAATGAACGAGTCTATACTTGGCCGAACATTGGCCTCGTATTGGCAAACCAATGATTAGCCAGTCTATACTTCGCCAAACATCGGCCTCGTATCGATAAGCCAATGATTAGCTAGTCTATATTTGGCCGAACATTGGCCTCGTATCGGCAAACCAATGTTGGCTAGGCAATACTCAGCCGAGCATTGGCGTACAATTGGGTAATCGATTATCGGCCCGCCAATATTGGTCCAAGTATTGGCCGTTACGGTTCGATTGGCGAAACCTACATGGGATGCGACGCAATATATTTCATGAGATGTATGGTAGTTCTGTAATAGAATAGAATGTGAATACCTCCACGTAACGTTTCAAATTATGTAAATAAAGTGAGATTTCAAGGGCCGTGTGGTCTAGGGGTACATCGGCGATTTTTTTATTTGTACTATGCGGAATCGGAAACTTGGTTTGCAGTTACACAATAAGTTGCGTCAATTCATGTCTTTCTTAACGTGATAGTCAAGTTGTTGAGAAAACGTCATCCTTCGCCGACCTTTTTTTCTTAACCATGAACGCTAAGTCGTAGCACAGTATTTCCAGTGATACATGCATACAGTTCTTGTGTAATGCATACGATGGACTTTTATATAATCGTGATTAGAACTTTTTATTATAATAGTAATATGGTTACTTAAAATAAAATGTTGAGAAAAATAGTAGTTCTAGGGTTTGATAGATTTGTTCACGTTTCTAGTAAATTTGCTCGGGTTTTGCACAATAAGTTATTTCACTTCTTTTGTACGTTTGAATTGAAAAAGTAATAATGTAAATAAAAGTACTGTTCGAAAAAAATACTCGGCGTTTTTTTTTACTTGTTCAAGTTTTTTAAGGGTTTAAACAACTGGTGTTTTTAAAAATTACACACACATATGCACATATAGGAAAAGATTGTACTAAAGACAGTATTTGAGGGCAATCGCCATAGTGACCTATTGTCTCTTGATTCAACATCTTATAAGCTCTAACGTCTTAAAAATCACTTTTAAATGATCGTAAGCATTTTTTTTATAGAGGTTATTTAAAAAATCAACGATTCGTTCATTCGATAACTTTTTTTGACAGTCTAAAATATCGAAGTCTGTTCTAAAAACAAGCAGATCAGCGGACAGCTACTTTTACGCGGAGTTGAAGTTGTGCATCGTTGGGATGCGAGGAAAATTCTTTTTTTTTAAATTTCGTTATGCTTATTATTATCTGCAATCCTTTTTTGCAGATTTAGGTTACCGATGCCTAATATACGGATCCTTAGAAACATTTAAGTGATTGTAGCACCCTAATTAGGCTAAAAAAGAAATTGGGAAGCATGATGGATGATGCAATGGCTTCAAAATTTCCTTCTCCCATATATACCTTCGTACTCAAATGTGGGCTGATACGAGCACCGCGTGGCAACACACGTTTGGGCAGCCCAGATCCACTTAAGGCAGGATATACATTAAGACAGGAAAAAATTAAGCGGTATTGAGGGATGTTTCAGCGTGAAAAAAAAAACATTTATTTGTGAATTTTTTTCATCTATATGGATAGAGTAAATTTATTGAAACCTATTGTACATTGTTAAGTGTCATTTCAAGAACATTCCGTGAAATTTGTACGCGAAAATATCCACAAACAAGCCGGTGCCGCGTTTTTTCTCGAAACCACTTTTTCAAAGTCCGTGTTCACTGCCATTTGAAAACTACATGACCGATTTATTTCAAACTTGGTACACACTTACTACATATAAAACTACATACCTCCCCCCAACGGTTAGTTTGAGATTTTTTTTACATTGATGGGATTTTCCACCCCCAAAATGGCGGAATTTTTCGTGAAAAATAGTACTTTTCACTTTACAAGACCACCAAAAATTTAGAAATTAAAAAAAAATTATCAACGACCGCTGGGGGGAGGATTTGATGATACTTCGACTAAACTTTAATGGTACTTGATTTCAGATAATTTCTAGCTGAGATACAGTGAACACCGCAAATAGTGTTTTTCCAAAGGCGTTCATGGAAAAGCTTTGTCATCGGCTTGTTTGTGGATATTTTCGCGTACAAATTTCACGGAATGTTCTTGAAATGACACTTAACAATGTACAAAAGGTTTCAATAAATTTACTCAATCCATATAGATGAAAAAAATCGCAAAAAAGTTTTTTTTCACGCTGAAACCCCTACCCTCTCCTTAAACTAAGAAATAATGATTCTACATTTATCAAACTGTAGGTATACTTCAACTGTATATTTAAATATGCGAAACAATTTCTAAAAATTCATTCAATATGAAAATATCGGACTTTGACTTTACAGCAAGGTTGCGCGAGAATTGCGAATCGGCGTGCAGTTTAGAGCTTTTTTAGTTAGACCATGTATAATTTATATTTAGCAGAAATTAAGATGAAGAAAGTTCAAATTCAAGAGAATGGCACGCATTTACAAAAAAAAAAACAATATTTCACCCAAAATTGCTGTAAATTTTGGATTTAAATAGTAGCTTTTTTCTAATTTTTCAAAAACAATTCTCGTCGAGTAGAAGGTAGCAATATTTTTTAAGCATTCCTGAGTATTCCTGCACGTCAATTTCGAAAATGCACTTTTAAAAAAAGAAACGCGTTTGAAGCTTACATGTAGTTTAAATCAAATTGCACTAAGTATTTGTGGGAACTAATTATTAATGTAATCGGTTACGAAGTGATTAAATTATCAATTACAGTAGTCATTGTAATTGTTAGTTCTTAATTTAATTACCTTTTGCCCATCTCTGCCTGCCCCTCTGCAGCCTCTGCGTTGGCGGGCTGTAACGTTTGAATTTTTTTGAATTTTGCTTTGAAACTTTGGGAAAATATTCTACACATATAATTCTATAGTTTAAAGAAATGAAAAAAAAGAAATGGATTTTTCATCGTTCCCAATGTACATCCCGCCTCAAGGTATGCGATATCATCAAAGTGCGATTCCAAATATTAAGTTCCTATGCAAAGTTAAAAATCAAACATTGGAATCTCCGATCGCACACTAACTGAAAAAAAGTGCAACGAAATGTCTATTAATTCATGAAAACAAAATGATCGCTTTCGCTGAAAGACTCAATAATCCATCGACCTAGGTATATGCCAATACCGAACGGAGGCTACATTTCCATGGCGACTTCTGTCGCAGAAAGGCCAAACATGGAAGTTGACCATCGGGCCAAGGACACTGCGCACCCCGTAATTGGTTTTTCGTGACGATTACTTGGTATAGGTGTACTGAGTAACTTTAAACAAGATCGTCCGATAACCAACCGCACGTCGATAATTCTCTATGGAAATCGGAAAAGGTTTCAAGCTATGACATTGCAGCCTGCCCGAAGGTACATAAACGTCGGTACACGAGGGCACCAAGTTACGAACAAAGCGGCGATGATCCATAGTTGGAGAAAACTGCGCCGCGTAGGTATAACACGCCAACGGGGCAATTTACACGAACCACGTACAGAATTCAGTATCATCGCATCCCATGGTGGTAATGGGTAGGCAAACAAGCCTTCATGATAGTAAAATGCAGCGAATGGAAGTTTTTTCTCCACATCGATTTTTCCCAAATGCTCATCCGCGTAACATTCGAGAGCTCGCTGTCAGCCGACTAAGTGACCACACTCAGAAGTTCTGCGGAGTCTCAACAGCGAGGTCTATTCTGGACGTGCATCAGCTTTACGAAGTACACGAACATTCGGAATCGTGCGTGTATACGGCGTAGCTCGGTGCTCAAACTTGTTCAGCCCAGTAACACGTATCGCGAAAAACGCATCAGTATGGCCTGGATATTTCGAATTTTCCTTTTTTTCGCAACGGCCATATTTTTCGTCCGGTCTACCGATTGGGTTGACAACGTGACTAGATACATCGCCGAAGATTCGGGAGCTCGTCAAGTGGTGCTTGTAACTAAACTCGCGAAAGGCAAAGTCATCGCAAGTCCGATAATCAACGAGGTACTTATGAAATTGACACAAAAGCTTCCCGTCCTGCCGATAAACATAGCCGAAGATGACAGCGATGCAAACGGCGGATCGGGTGGCCATACCTCGTGGGATCCTTCGCCGATTGCCACGTCTGCGACTGTCTACCTTCTCATTCACGAGTCCAGCGAAACTTCGCCAACTCTACCATCGAGAGACCTCATCGATGCCGTAGCGGAAATGGGATCATTCGACTACCATCCGAAATATTTGGTTTTAATCGCTGCTCGAGTGTCGAGCGACGGCCTGAAGGATCTGTTGCAATACGCTTGGACCCAGAAGTTGCTCGATTTTACAATCCTCGAGTGGATCGAGCCGAAATCTGCAAAAACGTTGAAACCGCAGACGAACGCATTGGCTTCACCGATTGTTCATCGATTCAATTTTTTCAAGAACGAGTATACCAGATGTGACTGGGCTTCGAATACAGAGGGCATATTTCCCGATAAGGCTAGGGATATGGCACGTTACCCTTTGAAAATAAGAGCGACTGATGATGCACCATTTACCATCGCCAATTATAACGAACTTGGTGAGCCTGTCTTTGTTGGTGGCGCTAACATTCTGCTCATTGAACTAATGGCTGAAAGATTGAACGCATCTTTGAAGTATATTCCAGTTCATTCGATAATGTACGGTGATAGAAACCTTTCTGATATTGAACGTTCCATTTACCACACTGAGAAGACACGAATGGATATTGGTTCTCGAACATCTCCACGTTCAAGCACATCCAGGTTCGATAGCTTGCGGACTGTCCCAATACGTATCGATGGATATTGTGCAATCGTACCCATTTTACCGAAACGTGGAAAACTTGACATCGGACGCTTCGGTCAGGCCACTTTTGGGATTTCAGTGATCATCACGATTTACCTGATTGCAGTATACCAATTGCGCTTCCGAGTTTCCCAGTGGCGACCGTTCATCATCGCGCGTATACTTTTCGGTGTCTCCGTGTCTCAACGACCGCGCAGAAACGCCGAGCGCATTGTCTTCGCTTCCTTGCTCGCTATTTCGGCTGTTTACTCATCCACCATGTACACCGCTATCACGAACGTCGCTTTGCTGACTACCAGTGAAACGGAGTTCGAGTCTTTCGATGATCTTGACAATTCGGGATTAACGCCCCTTATCTATTTGTTCGCAGTCGACAAAACGTTCGCCAACTCCGAGGAGGTCTTGAGAAATTTGATGAAGAAATGTAAAATGGCGAAAGAAAATATAATGATTTGTGCACAGCGTGTTGCTCGACAGAAAAATATCACTTGTGTAATGCCCAGATCGGCAGCTGACATAGCCGTGACCAGAAGCAGAGTAGATGGACGCCCCACGATAAAAATTGCAAAACCTTGTTTCTGGACGGACGGCTTCGGATTCCGGTTGGACAAACGATCACCCTATCGGTCTACCATTGACAGCCTCATAAATCGAATGCACAGTGGTGGATTGATTCAAAAGTTGTATAAAGACGCGGAAAATGAATGGGTCAAACACAACGACAACGATGACGACAGTGAGCTTGAGGAAAAAGAAAATATGATCGCACTTCGTCGACACTTACTAGCATTAGTGGTTGCCGGTTACACAATATCGATATTGACATTCATGGCCGAGATCCTTATCCATCGCCTATCGATAGTCATGAAAAACGTCAGAAAAAGGTTGAATAAACGTCCAGTAGTGGTCTTTCCATATACCGAATAGAGAACAACACAGAGCAAAAAAACGAATGCGTAGTAATACGATAAATTGTTCCAACTTGATATTATAATCCCATTGTCCATTGTATTGAATAAATTAATTGTGGTGCAAAGGTATATTTAAAAAACGAAAATTTCCAAAAATGTTTGACGGTGACCATTAGTCTACGGTCCGGAAAGGGTGAGTTTCGACATTTTTTATGGATACCCAGTTGGTGAAATGAAAATTCCATCTAGCGGCCTTTATTGAACACATCTTCAAGTATCTTTCAAAAATTTTGCACACGCTTTTTTAACAAAATGTATTTCAAGAAGCTGACTCTTCATACAGTGACGATGAGTGAAAAAATGTTTACCTGGAGCAACGATACAAAATTATCTACGTTCTAAATAAAATTCGGCTTCAAAGTACTTAGCGAATTTGAAAAATGTCGATTTTTTGATAAAATGCGTGTTGGGAAAGATAAAAATTGTTTTCGGTAATAAAAAGCCGCCGAAAATATTTTTTTCCGTAAAAAGTTTGCAACGTATCAGAAATCCCTTGCGTGCTTCGATGTAAAGTGTTATTACAAGGTTCCAATAAAAAATTCAAGTCAATTGGTGAAGAATTGGCGATGTAATGGTGCCAGCCGCGGGACACTATCAGACAAAGCCGACTCGCCTTATCCAGTTTTAGTGACGCCAATTTTTTTTATCAAACCTTGAAAAACAAATTTGTAAAGACACTTATAAATACACTAGGCCAAAGAATTGAAGGATATTGAAAAAGTCCGCCAATTTTAGGGTCATTTTCAAATAGCTGTAGCTCCTCGAAAAATGGTCGTACAGCAAAATAAAAAAAGCAAATTGAAGGTGTGAATCTCTAGTTTTGAAATCTTGAGCTCAACATTTTTTGGCTACAGCCCATTTTTAGTAGCCATCAAAAAACCGAAGTAAAAAAATTTCAAAACATTTGTTCATCTTTCACACTCTGCACGGACTTTAATAAATTTTTTCGAATGATCGGAGTGAAAGGATCGCCTAGCTGAATTCTTGCCCTTTAATTTGAGCGGTGGAAGAGCTCTGTACGATTTTTTCTCGCTGAGTCATCGATGTTCAAAGCAAAAATGATACTTTTGACTTTCATAACTGATTACTCGGAGACTAATGGTCGCACAGAAAAAAACCAGAGGGTTTTGAAAACTGTGAAGTATTCTCTATAAGATGCTTTCATCATTTTTGTATCAAGTTTTTTTTTATGCGGGAAAATGGATTTAAAAAACGTGAAAAATGGCATATTTACGAATATTCTTTTAACCAAGGATTATTTTGACAATATCGAATAGATAAAAAAATTCGGTTTTTTTAGACCTCAAAGTATCCTAAAAAAGCCCTCAAAAGTTTAAACCCCTGCGATTTTTTTTCATTGTGTTCCGAATGATCGAAATTGTGGTTTTCGCCAAAAATCGATTGAAGGCTAAATCTACCACCTTTTATTCGTCTTTTGAGAATCACAATTTTTTTTTGTCACTGATCCGAATTTCCGGTGCTAAAAATGTTGATTGTTGAACAACGGGAACAAATTTTTGTTTGATGAAAAAAAAATTAATTAAAAAAAAATCGTTTAAAAAAAATAATTAAAAAAAATCGAAACCAAATGGTTAGATTTTTTTGTTATAGCGCTGAACGTTTTTCATGATACGACGAGCGATTGGAGTTGTTGGAATTCACAGTTCTTTGAATATGTGCGTGTGGACAATTTACGTTAAACATACGACACCCTACGCACACGTCCCCCGATCATTAATCGAGACTCGTAACTGAGGGATGCAAAGTTTCACATCTCTCAAAAACAATCGTGTCACGTTCATCTGACCGCTGTATCTACTTTTCTTTTAATATTGATTTAATGTTTGATTGCAAAACCGTATGCCCTTCCATCAATCACTGTTTTTTCGGCTGTAAGTCTTTAACTCGTGCTTAATTTTGTTCAGCGTGCACCTTATAGTATGAGCTTTGTTTAAGGGGAAAAAAATTGATTTTAAGATCATACAGAAGTCGAGACTTTTGGGAATTGAAAAAAAAAGTCTTAATGAGGCGACATTTGTCTACAGTCGAAAATGCGCGTGTGGTCACGCTTTTGCGTGAGGGTCGTTATACGCAACAGCAAGTTGCCAATATGATGGGCGTATCATGAAAAACGTTCAGGGCTATAACAAAAAAATCTAACATTTTTTTTTCGATTTCTTTTAATTAATCTTTTTTGTAAAAAAAAATATTTTTAATTATTTGTTTTCTTCATTAAACAAAAATTTGTTCCCGTTGTTCAGCAATCAACATTTTTTAGCACCGGTAATTCGGACCAGTGCCAAAAAAATTGTGATTCTCAAAAGACGAATAAAAGGTGGTAGACTTAGCCTTCAATCGATTTTTGGCAAAAACCACAATTTCGATCATTCGGAGCACAATAAAAAAAATCGCAGGGGTTTAAACTTTTGAGGGCTTTTTTAGGATACTTTGAGATCACAAAAAAACCCCAAAATTTTTTTGATCTATTCGATATTGGCAAAATAATCCTTAGTTAAAAGAATATTCGTAAATATGCCATTTTTCACGTTTTTTAAAATCCCTTTTCCCGCATAAAAAAAATTTGAAAAAAAAATTATAAAAGCATCTTATAGAGAATACTTCAGTTTCCAAAACCCTCTGGTTTTTTGTGTGCGACCATTAGTCTCCGAGTAATCAGTCATCAAAGTCAAAATTGTCATTTTTGCTTTGAACATCGATAACTCAGCGAAAAAATCGTACAGAGCTCTCCCACCGCTCAAATTAAAGGGAAAGAATCCAGCTAGACGATCCTTTTAATGCAATCATTCAAAAAAATGTATTAATGTCCGTGCAGACTGTGAACGATGAGCAAAAATTTTGAAAAATTTTTTTACTTTGGTTTTTTGATGGCTACTAAAAATTGGCTGATGCGAAAAATTTTTGAGCTCAAGATTTCAAAACTAGAGATTCACACCTTCAATTTGCTTTTTTAATTTTGCTGTACGACCATTTTTCGAGGAGTTACAGCTATTTGAAAATGACCCTAAAATTGGCGGACTTTTTCAATATCCTTCAATTCTTTGGCCTAGTGTACGTTAGATAAAGGCTAATTAAACGGAATTTCCATCCTATTAACTGGGTATCCCTAAAAAGTTGTCCAAATTCCCATTTTTATCCTTTTTCTAGACGCGTATTCTCCCTTCCCGTACAGCTGAGACTTCTCGTTCTTAGAGGACCCGAGTCATAAGTACACAAAATCTCCGCTCCCGGACCTTAAAAATGTGGCGCCTGGCCACCTTTAAATGGTCACATATATATATTGAGACGTATAGGTCCGTTTCACACGCCCGGTCATTGCCTTCGTGTGATCTCGTTACTCGATCGAAACGGCACAAGCGGAGGCCTGCCTCAGTGGATCGCCAATGAGAGGATGGGAAATTGAAAAAGATTCAAAGTGGGGGGAAAATATTTCAGAAAAATTGTTTAATGAACGAGACGCTTGGGAAGGGGAACAGAAACGCGGCAAAAAAGGAGTATAAAAGAGCCATTCTGGAGCCACAAAAGGTCTTCTGTTTTCGATCTCCAACCCTGATGCAAGTAGTGAAAGAAGGTACTGGTACGAGCTGCAAAGCGAGGAAGGCATCGGAGTAAGGAAAGCGTTAGGGGACAGAGGAAGGAAAAGGAGCGAAATTTCGGGATTTCCTTCGGACATTGAAGGCCCGAGTAGCTCACTGCGGCATGAGTAGTGAAAAGGTAGCGTTTAAGGCCTTATATGCGCGATTGCACCGATTTTCGAAGGTACTTTTCTAGACGTGGTTAAAAAAAATGACGCATATATTGACAACATTTTTTTACACATAATTTATGCACATGGTTAAGCATATGTAAAAAAAAAATTAGAAATATTAACAAATGGCGGAGATATAACATAATAAAGCAATGTATTTTTTTTTTGCGCGCGCGTTGATGGTGAAAGTTCTCGGCATCGATGTGGGTGTCTGAAAAAAAATGCACATATTTAAAATTGAACAATGAATGTATCTTCAGTGTGAATCAACAATATTGTATAAACATAATTATTATAATAAAAATCCGTAACTCAAATTTGTTTCATTCAATTTTTTTTACTCAATTTACTGCGGCGAGCGCACTAAATGCACACACACCGAACAGGATTCAAAACAAAAATCGGAACAGCTAAGCGGCGAAAGTTGCGGGCATTGCGAAGAGCAGGCCGGCCACATTTCGAAGAAAACGCGTACGCTCAGAAAAAAAGATTTTTTATTTTCTAATGGATTGGCACATTAGAACATAATTTATTAGAAATTAATACTTGTTTCCTCATATGGAGAGAGTTTTCATGTGATTGTAACTACAGCATTTATTCGGTGTCACGAAATGTGTTTTTTACGTGCCGATTTTTCACATCAATTGAAAGCCATATTTAAAATAGAGAATAAATTTTTTCTCAAATCAAATAAATACTACTTTCCAATCACGAAAACCTCTTATGTCGCGTCTATGAAACTAATGCGCGCATGCGCACTTTGTCCTTCAACGTGACGGGCCCAACAGCAGGCCGCTCGTCATATGTAGCTCACGCATCCGCTTACCATGTAGCTTCTTCCTATAGCAATGCGTTTGGTACAAGTGTCCGTGTTGTGATTCGGAAGTGAGGAATTATTCAAGTGTAAGTACGAATATAAAGTGAGAAAAAAACGTTCAAGTGAGAAAATAATGACGGACGAAATTACACAATTCCTCGAAAAAAAAAACAGCTAGGGGATTCTGAAGAATCCTGTTAGATGTTAAGAAAAACTCTGTTTGTCGGATATGAAACACCTATTTCTTCTAACTTATATATCCTATTAGATGTTCCGAAAAATTCTTAGTAAATCTTAAACATAAACTTAAAAAAATGTCTTAGCTGTTAATAAAATCCTAGTAGGCCGACTTAAGAATAAGAAAACTTATTCGCCGGGAGACAAACTTCTCTGTCCTTGATAAATCTTTTTTCTGAGTGTAGCAGCGTAAGAGGCTCCGCCTCCCCGGAAAAGTGCGATGGCCCGCCTAACGTAAGAATCTCGGGCAAGCGAAGCGACCAGCGACGAAATTCGAATGTACAGGCGGATTCAAAACAAACTCTAATTATACCAAAGAGAAGAATTTGAATAAAATCGACATATTGTATGCGAAAAAGGTCTTTATGAATTTGTTCCCTAATCGAGTCCCGAATTCCACGAAATTTAATGTAATTAAGGGGTTACCCGTTACAATATATATGAGGCAGCAAGTTCTCAAAAGGACAATGCGTGCGTGGTCGGTCTAATGAAGAAGCACTGGAATCCACGTAGTTGAGTCGTGACGCCAGACTAGGGAGAAAAATAAAAACAAAAGGGATTTATATATATATATATATATATATATATATATATATATATATATTGTGTATCTTCCTCTTTTCTTGACGCGGTCCTCTAGTTTCTCGGCTGTTTTTTTACGGCTTTTTCAATAATTTTTTACGGGCAAAGCATCGAAATAATCAATCTCATTGTTTTTGCATAATCTTTATTAACATTTAAATAAGCTTTGCAAATTTTTTTAAGACAAAATATATAATAGAATAAAAGTAATAGTGGCCGGCCGGAAGACATCAAGTAAAAGAGGTGCTTGACGGTGACCAAGATTGCGGCTGTTCTGCTTATCTGAAATAAAAAAACCAAACGGCATTTTAATCTTCATATTTAAGACTAGCGATTGAACTAGAGTGAATTCTAAATTACAAAAATTGACTTTTTTATACACTTTTGAAAATTACATTCTATTTTTTACTCATTTTTTCTTAAGTTTTTCGCTCGTACAAAAAAAAACGATCGAAGCAATCATGATAATCCTAGTTCAATCGCTGGCTTATAACATGTTAAAGATGCTGTATAAATTTGAACAAGATCGGTGCAGTAGTTTCTGAAATATCGTGGTCACCGTTTCGAAAAATGGTGTTTCGAGAAAAACGCGTTTGAAAGTATACCTACTCCGTTTATCTGCTCCGTATACCTGCTCCGTTTCAGGGCCGTAACTTGTGAACCACTTCGAATATCGAAAAATCCTTTGGCACACATTTTCTACACATGTTGTAGATGTCATTTATGAAAAAAATCGATTTTTTCGACCCGAGAAACTAGAGGACCGCCTTAAGGGGCTATACCAGTGTGACATTTTCCAAAAATTGATTTATTTTTTGCCTTTTTCGACAGTTTATACTTTCAAGAATATCCTGTAAAAATTTCGAGGCCGTATCTCTAATCATTTTATCTTGCAAAAATCGATAGTTGAATCTTTAAACGCATTTTTCTCGAAATGAGATTTTTTAAATTTTCTGACATTGTACCT
Organism: Ophion slaviceki; assembly: GCA_944452715.1. NCBI lineage: Eukaryota > Metazoa > Arthropoda > Insecta > Hymenoptera > Ichneumonidae > Ophion > Ophion slaviceki. The sequence goes on along the minus strand of OX101785.1, from coordinate 54,106,237 downwards.
CAAAGAGCAATTATCCGATTGACTTGATTTCGAACTGAGTACTCTTGAATATATTTACTGTACAATGACGTAGGATATTTTCGATTGGATGAAAATTGACGATTTGGCATTGAAAAAAACGACCATTTTATAGGCAAGAAAACAGACTTTTTTCATAACTACGCCATTTTGTTATATTTTGATATTTTTCGAAAATCCTACGTCATTGTACAGGAAATATCTTCCAGTTTAACGACATTTTTTTCTTTTTCGGTTTCAGCTACTTAATCGGCCGAAATCATGTCAGCAGTAGATTAACTTTTTTTTGGCGTCTCCGAAAGCAGCGCATAAGTCGCTTGGATCTCATTATTTTTCTATGAAAAAATTATGTCATAAAGATCAAATATAGCCAAATATATTCTTAATTTTCCGAAACATTTAATTTAGTACTCTTCTTCCAAAAAATTCCCCAAAACCACCCAAATTTTCAGCGTTCACACTGGTATAGCCCCTTTACCATGCACGCCAGGTCGTTGCACAACATTTCCAGTGTACTTGTGTGGTACATATGTTGTACAGTTATATAATGGTGATATCAATTTTATGTTACAATAGTATTGATTTTAAAAACAAGAAACTGTAATATTCGGAAAAATATTATTCTAAGATTTAACAATTTTGGGTACAACGTTTATAACCATCTTGCTTGGCTATTTTATACAAATTTATTTCACTCTTTTGGTAAATTCGAATTGAAAAAATATAATAAAGCCATTGTTTGAATTTAAATAAAAAATATTGTGAGCTAAATCAGAATTTTTTATAGGATCAAACAAGCGATAATGTTTTTGGGAGAATTTTTATTACTAGGCGTCCTTTTTTTTGAAAGCCATACAGGGTGAGGCACATCAAGTCTTACAGAGCAATACTACTCAAACTATTGGTCGTATCCAAAAATGTTGCAGAAAAAAGTTTCAGTGTTCGAGAAGGCCGTTTTCAAATGGAATGGTACATTTTTTCAGCCATCTTCTGGAGCACCTCAAGCCGCATAAAAAACATTAGGTAGTCAAAGTCGTTCAAGGTCATTCAAGGTTACCTATTAAAATGAAATACAAATCTAAATATCTCGGATCACTGCCAAATATTTGGTAGTGATCCGAAATATTTAGATTTGCATTTGTATCTGAAGTGTCCGGAAGCCTTTGGCCGGTAGTATATATACAGGATGCCCTGTCATGAATGGATAATCCTGCGACTGTCGATAGGTCAGATCATGTCCTACTATATGCCGGAATTTCAGGTTAGTAAAAGTCCGACGGACTTCGAGATTTCGGGCTTGATGTTATTTAAAAAAAAATCATCTGCTTTTGGTTCTTCGCATGTCATTTTTACAAATGATATGAATCGACAATGACTAAGCAACTTTTTAAAGTAATTGGCACGATATGCCGCAGGCTATCAAAGTCTGATGTTCGAATTGGTTTGTGTGAAAATTCTGCATATGATCTTTTTTCATAAAGTTTCTTTCATATTTGAGGTTGAAAAGAAGACTTTTCTTGATAAAACAAAAAGCCAAGAGTATTGTAAATAAAACCGGGTCAAAAAATGTATCATTTGTAGAAATAGCATGCGAAAAACCAAAAGCAGATGGATTTTTATCTCGAAGATCGTGGGACTTTTACTAAACTGAAATTCCAGTATATAGTCGGTGTCGACGTGATCTGACCTATCGACAGTTGCAGTCCCTTGTCATAACACGACACCCTGCTATGACAAAAGTTGATTGAATGGTATTTATAAATAAATAAATAAATAAATAAATATATATATATATATATATATATATATATATATATATATATATATATATATATATATTAGGGTGATTCGTTTCAGGGCAACTTTTTTTTTGACCCATCGTGCCCGAAAACCTTTAGTTGGTACCCAAAAACGAACTTTCGTGAAAGGGGGGTGTTGTCAAAAAATATTTAGAGGTCGCGAATCACAATTGAAGGTTTCCCATTTGATTAACATTGAAAAAAATGTTTTTCTCATTATTAGTGTTACCATTACGCGAATTTTGATATCGCGATATTTTCCAAGTGGGTTCTCATAGGAAATATGATACTCCACAATAAAGTTCATTGAGCCATGGCCGTAAATTCAACCGTTTCAGCGGCATCATTATTTCAAGTGAATATTGTGCAACATATCTATTCAAACGGCTGTAACGCCTAAGCTATTAGATATATCGAAAAAAATTCAGATGAGAAATTTGTAGAGAAAGTAATTTTCTACAAAAAAGTCTTATAAGCCGAGCCCGAAAATTCAACTCTTTCTCAGCTGTAGGTGAATGAAGTAAAATAAATAGATTTTTTTTAAACAAAAAAAAATCGATTCATTTTACTTCATCCACCTATCGCTGAGATACAGTTGAACTTACGGGCTCGGCTTATAAGACTTTTTTGTAGCAAATTACTTTCTCTACAAAGTTCTCATCTGAATTTTTTTCAATATATCTAATAGATTAGGCGTTACAGCCGTTTGAATAGATATTTTCATACAATATTCACTTGAAATAATGATACCGCTGAAACGGTTGAATTTACGGACATCCCGAGTCGAAATTTTCGAGCCGCGTCCAAGCCACAAAATGAAGGCGAGCAGAAATCGGCGTGAGCGGATTATTGGGTATCTAAAGGAGGGTACAATGTTTGAAAGTACCATGCGTTAGAGCCTCCGATGCACCTCCGGCATGGCAGAAAGTAGACTTTTTGACTCAAAGGAGGTCAGGGAGGGTCACAATTGAACCTACGGAACCTCAGGTGGGCCTACTTCGAGCGCTCCCGCAGAACCTACTGCCCCCCCTTTCGGCCTACTGTACACTGCTAAACAAAAAATTAATTTCTATAGAATCTATTTAAATAAAATAGGTTTTTTTCCTTGTCTCCCAGCCTACTACGATCATATTTCTTTCAAAGATATTTATATATGTTAATAAAGATGAGATTCAAATTAATCTTCATTTGCTAACAATGTACACTGTAAAGCTTAGTGTACTATATGCAAAAAATATTTCATAAATCGAAAATAAAATGAACGCATTATTTGAGAGCTTTGCTACAAGGATTTTTCATCGTAATTCGTCATCCCCTGGCCTTTGAAAATGATTTTTTTCGAAGAAAATATTTGCCCTATATGCGATTTGAACCTGGTCCTACCTATTCATAGCTACGCGCCGCTGCCCCTATGCTACCGAATACTTATAACATTTTGGTCGCTGATATGGCATAAGAGACCAAATGAATACCTCCAACTATTTGTTGTATCACTTAAGCTATAGATTTTTCAAACACACACACACGCGCGCGCGCGCGCGTGTGTGTGTGTGTGTGTGTGTACACATAAATAATCATTTTTAAAATCAATCATTTTAATAATGGAATGCAATAGGAAAAATTTGGTTCTATGAAAAATCTAGTTAATACAAATTTAAAAAAAATCAAATAGACGCGGTTAGTTAATATCATAATATTTAGCGGGAAAAAATAAAAATATGCTTCATACATACACGTGGAAATATTTTTTTAATTTTCGACGTGCTAAAAATGAAAACAAGGAAAAATCAAACATCTTATTTGAAATCGACGGTAATCGGCCGTCGCCATTTATCAACTCATTATTGAATAAACAAAAAAAAACAAAACGAACAAAAACAAAAAGAAAAAATCGAATGAGGTTGAATTCTAAACCGACAGTTTCAATCCTTCAGAACATGAAATAGACTATAATTAACACCCTATCGTTCCATATAGAAATCAACATTATATGTTATTTAGATATACACTGCCAGCTAAAAGTTTTCGGACACTCCACATAATCGCAAAACTTTTGAGCACTGGATAATTGCCAAATAATGTTAGAGTAATATAATTCATTTCATTTATTATTTCACGAAGATACTATAAAGATCTATATGATTAAGTAATTTCACAGAGCTTTATAGTATCTTCGTAAAATAATTATTATTCTACCATAAGTTTGCAATGATCCAAAGTGATATTAAGTTTTGCAGTTATCTGAAGTATCCGAATACTTTTGACTGGTAGTGTATATTCGAATATATTAACGCAACCACATATTTCGAGTATTATATATATATATATATATATATATAAAGTATTATATAATATATACCGTCGCTTAAATGTTTGGATACACCAGTCGATATTTCTTGCTGCACTAAAAGTCACACAGCTTCGTAAAAAAAAGATAACCAAATTTACCGAACGACGTTTTGACGGGAATAAATTCAGCTGTATATTGCTTTTCTGAAATATTTTTTTATCATTTTCTTTTCGACCCGGTACGCACTTTTATACGTGACTGATTTTCGGCTTTTTTTCGACCATCAAGAATTGAACGCATGACTTATGGAAAAAAAAATTGTTATGTTTATCCATGATGAACTTAAACGGGGTAGCAGGAACTTCATTTGCGTTTTTTATAAAGTTTTGTACGATTTTTTTCGCAATGTTATTTCATTTTTTGCTAAAAAGACTAATTCTAGATAATGCAATGTAACTCAAGAACTAGAGGGCTTAAGAAGAAATGTCAAGAACGAAAAACGTCGCGTAAGCTTATACTGGATAGACTGGCATTTTTTAAAGAATTTTCCTGTGAGATTTTTTCTCACAGGAAAATGCCTATTAATCCGATAGAATTGGAGTAAGACTGTATACACAAGCATTCTTTTATCAATTGCCTATAAAATAATAATAAATCGATATTGAGCAAATTTGATTGTTTTCGCATATTAATATTGGACTATTAATTTGATAAGGGGACGATGTATTTTTATTAATTTCGTATTATTTTCGTCATCGAACGGGTTACCGATCAGGTCAGAATGGAATGATGATGGAGGAGATATCGAATTTGGGCCGAAAGCAGGTTAGGTGGGGTCGAGGCAGCAGTTTGAGATTGAAAGCAGGTTAAGGAGGCCTGTGCTCTGCACGTTTCACTGAAACTGGGGGTCGAGAGAAGGTTTGGGAGGTCTAGCAGAGGCTACCCTGGGCCAAGAGGAGGTCTCTTCATGGCACTGAACTCGACAAATGAGGTTTCGTAGGTTCAACGGAGGCTGGCGGCTTATGTATTACAAAAGAAGTGGGTCCTGCGAGGGTTCAGAGGAGGCTAAAAATTTCGACTCGGGATAGCTCAATGAACTTTATTGTAAAGTATCATATTTCCTATGAGAACCTACTTGGAAAATATCGCGATATCAAAATTCGCGGAATGGTAAGACTAATAATGAGTAAAACATTTTTTTCAATGTTAATCAAATGGGAAAACTTCAATTTTGATTCGCGACCTCTAAATATTTTTTGACAACACCCCCCTTCCACGAAACTTCGTTTTTGGGTGCCAACTAAAGGTTTTCGGGCACGATGGGTCAGAAAAAAAAAGTGACCCTGAAACGAATCACCCTAATATATATATAGGGGAGACCGGGGCAAAATGGTATAGCGGGGCAAAACGGTACCGGGGCAAAACGGCACTGGGGCATAATGGGATCGGGGCATAATGGGATAGCAAAAAATGAAGTTTCTTGGTGCTTGATTTGGGGCAAAATGGGATAGGGGCAAAATGGGACACACAAAAATGAAGTGTCGCAGCCCGCTGAATTTGGGGCAAAATGGGATGACAGGAAAATTCATGCTTCGGCTCTATGAAAGAGCTGTTGAAACGTAATCTAATCTAAATGGTGCTTGTGGTTCGTTTCAGTCCACATATACGCAGATAATACGGACTGACCGATATATTTGTCGACACATATCCGTCGATTTCATGGGGACCGGCGGTCCTAGTTTCATAAAACAATTAACGTAAAAATTGACAAGAGTTAGATTTTCATCAATGGCTTGAAAATCAGTATCAGTAACGTGCAGTTGGCAGAAAATAAATTAAAAAAAACAAAGAAAGATAAAAACAAAAAAAAACCATAAATTGCACGCGTCAGATTATAAAAATTACTTGATTATTTAAATAATTAATAACGACAAAGAAATTGTACCAATCGAATAAGAAGGCTCAAATAACAATTTACGTCAAGTTTGGTACAGTTCTGACCGCAGAATCAAAAGTAATTGTTTAACAAACTTTAATAACAAATGGGCCCACTATTCATGTGCCCATGCTGACGATAACTTAATCGAGTCCGTTTGCGACAATTGTACCGATAAAAATTAGCTTAGTTAAACAAGCAATAAAAATTAAACATTGCCACCGTTAAATTATAGTATCGTAAGTAGAGTGTGACCCAAATATCGTGTAACATTCAATAAAACCTGTTTTCACTCAGTTATTACCCCTCGTTTTTTACCCCTGCATTTCTTTCGCCTCTGCATCGAATTATTCCACTGTCCCATTTTGCCCCGATCCCGTTTTGCCCCAACCGCCTCTTTCTGAGGAGCCTGATTTTCTCCGGCCCATTTTGCCCCAGTCCCGTTTTGCCCCAATGACGTATTTTCCAGCAGTGTTGATTTTCACTATTCCATTTTGCCCCAAACCCGTTTTGCCCCGGTCCCATTTTGCCCCGGTCCCATTATGCCCCGCTATACCATTTTGCCCCGGTCTCCCCTATATATATTCGAGGCGTTCCATACCATTTCGAACGGTCGAAAGTTGACCACTCCTAAAAAAATGGAAGATTTGTCAAATTACTTATTTATATGAAAAAAAACAGTGTCGATTTTTTCAAAATTTTTGGAGCGCATTTTCTCGAGTTTTTCAAAATTTCAATATTTTCAAAATACCATTATATCTCGTGAGCATTTGATTTAACAGAAAAATGTTCACGACAAAAAAGTTGCAATTTTACATGAACTTTTTGAAAACATTTTGTTTTGAATTTTTCGAGTTCAAAAAATGCCTATTTTCACCAAAATTATACAAAACCATTTTTTTTTCAGTCGATATGTTACTGTTGATTTTTCTCAAAAAATTCCAAAAAATACTCTGAAGTGTGTACAGTACCACCTATTTTTTTTCAAAGTTGCTCGATTCGTTGTTCCAAAGCTGTGCTTTGTTTTATTATTATGAGATATTTTTTTCCAGACAAATCAATTATTATTAAAATTTAATCTCTCCCAAATTTTTCTCACATTTTTCAGGTAATAAACATCCATAACAGTAATAATTTTTTTGAGCTTAATCATAAATTACTCATGAATTAGTTTGTAACAAGGCACTCGAGAAACCACCAAGAAAATTCAAAGGAAGCATATGACTTCTCTGCTTGGCTCACACCGTGGAACCTAGTGTTGCTAAAATAGTTGCAACCTAGTGTATGGTAGAATAAATATCTGTTCAGATTTACTTGAAACTTAGTATTAATGCTCTTCAACATAATTCTACGAGTTCCTTAACCAAACATTTCAGGGGCACATTTCATTGAGGAGCAGTGAACACAAGTATACTCGAGTGATGCCGCGGGTGGTTGATCGTTATCTGACTCGATTGTTCATACTTTTTCCGCGTCGCAATTAATCGTATCCAACTATCCATAAAACCTATTTTCACCTGCATAAGGAACAAATTTTCCATAATAAACTTCGTATATAACAAGATGCGACTCTAAAATCCATTTCTGAATTGCCAAAGTTGTTGGACGTCACGTCATTGTCACGTTATCGTGTCAAAAATAATTCATCAAAGTTCTCACAGATGCACATCAATGAAAGTGTATTTATGACTTTCGTAGCTTTGTTCACGCGCGCATTCACTTTCTAGCTCCATTTCGTTGCATAAATGCCGTCGTCAATGGGCGTTTCATTGTTTGTCGTCTGTCGCGAGCGCGGAGCGAACGATAGTGAGAATGAGTGCGCAGCAGATTCAGAACTAGAGACAGATTAGAGAGAGAGAGAGAGAGAGAGAGAGAGAGAGAGAGAGAGAGAGAGAGAGAGAGAGAACGAGAGCGCGAGCGAGCACGACGGCGGGGGCGAAAGAGGGAGGGAGGAAGTGAGAGAGATGGTTGTCCAGCTGCTAAATCCGTTTGGATTTCAACGTCGTGCCAGTCGCCTCTGGCATCAGTTGGTGAATTTCCTATCTCCGCGGCTCACGGAACGGACGCCGCGTTCATGAATAAAACAAGCCGATGGTGGCGTACGTCAAACTGTTGAACGCATGCGAGAATTCCGTGGAATTTCACGTTTGTTCACCACTGGACCTTGTTATACCCGTATATGCATAGCCTCGCCACTAACGTTCGTCGGGCTTTATGGATTTACGCCTTTCTCTCTCTCTCTCTCTCTCTCTCTCTCTCTCTCTCTCTCTCTCTCTCTCTCTCTCTCTCTCTCTCTCGCCCTCGCTCTCTCTCGCCCTCTCGCTCTCTCTCGCCCTCTCGCTCTCTCTCGCCCTCTCCCTCTCTCTCGCTCTCTCGCCCGGTCTCGCCCTCTCGCTCTCTCTCGCCCTCTCGCTCTCTCTCGCCCTCTCGCTCGCCCTCTCTCTCTCTCTCTCTCTCTCTCTCTCTCTCTCCCTCTCCCTCTCTCTCGCACGCTCGCTCGCCCCCTCCCCCACTCTAAAAATCTCCCTTGCCGTCGTCGCTACCGCTCAATGACGTATTATCTGTCCCGATGAAAACTAAAACCGCAATCGCAACGCGACCGAAACGTACTGATACATACTATATTTTTACATCAAGAAAAAGCCCTGAAATCTTCAGAAAGAACGATGCATTAGTTTTTGAGTTATTTTTCTCACCGGCTTTGAAAACGTACTTTCGAGAAAAAAGCTTTGAAAGCTTCAAACGACAATCCGAGCGTTCCGACGGGCGTCAACATAACAGCCTATAAATATGTCAATTCTGATCCGATCATCTTGAAATTTTTAAGAATCATTTATAAAATGATATACTGTCAAAATATGTTGCTTTTGAAAAAAAGTGCTTTTTCGACCTTTACAACTATGCATAACCATTCTTCAACCGATTTGAGGGTACAGCAAAATGTAATGTTCCAGAGACTTTATTTTTGTAGCTGCTGGCGACAAAAATATTTGCGTAATTTAATATATTTTCAGATATTCCATCGAATTTGAGAATACGAATTTAGTATGAGTATGATAGTATTCTACATATTTTTATTTACATTTCAATACATATAGAAACATGTATTCGGAAGCGTATATAAAAAAAAGTTCGACCAACAACTATACTCCGTCTGACGTTTTTTTACCTCGAGAAAACTTTTGTCCGGGCTGGAAAAGCAAAGGACAGCTCTAAGAGAAAAAGCTCCGGCGATGGCGAGAGAAAGAAATTTGCAAAAAAACAGGAGAATAATGCGGCGTCCCAGAGGAGACCACGCGGCAGGAGAAGTCGTCGAGAACCGTGGCAAGATCACCATTTGATAGACGATAAAGAGAAAGTAAGGGCACGCGCGAAGCACTAGAGTATCAAGGGAACCGCGCGAATCACGAGAAAGAAATGGCACTCCGGCAGTCCGCGCGAAACTTAACCGCCCCTTAAGGGCTCACTGGTTTTTTGGGACAAGCTGTTACCACGGAGCATCTTAAATTACGCGGATCTTGCGTACCGCCCGCACACAAAAGAGATTCCTCGTGGGCTTCCTTTTCGGTCTGCCAAGCACCGCGGCGAAAAAGCAGCGGGGGGAGTCTGAGCTCTCGAACGTTTTACAATTGTCTCGAAAAAGCGCAACATTTTTTAACGCCTGCTCGTTACTTCATTTTCCGAGCTTTCCCGTTTGTCAAGCTCGCACGCGAAAAGAAAATTAAACTTCGTAAGTAAAATCGTCCGCATGTACTGGGTGGTCCAGCCACTATCAGGACCTTCTGTACCTCCGAAATGATGGAGGGTCATGCGTAAAAAAAATCGATTTTTTTTGCATTTTCTCAAAGCATATATATATTCGAGAATATGCGAAAAAAATGCAAGTTGAAATATTGAAAATGTACTAATTTACAGACGATTTCGTGAGTGCCGGTAGCGCAATGATTTATATACCTACTTCTACCAATACTTTCCCCGAAACAACTTTTCGCGGCCTGGCCGGAATCAAAAATCTAGGTACAATTGTCCGATTTTCAATTTAAAAAATTAAAAAATTCCGTACTTCCCCAAAAAGCTATCGTTGTACGTAGTCGCTTTTTTATTTAGTATTTTTAAGCCTCCGGATATAAGTGAAACCTTTGCCAAAAGTACACTCATTTTTAACACTCGTCGTTTCGTGACTTTTTTTTATATATCAATTTTTTATACAGCGGGCATAGCAAACAGCCCGGGCTGTTCGCTATGCCCGCGTCTCCGGTGCATACCCCCACTACGCGCAGCCTGCGCGTGGGGGTATCCGCTTTGCCTGGGCTGTTCGTTATGCCCAGGTCTCCCCTACGTCACGCCAGTTTTGAACACGCAGTTTAGAAGAGTGCGCCTCTGCCATTTTCAAAGATCAATAGAAAAAAAATTACCATCTAACAGCCAAAAGTAGTCGTAAAACATACTCTGAGTCTCAAAGAAGGTGAAAAATTCTTTCTTTCTAAAAAGAATCATAAAAATCAGCAATTTTTTCCTCACCTAAAGCTATCTCCCCTCGAGACCTACTGGTGCGATCTTCTCCTTCTTTTCTCGCCTCCAATTTTTCCGGCTTGCCCCTCTTCGTCAGCCACCAAAGCCCATTCCGAATTTAGCACGAGCGAGAGAGCGGAAAGCGGCGAAATAATAAAGGGAATCGCGAAAATGGCGAGACTCACGTTCTGGTCGTGCGATCTCCGCGAGAGTGTAACATCGGGCAACAACACTCTTCGCGCTCAACACATACCTATATTTACCCATCTCGGCGTTTCAGGAAGAGCTATATTGCGGCTGAATTGTACTCGAAATACCTTTTAGAGCGTGAAAGGGTGAGGAGGGTTGCGATCGAAAAGGTTGCCGAGTGGAACAGAAACAGAGAGAGAAGCGGCGGCATGATTTTATTTAAAACGCTCTGAGAACGGGAAGCGTTGCGCTTTAAATAAGGCAAATAAGGAGGAGCGCGTTCCATTGAGTTCGTGAGTGCGGATTCTTTGCCTTTCGCGTGTAAGATACATGAATGTTGGGAAAGGACTTTCGAACCAGGTATGTCCATGTATGGTTGACTATGAGCACGTGTGGCTGTTTTGGGGGCGGTCCTCGAAGCCAAATGTCTTCGAAATCCGCTTTCCCTGTGTATGTGTCTATATGTGCTTATAGTTAATATGTGGGTGTAATGCGAAGCGAAAAGTGCACGGCTTGCGGAAATAAGGAGGAATATAAGGAGCGATGCGCGAAGGAGGCTACACAGAATGGGCGTGCGAAAGAGGAATTTACGCGATAAAGCGGCGTTGGGAAGAAGGGCGAGGAATGATTCGAAAAAAAGTGTAAGTGAGTGAGTGAGTGAGTGAGTGAGTGAGTGAGTGAGTGAGTGAGTGAGTTAGTGAGTGAGTGAGTGAGTGAGTGAGTGAGTGAGTGAGTGAGTGACTTAGTGAGTGAGTGAGTGAGTTAGTGAGTGAGTGAGTGAGTGAGTGAGTGAGTGAGTTAGTGAGTGAGTGAGTTAGTGAGTGAGTGAGTGAGTGAGTGAGTGAGTGAGTGAGTGAGTGAGTGAGTGAGTGAGTGAGTGAGTGAGTGAGTGAGTGAGTGAGTGAGTGAGTGAGTGAGTGAGTGAGTGAGTGAGTGAGTGAGTGAGTGAGTGAGTGAGTGAGTGAGTGAGTGAGTGAGTGAGTGAGTGAGTGAGTGAGTGAGTGAGTGAGTGAGTGAGTGAGTGAGTGAGTGAGTGAGTGAGTGAGTGAGTGAGTGAGTGAGTGAGTGAGTGAGTGAGTGAGTGAGTGAGTGAGTGAGTGAGTGAGTGAGTGAGTGAGTGAGTGAGTGAGTGAGTGAGTGAGTGAGTGAGTGAGTGAGTGAGTGAGTGAGTGAGTGAGTGAGTGAGTGAGTGAGTGAGTGAGTGAGTGAGTGAGTGAGTGAGTGAGTGAGTGAGTGAATGAGTGAGTTAGTGAGTGAGTGAGTGAGTGAGTGAATGAGTGAGTGAGTGAGTGAGTGAGTGAGTGAGTGAGTGAGTGAGTGAGTGAGTGAGTGAGTGAGTGAGTTAGTGAGTAAGTGAGTGAGTGAGTGAGTGAGTGAGTGAGTGAGTGAGTGAGTGAGTGAGTGAGTTAGTGAGTAAGTGAGTGAGTGAGTGAGTGAGAGAGTGAGTGAGTGAGAGAGAGAGAGAGGGGGGGCGAGCGAACACGCGAGATCCAAAGTGCTTTACCTTATACCTGCCGCGTCGGCATAATAGTCACGATGGGGGCGCGAGAAACCGGCCTATAAATGGATCCGTGGAATTTAAGGCATTGGAGCTGTGAATAAGCGCCCCCCCCCCCCCCCCCCCCGACACCTACACAAACACGACATCGCACGGACGTTACTTATAATGCGAGAATTCACCCGGTTCCGTCCTATTCGCGACGACGATTCTGTAACGACAGGCTGTAAGAGCAAGAGAAGGCGATAGTGGGTGCGGGGGGGGGGGGGGGGAAGCTCATGAATACGTAAACGTTCGAATGTAAAAAAAAGGCGAAAGAAAAGAGATCTCTTGGGATACATCGAAGGACAGATGAAATCGAGAAAGCGTCGGTTCCAGGACCATCAATGGTACGAGCATTATCAGCCCGTTTCTTTATCGAATCCATCCTTTGCATACCTGTTCGACTTCGAACAATCGTCTGTACAAAGATTTTTTATAATTATTTTTCTGATAATTTAAGCTTTCGATATGGTTTCTGTACTATCGAGAAATCTGTTAGAAAATCTTGTACTTTACAGTTTTACCGCGCAATGTTGTTGACCGCTGTTTTCGGTTGCTGAGAGAGTTGCCGGACAGGCCCCAGGCACTTTTTCCTCTTGCAGTTATGGCGCTCGTATGAGGGCATGGGGGAACTGCGGAGAACCTGTGCCGGTCTGGTTGCCTCGATTTTGGTTGCGTTGGCGCGTTCGCGTTGCGAAAGATACGACAAGGCGAGATGAAGCAATCAAATATTTGATTTCCGAGGGTATTGGTTAATTTCATGACAGGTCGATTTTCAATATTTTTTCTGATGAGAGTATCGCGATGATGAGGCCGGGATTTTACATACGATTAATACATAGGCTTGCTGAATTTAATTTTTTAAAATTATTGCGTGATATTGATAAGCAATGGAGGTATTACTATTTGAATAAAGTGCCTCCGTTGCCGCTTGACTAATCGGTGTGGGTGCTTCTGGCAACTAGGGTGATTGGAGAGGGAACATTTTAAAATGTACTTTTAGTATAATGATAAAACTATTGTGTGACCGGATACTTTTTTGGAACTTTGGAAATGGAGAAAATGGGAAGCTGTAGAAGAAAAGGTTCGATTTTGGAAAAAAAGCAACTTTATAATTTGTCATCAAGAAATGGATAAACATATAAAAGAAATCATATACGAAATACGATAGAAAATGTTGCAAACTCTGCTCTGTCCGTATTTGAAGCAAATCGAATGAATACATTCTGAGATACGACTTACATCGATTCATAAAACACAGTTTTGAGTAAAACGGAAAAGAAAAAAGAGACCCCAGGCTATCAAGCTATAAAAAAAAAACATATTTGTCAAATTTCAAGCTTATACAAACCCCTCAAAACAATCGAATAATTTTCTAATGCATAATTGGCATTCCCCAATGAAGGCTTCAGCCAGCCCATCATTTGTCTTTCACTGTGAATGATCATCGCCCACCGAGTCAACTACCCTCCGTTAAAAAAATCCCAAAAATACGAAACAAGTTCAAATCGCCAAGTTGTTTTTACAAAATATTTGTTGCAAATTAAAATTACGACCGCAAGCTATAAAACTATGCAAAAAATCATATTCTCCAAATTTGAAGCTTATACAAGCCTCTCAAAACAACCGAACAATTTTCAAATACATAATTGACATACCTCAATGCAGGCTTTAGCCGGCCCATCATTCGTCTTCCACTGTGAATTATCATTTCCCACTGCGTCGACTACCCTCCGATAAAAAATCCCAAAAATAGGAAAAAAGTCCAAATAACCAAGATGTTTTTACAAAATCTTTGTTGCAAATTAAAATTAAGACCCTAAGCTATATGACTATTCAAAAGTAATATATTTTTAATTCGAAGCTTCTACAAACCCCAGAAAGTAACCGAATTATTTACCAATGCATAATCGGCATCCCCCAATGAAGGCTTGTTCAGCTTTGTTCAGCCAGCCCATCACTTGTCTTTCGTGGTGGACGATCATCGCCCATCGCGTCACGTACCCTCCGATCAAAAAATCCAAAATATCAGAAACAAGTCCAAAGCGCCAAGTTGTTTTTACAAAATCTTTGATGCAAATTAAAACTAAGACCGCGAGCTATAAAACTATGCAAAAACTCATATTTTTTAATTTGAAGGTTCCTAACCTTCTTGAAGAAACTAACCGAATCATTTTCCAATGCATAATCGACATCCACCAATGAAGGCTTTAGCCAGCCCATCATTTGTCTTTCACTGTCAATAATCATCGCCCACCGCGTCAACTACCCTCCGTTCGACAATCCCAAAAATGAGAAACAAGTCCAAATTGCCACGTTGTTTTGACAAAATCTTTTTTGCAAATTAAAATTGAGCCCCCAAGCTATAAAACTATGCAAAAATCTTTTTTTTTAATTTCGAGCTTCTACAACCCCGAGAAACTAACCGAATCATTTTCCAATGCATAATTGGCATTTCCCAACGAAGACTTCAGCCAGCCCATCATCTGTCTTTCACTGTGGATAATCATCGCCCACCGCGTCCACTTCCCTCCGTTCAAAAAATCCCAAAAATGAGAAACAAGTCCAAATCTCCACCCAGATCATCAGTACTCGAGTTTACCCCCAGATCGCGCTTTTATCGCCACATACCACCAGCGAAATCCATCTGATTATCCATATGGTATTGAAGTTTGCATCGTTGGGATGCAACGAAATGACATTTTTTTCGTACTGCCCAATTTTTTTCACGACATTGAAACTACAAAAATCATTGAAACATTTTTGAACGTCCTTTTTAGGGACCCACCACCCAAATCAGGAAAAAAGATTACGAAATAAACAAATATTGATGAATTTTCGTTGCATTCCAACGTTGCAAACTTCAGCACCATATTATCCATGTAGAAGCAACGGATTGGCCGGAGTGCGATAGCCTGGGCCGGGACCTTTTTTCATTCCTTCTCTCATATTCATTACGCGTACCCTTTCAAGTCTGCGGCAATACGCGACCTATACAGAGTTTTCCTCGAAGTCTGCTTTTGGGATACGTCCAGCCACCGCGGCTGATGTAAGCTTTCCGTCGTTTCGCTTCTGCCAGGGCGGATGGTGCTTTCCCGCGGCCTCGCGAGACGCATAAACGTACGGATGGGCATGTGCACCGGTCCAGGCCCCAGACTGATAGATACATATATACAGGCATACTCACACATATGCAATAGACGTATATTGGGCAAAATTTCAAGTCGACTGGACTGAGAGAGCTGCAGACTGAAAGAAGGGAGGGAAGGGTAAGAGATCCGTTCGATGGTCTTTTTGAGTCGTTCATATTTGGCAAACGCTTGCAAGCTTCATACAGAGCAAAATCCTTCGCGAGCCCTTCCTTTCTCCTTCTCTCTCACTCTTCTGCTCTTCCGAATGGGCTTTCTCCCTCGTTTTCATCCTATTTCTTCTATCTCGCCTATGCATCGTAGCGGAGTTTGGCGCTAGGTGAATCCAATCTGCTTATTGCCCATTTGTAACGTTTGCACGCGTACCAGCCGCTCTGTACAATATATACATGTATTGCGATGTGGCTATGCTGCAACCTTTTTATCTTTTCTTCTCGTTTACGTTTGTTGGCCTTTTTTCAACAATCCAACCGCGAACTTTTCCATAGCGAGATTGTACGATCGCTCTGCGGCTGTCGTGGCTCTCGAGAAAGCCAAGCTCCCACATATTGCACTATATATATATATATATATATATATATATATATATATGAGGTATTCCATGTGAATCTGGTGGACTTTTCCCCTGACCCCCGCCAATTCGATTAATTTTTTTAAATCTGATTCCATTGACTCTAAAAGACACCCTAATTTTTTTTTACATTTTTCGAAACAACCCTTAGTAAAAAAAATTTTTTCTCCGAAAAAAAAACGCCCCGATGTAAAAATCTGAAAAAAAAATCCAAAAAATGCGTGATTATATGTAAACATTTTCAAGCTATCACCCGCAGTGGAAGTTTGATTTTTTCTGTGCTTTCCGAGCGATTAACGTTAAAAAAAATTCGAAAAAATTCAAGAACCGCTTACTTTGGGCGGATACTTAAATATTTTGATACCTACAATGAAATTTTTTGACCATTTTTGAATAACCAAATCACCATCATGGACCTTGAGCAGTTAGCAGCCAATTTTTCAGATTTTTTAAACGTTAATCGCTCAGAAAGCACAGAAAAAATTATACTTTCACTGCGGGTGATGGCTTGAAAATGTTTACATATAATCACGCATTTTTGGGATTTTTTTTCAGATTTTTAAATCCGGGCGTTTTTTGTCTGAGAATTTTTTTTTGACTAAGGGTTGTTCCGAAAAATGTAAAACAAAATCAGGGTGTCTTTTAAAATCAATGGAATCAGATTTAAATAAATAAATCGAATTGGCGGGGGTCAGGGAGAAAGTCCACCGGATTCACGTGGAATGCCTCATATATATATGGGGTATTCCAGGTAACTAAGACAACTGTTTCCGTCACCATGGTTGATTAAAAATTTCCATAATGGAAAACCTCACTCCTAGTGTAAAAAAAATACCTAATTAAAAAAATTATTCCCCTCGCCCTTTGCCTTTCTGCGGCAGTAAATAATCGCGAAGTCCACTTTGGCCATTTTTTATTTTCCGACAAAATTTCAATCCGTTTTAGACTTGTTTTGTGTATTTTTCACCAAAGCTCTGCTTGTGCTTTCGGTATTTACTATTTTTTTGCGGTAAGATTTCGATTTTGGGAATGATTATTCCGCAGTTTGGAAGTCAAAATAATATTTTCTCGGTCTATATATACATCCCACCCGAATTTAATGTTATCTGTAACTATACTTTAGACGTTTTTTTTCATTTCCAAGATCGAAAAAGTACTCTTCTACCTTCCAAACTGTCCGACCATCCTCAAAATCGAGATTTCTAAAAAAACCATTAGTAAATATCGAAAGCACAAGTTGAGCTTTTGGGAAAAATGACTGAAAAGGGTGTAAATCGTATTTAAATTTTCTCAGAATTTTGCAAACGGCCCGAGTGGACTTTTCGATTTTTTGCAGCCGCGGAAGGGCAAGGGTTGGGGTAATCAATTTGGAAAAGGTGTTTTTTGACACCCGGGGTAAGGTTTTCTACTATGTAAATTTATAATCAACGATAGCGAGGGAAAAAGTTGCCTGACAAGGAAAATCACTTGAGTGTCCGGCTTCGATTTTGTTGAAACTCCTATGTGTGATGAGGCATTGGAAACTATTAGACACGTATTTTTTTTATCGGCGGAAATACGGCTTTGAGGGAGAAACCACCCCTCGACAAAAGGCGAATCGAGGGGTGATTTTGCAATTTCACCTACAAGTGGTCCACCGGTCTAAATGAAACAACAGCAAAATTCTTATAATCTAAAGCGATGAAAAAGTAATGTCAAATACACTAAAGAAGTATAGAAAAAAAATTAAGGGGTGATGCGTCTTGAGGGGTAGTTTCCACCCCTTAAAACCGTTTTTTCGCCGATTAAAAAAAAACACGTGTCGAGTAGTTTTCGATTTTTTATCACATATATGAATTTCAACAAAATCGAAGGCGGGCACTTGGATGATGTTCCTTGTAAGTTGAGCTGGAATACCCCATATTTATATACTCCAATATGTGAGAGCGCGTTTTTTTTCTATATTATTTATATTTCTATATTTTTTATATATATATATATAACGAGAGAGAAAAAAAACGCGCTCCCACATATTGGAGTATATAAATATGGGGTATTCCAGCTCAACTGGAATATATATATATATAGTTGCTGGAGCATCGCAAGGCAGCGGCAAGTATTATTCTACACCTCTATCTGGTCCAGGCGTATGTGTATGCTCGTACACCGTGCGCGCAGTCATTCTTTCTGGGCCCCGCGAGCATTCTTTGCTCGAATAGCGCACATTTGTCTTTTCGCCCGTGCCGGCACCGCGCTCCAACTGAGTGTGTACACACGCAACGTCCATTCCGCGCGATGGTAAGACGAGCGTGGCACGGGTGATGCGTGAAAAAATTACAAAAATCAAAGGAAGGATGAGGAACTTGAGTTAAAAAATCCTATTTATATTGTACCTATATATCTATCTACCTATTTATATTGTATGTATAGACCGATGTGTAGATGTACATGAGCTTGCAGTGGTATATGTGGGAGTAGGTGACGCGATGGAAAAAGAAAAACTGAAAATGAAGAACGAAGACGGAAAAGGAAAAACAAGAACTGTCCGTGTTAACGCCGTGTTGCAGTCTCTCGCGTGCCAAGAAATGGCTGGCGTAAAACCGATGCATATTAAAATGATGAGTGCCGTGTCGAGAGCACAGTGGTGTATAGTGTGGATCGAGAGTGAGAGAGAGGGAGAGCTTTCGCCCTACGGCGACATGTTTCGTTCTGAAAACGTACTTTTATACATTGTGAAAACACACACACACACACACACACACACACACACACACGTATATATATATATATATATATATATATATATATATATATATATATATATATATATATATATATATATATATATATATATATATATATAGCTGCATTCACTTTTTGCCCGCGGCTGCTCCATCGTACGCCGTACTCTTTGCTTATCAAATATGGAGAAAAATGTTAAATAACACTCGCGAGGTGCAGCCTCGTACGAAGTGCGGCGGCTAAAATCTCACGAAACTGGAAAACCAGACGTTGGCTAATGGCTCGACGCGAGAGAACGAAAGAACGAAAACGAAATAGGGAAAAATGTGAAAAAAAATTAGGTTAGGGACGATCGTGACGTCTGCCCCACGCACGTGCTTTTTAGATTGGTGCGACGAAGGACGGTCCACAGAAACAAAATTGTTCGTTGGCGTGGGTGTGAGTGTATATATGCGGTGGTGGAATTCATTGTGGATAGTGGATCGAGCTTTTTTTATATTGACGCAGAAAATGTGTATTTTGCCACGACGAAATGATAGTGTAATTTTTTAAATTTGATTAATGTTTCTATTTAATATTATATATTTAAGTCATAATCTTTTAAGTTACTACTTAATAATTCATATTTACGTCATTACTTATATTATATATACTTGTGAAAGTAGGTCTTGCAGGTCTACTTTGACAAGTATACAACATGTAAGTGATTATGACGTAAAAGTGACCAATAAGTGCCAATGGTTGAAACATTTCAAGGGTCCAGTATGAATTCCACTAGTGTATATATTTACAGGGGCCCCGAAAAGTGACGTCCAAAAGGAAAATCTAGATGCCTCGTATCATTACTAATCTGAATCAACCTCATGTATTTTCTACGATCTTTTTAGTTTTCGAGAAAAACGCGGTTTTTTTCGAGTGTTCTTGTAGCACAGGTTTCCATTTTCTTTCTGTTTTGTAGATGTACTTTCCTCTCAGAAGTTTTCAAAAGCAATTGGCAGTCATTTATACTATCGTCTTAAGGCGATACCCCCACTTGTAGCGCAAAAAAGGCCTTTTTCATGAATTTTTTGAAAGAAAACTACAAAACTTTTTTAATCGATCAATATACCATCTTAAAGAACGCATCTTGAAGAACTTTCAGTAATTTTTTTATTGAAAAATATTACATTGTTTAGTGGCAAATAGCCGTCAATGAAATAATGTTTTTATATACACGGTTTGCGGTGACCAACATTGCGGCGAAGTGGATCATCTGAAAAAAAAAAATGCGGATGGATTTAGTCAAATATAAGTATAAACTAGTCTTTAATCGAAGGATTTTAAAAAATATTCATTTTTCACAAAATGGCGGACAGTCAAAGTTAATGGTTCGATTTTAACGGAAAAAACGGCCGTTTTTTGGCTATAAAACGGCCTTTTTTTTCGAAAAAAAATCGAACGATTAAAGACTACATTTTTATGTATTAAATAAGCCTGCAAAATTTCAAGAAGGTCACCGACTTCAGAAATGCCATTTTGAGAAAAACGCGTTTAAAGTTTCAATTTCAGTTTACACGAAGAAAATATTTTTTTTTGTAAACTTACATAGAGTCATCTATTCCGGGCCCATACAGAAGTATGGGCCCGGATACTTATACTTCAAAAAAATGCAATAAAAAACAATCGATTTTTTCAAAATCGCAAGTGGGGGTAACCCCTTAAACGGATTTTTTCAACTTTTGATAACAATCTAAGGCGTTTACGATAGTATTCAGTTGATCATTTATTTATTGCGTAACAGTGCACTTCATAACGATAACATAAGTAAAACAAATCGACGAGAAAAATAAGCAAATGTTTTTCTTTTCGAAAACCAAAAAAGATCTTAGTACATACATGGGGGTAAGATCGGGATAAGTATATATTGATACGAGGCATCTTACCTTTTGGAAGTCACTTTTCGAGCAGCCCTGTATATAAATAATCCTTCGACTTCAAAATAGCAAGTACTTCGTCTTCCGATCGTTTATTTTTCGAACAGCGAAGACGAAGAATGGCACCACTTTTTTTCTCGGATAGTTGGATTTTCTCTTGAAGTTTTTTCGGGGGATTACAAGTGGCGTCGGAGGGGAGAAGGGTACTACAGGCCACCCTGGCCTGAGGGGGATGGAGGGGGGCTAACTCAATGAGACTCTTACCTCAGGGACGGGATTTTTTCCACGGCCATCAAGGATAATTCTGGTTCCGTATATTCTTGATTCGGCCATAGGCCGCTGTTGGACGCCATTTTTATTCCTCCGAAAACACTCCAAGAGAACTATCTGAGAAAAATGAAGTGCGCTTCTGCTGCTCGAAAATGCGTCGACTGCTCTGACCACTGAGCTACTCCAGGCCGCTTACCTGACCTTTCTCAGATAGTCTCGATATTCGTAACGCAACGCTACAATATATATATATATATATATATATATATATATTAGGGTGATTCGTTTCAGGGTAACTTTTTTTTTCTGACCCATCGTGCCCGAAAACCTTTAGTTGGTACCCAAAAACGAAGTTTCGTGAAAGGGGGGTGTTGTCAAAAAATATTTGGAGGTCGCGAATCAAAATTGAAGGTTTCCCATTTGATTAACATTGAAAAAAAATGTTTTTCTCATTATTAGTGTTACCATTCCGCGAATGTTGATATCGCGATATTTTCCAAGTGGGTTCTCATAGGAAATATGATACTTTACAATAAAGTTCATTGAGCTATGTCCGTAAATTCAACCGTTTCAGCGGTATCATTATTTCAAGTGAATATTGTATGAAAATATCTATTTAAACGGCTGTAACGCCTAAGCTATTAGATATATCGAAAAAAATTCAAATGAGAACTATGTAGAGAAAGTAATTTGCTACAAAAAAGTCTTATACGCCGAGCCCGTAAATTCAACTCTTTCTCAGCTATAGGTGGATGAAGTAAATGAAGTATAGATTTATTTTGTTTAAAAAGAATCTATTTATTTTACTTCATCCACCTATAGCTGAGAAAGAGTTGAATTTTCGGGCTCGGCTTATAAGACTTTTTTGTAGAAAATTACTTTCTCTACAAAGTTCTCATCTGAATTTTTTTCGATATATCTAATAGCTTAGGCGTTACAGCCGTTTGAATAGATATTTTGCACAGTATTCACTTGAAATAATGATGCCGCTGAAACGGTTGAATTTACGGCCATGGCTCAATCAACTTTATTGTGGAGTATCATATTTCCTATGAGAACCCACTTGGAAAATATCGCGACATCAAAATTCGCGGAATGGTAACACTAATAATGAGAAAAACATTTTTTTCAATGTTAATCAAATGGGAAACCTTCAATTTTGATTCGCGACCTCTAAATATTTTTTGGCAACACCCCCCTTTCACGAAAGTTCGTTTTTGGGTACCAACTAAAGGTTTTCGGGCACGATGGATCAAAAAAAAAGTTGCCCTGAAACGAATCACCCTACACGGGAAAAAATGATCTGTTAAAATTTAAGTTCGATATTTAAAAATTAAAGTGTTTTAAACAAAATGTACAGCTAAAAACTGTAAATTTGGTGTTCTACTGTGTGCCCATTATAAAATAATGGATTTAATGTGTTTTTCACTATTCAAACAATTATAAATACTGATTCAAACTGTTAAAAAACTCAATGTGCACTGAAAAAGGATGACAAAGCAGAAATCACAAATCGAAACGAAGAAACCCACTCTGCATGAAATGTAAACTTTACATATGCACTCTATAGAATATTCTAAGCACATAGAAAAACAATTGGTCACAACAGCATTTACTCGTATTATAAATTGTAAAAAAGTTGAAGGGCATACAGAAAATATTGTCATTAGAATGTACGAAAATTGTATACGACCTTTTGCAAAAATGATTGTAGATATCACTTAGAAATTGCAGTGTCCCCAGTGAAAAATGAAAAATCGTACCGCAAAATATGCTGCGTTAAGTTCACTTTTCACAATGTGCACTGTTATTTTTTCACAAACTTACACTAAACGTAGAATATTACAGTGTGAAACAGTATTGAATACTCCGGCTGATTTTACTCTTCGTGGCTTGAAATAAAAAATTGCAGTGTCCCCAATCAAAAACGCACCGCAATATATGCTACGTCTCTGTCACTTTTTACCATGTAAATTGTAATGTTTCCACAAACGTAGACAAGAATATTTCCGTGTGAAGCTCCGGCTGTTGTTACTCTTTATGGCTTGAACAACAGATTAAAATCTGGGTTGACAAAGCTATATAATATACAAATATATACGAATTTGGCCGTTACAGGTCCAAACGAGCAAGGGATTTTTCTTTGTCCATCAGAGCGTCGTCAGTCTTCGACGAACGCCTGAAGTAGGAACACGTGGATTTCTTTTTATTCTATGATAAAAAAGTGAAAGAAAAAAATGGATAATAATTAATAAGTGAACAAAAGACAATTATAGAACTGCACCGTATCGTGTCACGTCACCAATCGAGCTAACAGACAATGCAGATGGTTCACTTCATGCCCCACGCAGTAACGAACAACGCACAGTTCCGGTAAAATTTTTTGGCATAATTCTTTATAATTCTGTGAGAGAAAAATTGTTTATCGTCAATTTTTTTTTCAGAAGCAAACGCTTTCCAATTGGCTATCTCAAGATCCTCGAGGCTTAACTATCATCAATAATTATTTAAAAAATCAAACGCTAACGTCCCGCATGCGCAATCTTTTACTGCGATCAGTAATTGAAAGAGAGCATCAAGGACAATCGACCTTCAAAAAATTTGCGCGTTTTTCAAAAGCGAAACACCTGGTACTTATTACGTACCTCACATTAATTTTGGCTCAGACGCTCAAAATGCTCGTGGCAAATTCATTTTCCACAATACGTATTTGCGTCGTCCGTAAGCGCAACAACAATTACAATCTGGCGTTCCTCATATTGATTCAGGTAAGGGCTTCAAGTCTTTTTATTTCAATACGAAAAATATCTACATGTTCAAAGTTGCTCAAAACGTGATCGTACGATCAAAAATGTTTACAGACATACATTTCATTGATGCAGTGGCCACGTCTAAAGATTCAATGTTTCTTGCTTAATATGTTGCATTAAAAAAATTCGGCATGTATAAATAAATTCTATCAGTATGATGAAGACTTATTCTCAATTGATATTTTGAGATTGATAAAGTTATAAAAAAATAGTACATACGTGCCATATATTTATACAGATGTATACAAATATTGACGTACTATGGATGCGGATATGAAAAAATATTATAAATTCCCCACTTGGTCAGATTTTTTTTTCACATTACATGGGAAAAATAATCAACTTTTTTAATACACTATAGTGGAACTCAATTCTTTCTTTGGAAACGGATTTCTATTTAAGATTACTCTACAAATTTCGTATAGTATTTTTTTTGTGAGTAGCATAACCGCGTCGTTGTGGTAAATTCACCTGCCCATAATTTCAGAAAATAATCCGCCTGATGTGGATCATTTGGAAACAGAAGGAATTCTGTTTTTGAAAAGTCGTATTGACCCGTAGAAGGACGTCGAAAAATATTGGGAGGCCAGTTTTGACGACCGCCAAGCAATTTTGAAAACTGTGACGATCGCGTCATATTTCGATAGTTTTCCTTGTTTAAAACAAAAAAGGATACACATTGGTTAGTTTTTCTCAAAATAATATTGATATTTTTATATCAAATCATCTAAAAAAATTGATTGAATTTTTATGTTTTGCAGCTTGTTCGAGACTTCGATCGGCAATATCTGGACAAAAAAAATGCTATCGAAGAAAATTGGCGGAGGGTGCGAAACCACCTAATTAAATTATTTACAGAACCAAGGCAACCATCGGAGAAAAGTTTTTTTGCCGAAATCGTAAAGTTAGAGACGTTGACAGGAGGTATGTTAATAGATTTTTTTTAATTTAATAATCTATATCTCTTTATTAACGATTTAATTGTAACGGGATTTTATTCTTCCGTAGATGGTTTGGACTCGACGGTTTTACTATTATTGTCGTCTATTTCCAATTTCCAATTTCGTATATTATCGTATATTTCCAATTTCTCGTCAGATTGGGAATAGCTCGGCAAAAAGCAGGAAGCGTCAACGAAAAAACGAAACCGCAGAGGCTCCTTCAAAAAAGTGAAATCCTTTGAAAGTAGAAGCTCGACAAGGATTTACTTTTTCAGTCCAGGTATGCTTGTAATAACAATATTTTTTAATAATTTTTGTTTCTATTCTATTTTGATGAAAACAAACGTAACACGTTTAATGTACTCTGTGTCTGTTCAGACTGCAAATGACGTCTACAGATCGCTGGAAAAACTGCAGAAAACACTAGAAACATAAATTGCCGTTGCAACCAAGACCGATCATTGTCGGTCGAACACATGTGATCATCTCATCTCACGTATTCATCGTATTGTGGTACTGTTTGAGGACAATAATTCAACACTTTTGAAAATTAAACATTTTTTGTTAGCGAGGATTACAAAATATATGTAACAGGTAATACCATTCAAGAATTATTTGTTGATGCACGTTTTCATGCTTTTCGAGTTGACCCTAATGAACAAAATTTGCAGAGCTGTCCATTAGACATAATGGCATTACAAACATGATTCAGCAATGTAATGGCCAATATTATGTCATTATATTTTTAAATGGTATTTGAAAACTATATTGTTTAGAAAACAATATAGGTAAGAAACCTATATTGTATCTTTTTAAATGGTATTTGAAAACTTTGTAATGACTTTGCTATTATTACGTATTGATAAATAAAAGCTTTACCTTAAATAATTGTTTTATATTTAATTATTCCCGTCACAAAACGAAGTATACGTTTCGTATAATGCATATTCTACATAAACGCGAATACGAATATAGCATTAAATAAAAGGATTTTTTGCTCCTGAAAAATAACGATTTTTACATTAATGCGAATGCATATATGACTGGAGTTGAAAGAAATTTTTATTCCTGATAAGGAATAAATTGTACAGGGATCCATAACAAATTTTTACACTGACAATGGACATTTTCTACAATGTGAAATTCGAAAAAGTACAACGGTTGCAACAGAAATGTAACGTTTCATGTCGTGTACTGTGTACGGTGTCACACTGTAAACATTCGTTTCATGGGCATGTATTGTGTCATGTACGATATCTGCAAATTATATTTTAAAAATATGCAAATTTCAGTGTTTACAGTAGAGGAGGCACTGTTCATGGGAAAAACTGTAAAGTTTAATGGAAATCTCAGTAGCATTTACAGTCCATTTTTTTCCGTGTAATATATATATATATATATATATATATATAGTTGGTGCTATATACATATATATTAACAAAGTACGAAAATGGAAACTCTTTCATTGTTCTGTGATAATTAATGTGCATTCACGAATTGTGTATTGCGGTGGCAAATGCTACAAATGAAAAATTTTAATAAACCATTCAGAAAAGATTCCAGCAGTATATGCAGTTCGTGAATACGCATTAATTGCGGGAACCCATCATTCAAATTGCATTTTTCGTAAGTTTCACCCCGCATCGTTATAAACACCTGCATTAATGTCGCTGCACGAATTAATTCGAAACACGTGAATTATCGGGTTATACTTTATTCGCCGCGGTCGCCTTGCCCGATGATCCATTTCTCTCTTATTCACCAAGTATGAAAATAATTTTGAAAAAGGTCATGGAAAATATTTTGACCCATGCCGATATGAAAACTTCTAGTTCGATAATTTTGATCGGGAGGTAAAAATTTCACATCGTTCGTAGTGTATCGAGGATATCAGATTTTTCCGTCGTTTCGTCATCTGGACGAGTTTGAAAGCTGAGCCAAGTGACAAAGGAGGGGGAAAGAGAAACAGATGACGTCGTTGCAATTGTATACCTATTTTGGTGCCGTTAATGGACTATCGACAGTTCATGATGAAAGACTGGTAACTTCGGAACGTCGGAATTAATGCTCTTTCTCCGTCAGCGCTATTGCTACAGAACCATTACGTATATATATATATATATATATATATATGGAAAGGAAACATTCTGAACCCGTTCAATCGTTTCCATTTTTGTTATCGGGGCATCTGGCTGTTTTGAGGACTGTTCTTGAATTTTATTAAAAAACCATTTGTTATTTTTAGGGAAAGGCCGGCCCTTAAAGTACTCTTCATATAAATACGCTTAAAATTATTTCGAAGGTGATTTCGCAGACCTTGGAGACTGCATAATGTTGAGTATGGAGACAACAGACGACTTTGAGGATGACTCTGGAAGTCAATGTCTTAAAAATCCCATTTCCCTATCTACCTGAATATAAATAAATATATAAACATACAAATATTGTAATCCTCCGAAAAAAGCTCCAAGAGAACTATCCGCAGTGCGCTTCTGGGCCGGGATTCGAACCTTTCAATTGCCGGTCGACTGCTCTGACCACTGAGCTACGCCAGCCGGCTTACCTCACCATTCTCGGATAGTCTCGATATTTGTAATGCAACATTACAATATGTAGAGAGATAATAAAATATACAGGATAGTCCGAAAAGTAACGTTCAAAAAGAAAATCTAGGTGCCTCGTATGAATGCCTATCCGAATTACTCCCATGTATGTTTTATGATTTTTGATAGTATTTTTTTTAATCCAGTTTTTCTGTAGCATAGGTTTTATTTATTTTTCTCCTTAGTATATGTACTTTCTTCTTAGAAGTTTTTCAAAGCAATTCGGCGTCATTCAGATTAGCATGCGTATTTTTTTTCTATCATCTAAACTTTAGTGACTGAGCGGCGAAAGTTTTTTTTCACTTTTGATCAAAATCTAAGGAATTAACGTTAATGTTCAACTGATCATCTACTTTTGCCTAAGGCGGGACACTACCGTCATAGGTAAAAAAAATCGGTTATTTCTGCATTTTCTCAAAGTGTACATATTAAAAAATATGTAAAAAAATGTTGAAGTTAAAGTATTGAAAATATTGAATATAAACACGTTACAGACGATTTAGTGAGAGCAGGTAGTGCAACGATTTACCCACCCTAAAACTTGCAATCGAGTTTTTCTCGAAGCGACTTTTTTGGGCTGGAAATTATAGCGAGAGTTATTAAACTCTCGCTATAATTGTCCGATTTTCTATTTTAAAAAACCTAAATTTCCGTAATTGCAGTAGCTTTCATTGTACCTAACCATTTGCTTTTTTAATTAGTATTTTTAAAGCCCCCGGATATAAGTGAACATTTCGTCAAAATTAAACTTTTTTTAACTCCCGCTATTTTGTGATTTTTTTTTCTTTCGAAGAAAACGTCTACGTACACCGAAAACTACATTTATATAGATTATAAAACTTTTTCATTTTATATTTTCAGACCAACCATTGTCAAGATAATTTCGAATTTTTTAAAACAAAAATTTACACGAATTAAGTTCAATGTGTACTTAATAACATAACCTTTTTGCAAATCCCAAATAAATATCCTAGTAGGCAAAAAGACAAAGATAAAAACTCGAATCTAGATTTTCCTTTTGGACGTCAGTTTTCGGTCCATGCTGTAAGAGAGCGAATAAATATTTATAATGAGAGAGAGAAAGAGAGAGAGAGAGAGAGAGAGAGAGAGAGAGAGAGAGAGAGAGAGAGAGAGAGAGTGAGAGAGAGAGAGAGAGAGAGAGAGAGAGAGAGAGAGAGAGAGAGGGAGAGAGAGAGAGAGGGGAGAGAGAGAGAGAGAGAGAGAGAGAGAGAGAGAGAGAGAGAGAGAGGGAGAGAGATCGTGTCATCGGGTCGTTGCGGATGGCAGAAGAACGCCCCAAGACTTAGAATCAATAATTACATAAGGCCTGAAGATCAATCCTGCGAGCACCGAGAGAGTCTCTACACTCAAAGCCGACCAATCAATCACGAACATTACTTAGCGAACGTACGCGCCGACTATTTCACGTATACTCGATACCTTGCTCCTTTCTCTCTCTCTCTCTCTCTCTCTCTCTCTACCCCTCCATCAATTCGTCTCGTTCGCGTGATTGATTGACCGGCTCAAGTCTCGTGCTCACCGCTTCGCGTAATTGATTCCACGCATTGCCTCAAGATCCGTAACGACAACGAAGACATGGCCAAGACCGAGACGCAGAGCGCAGTGAGCTGACCACAGTTACGCGCACGACCACGGAACTTTTCGTTCCAGTATCGGAGGAGTGCACATTCCCGGACGCGATATTGAGTTTCCGCGGTTATTCGATATTCGCTGACGCATTTTTTTCTGTCGTTCAGGTTCGCCCGTGGACATTTTTCGACGGATCCTCTCGTGTCTGCATATATGTTTTTTCATATATATATATATATATATATATATATATATATATATATATATAGATAAAGTTCTGCGTATATTTTTTTAATTATGAGTTTCGCAGCGATTTCAATTATGCCTCGTTGCGCACTTGCGATTAATAACTTCGGTTTTTCGATTTTTTAAAGTCGTGTACAATCATTTATAAGTCATTGTTATATACATATATACACACACACACACACACACACGCACACACACACACACACACACACACACACATATATATATATGCACATGCAAATATAAAATACATACATCAAAATATCGTAAAATATTATAATACTAGTTTGGTGACATTAAGGGCTGAAATGCAGTCAGAAGCGTGAAAAAACGATCATTTTCAATAATTTTTTTTTATAGTAATTAAGTTTGTTTTACAATGGTGGTTACACAGACTTTTTATGTTAAATTTCAACTTGACTTGTACAAATGTGCAAAGAAAAGTATTGATTATTTATAAAAATATCGCCATCTTGGTCGGGCCCCCATCGGCATGTAGTGCTTTGCGGTGACCATCATAAAATTTCACTGGATCATGTGAAATAAAAAAACCAAAGAAAAACCACTAGTTTTACAATAAATCTAGTCCTTAATCGAGGCATTTTTTCAATTAACAAAATGGCGGCTTCCGATAGATAACTTTCGATTTTCGACCAAAAAATCGCTCGTTTATTGTTAAAAAAAAGAAATTTTCAACAAAAATAAAAATTCTTCGATTAAGGACTAGTTTTTAAAGCTATCAATAAGCACATCAAATTTAATCAAAATCCATCGAGTGGTTTTTGAATTATAGTGGTCACCGACTTGAAAAACATAGTTTCGAGAAAAACGCGTTTAAAGTTTTTCGATGTGGATACGGTATTATATGTTATGATGTTTAGATGAAGTTTAGATGAAGCCAAACTTTTTTCTTTATTTTGTTCCGCTGAATCCGAATATCACAATTTTGCCGAAGAGTCGAGCATTCAATTGCTTATAGCGAATTATTAAAACAATTTTTCAAAAAATTAAAGCTTTTCGGGATGACTTTTTTTAAAACTATTTGGGCAATTTAAAAATGAAAGTTTTCTTTTTAAATTTTGCAAAAGATCATAGTTTTTGAGTAATAAATTTTTGAAAATTTCTGAAAGAGTTTTCCAATTTTACACTTGATTTATGTATAGAAATACTAATTAAAAAATTACTTACATCGAATCATCAATTCCTGTCCCATAAAAAGGG
>OX101785.1:53990346-54075715 GCA_944452715.1 Ophion slaviceki | reverse complement strand
GTCTGTCAGTTCATATTCGGCTGTGCCTACACTCATCCTTTTTTCGTCACTTTTTGGCGGCGTTAGCCGCGGACATAGTACGACGTTAAAGTCAAGGAGCTTGATTTGTACGTTCTACGAACTTGGGAAACAGAACGACTGGCAAAAAGAGCGAGAGAGAGGGGGAGAGAGAGAGAGAGAGAGAGAGAGAGAGAGAGAGAGAGAGAGAGAGAGAGAGAGAGAGAGCACATACTCGTATAAAGGCGCCAACGAGTGCTAAACCGAACCGCGCGGCCCATACGAAAAGTGATTTATTCAGTCGTTACAACGTTCCGGGTACGTACAGCAGATCCATATAAACATCGTACACGATACATTAAACATGTATATATTTTTTATGGTAGCGATTTTCGGACGGCGCTTCGATTGATGCATAAAGCCTCCAATACTGGAAAAGCTTTCAACGATCGAAACGATGAAAATGGGCAATTCATAATACCACGATATTTGTCGGTTTCTGATGTATATTAGTTTTTATATATTTTTCTTGTTCGTTTCGCAATATGAGTCTTGCTATTTTTTTGCTTTAAAGCCTTTATGCCTTTTCGCTCCAAAGCCTTGATCGCACGAGTTTCAATCGTGCTGGATCCAGAAATGGCGTTTGATCTTGCTTGTTATTCGAAAGGTTCCTCGAGGAATCTTTTAGACCTGCTATTGTGGTATTTGGAATTCTTGCCGAAAAACACAATATATATATATAAGTATATATGAGGTGTTCCACGTGAATCCGGTGGACTTTTTCCCTGACCCCCGCCAATTCGATTTATTCCTGTTTATCTGATTCAATTGACGCTAAAGGCAACCTGATTTTTTTTACATTTTTCGAAACAAACCTGAGTAAAAAAAATTCTCCGAAAAAACGCCCCGATTTAAAAATCTGAAAAAAAATCGCAGAAATGCGTGATTATATGTAAAAATTTTCAAGCAATCACCCGCAGTGGAAGTATGATTTTTTCTGTCCTTTCTCAGCGACTAACGTTTAAAAAAATCCGAAAAATTCATAGCTAACTGTTCAAGGTCCATGATTGTGATTCGGTTAATCAAAAATTGTCAAAAAAATTCATTGTGGGTATCAAAATATTTAAGTTTCCGCCCGAAGTAAGCAGTTCGTGAATTTTTCGGATTTTTTAACCGTCAATCGCTCAGAAAGTACAGAAAAAATCATACTTCCACTGCGGGGGATAGTTTGAATTTTTTTACATATAATACCGCATTTTAAGGATTTTTTTCAGATTTTTAAATCGGCGCGTTTTTTTCTGGAGAACATTTTTTTTACTAAAGGTTGTTTCAAAAAATGTAAAAAAAAAATCTGGATATCTTTTAGAGTCAATGGAATCAAATTTAAAAAAATCGTATTGGCGGGGGTCAGGGAAAAAGTCCACCGGATTCACGTGGAATACCTCACATATATATAATGATATCTATAAGTGTGTGTGTGTTTGTTTGTGTTTGTGTGTGTGTGGTCTTTGCTGAAATGTTCGAACATTTTTTTCAAAATTCCACTCGTCCACATCTTGCCCTGGTTGATATTTCGGAGCAGTTATGATCGACGCAAAAAAAAACCTATTGCACATATTTCAAGAAACATCATTTGCTTTTTAATTCAACAGTGCAGCTGGTTTAAATCAGGATAAAATGGAAATATTACAGTTCTTGGTAATTGGAAATAAAGCAAAAGATATAAAATTTGTAACGTTATTATTCAAAAATTCGTAAAATATATAAAGTTACTATATGCAAATTTAGAAAATATATAACGTTATTATTGATACATTCGTCATATTTATAATCTTATTCTTAAGGCGTTACCCCCACTTGTAGCGCAAAAAAGGCCTTTTTTATGCATTTTTTAAAAGAAAACTACAAAACTGTTTTAATCGATCAATATACCACCTTAAAGAACACATGTTGAAGAACTTTCAGTAATTTTTTTATTGAAAAATATTACATTGTTTAGTGGCAAATGGCCGTCAATGAAATAATGTTTTTATATACACGGTTTGCGGTGACCAACATTGCGGCGAAGTGAATCATCTGAAAAAAAATGCGGATAGATTTAGTCAAATATAAGTATAAACTAGTCTTTAATCGAAGGATTTTAAAAAATATTCATTTTTCACAAAATGGCGGACAGTCAAAGTTAATGGTTCGATTTTAACGAAAAAAACGGCCGTTTTTTGGCTATTAAACGGCCATTTTTTGTCGAAAAAAAATCGAACGATTAAAGACTACATTTTTATGTATTAAATGAGCCTGCAAAATTTCAAGAAAATCGGTTCATTAGTGTTCGAGTAATCTTGGTCACCGACTTCAGAAATGCCATTTTGAGAAAAACGCGTTTAAAGTTTCAATTTCAGTTTACACGAAGAAAATATTTTTTTTTGTAAAC
The DNA here is from genome assembly GCA_944452715.1 of Ophion slaviceki. Taxonomy (NCBI): domain Eukaryota; kingdom Metazoa; phylum Arthropoda; class Insecta; order Hymenoptera; family Ichneumonidae; genus Ophion; species Ophion slaviceki. Next base: position 54,073,287 of record OX101785.1, on the reverse strand, counting down.
TTACATAGAGTCATCTATTCCGGGCCCATACAGAAGTATTTGCCCGGATACTTATACTTCAAAAAAATGCAATAAAAAAAATCGATTTTTTCAAAATCGCAAGTGGGGGTAACCCCTTAATCAATTTAACCAATGTACAAATTTATTATTTACACATTTTTAAATTCATAAGCTCGTTATTTACATTTGTAGAATTTAGTTAGAAAGAAGCCTTACTTTAAAAAAATGTACTGAAAAACCCATTCGTTCCACGGTTTTCGAGTCTATTTTGCCCAAGAAATTCGCTGGCGCCGAGCAGCGCCCTGCATAATGAAAATCCCCGCCCGAGTTCGCGCGATTTTATTGCGTGTGGCTTTGAATAACGAATATCGTGTGTGACAGCGGCGCGGCTTTTGCGCGTTGGAAAATTGACGAGTTCGCGTTAATGAACGCGGGCCCGAATTTTCCATCATCAGCGATTGCACCGGAAAATAGGGAGACGGATGAAACGTTCGTTCCGCCGCGGTTCTGATGTTGTCCCGTGCACCGGGTTCGAGCTACGTCGAACGTGCCCTGCCAGACTGGACAATTGATATACTCCTTCGCGATAGAAAGCTCTCTCTCATTCTCCACTCGGAGACTTCGTAAGCTGCTTAAATTTTGAATAAAGCTAGGCCATTAATGCTGCCTTACTAAAGCTTACGGAGCTTGCGCGCATGTACGGGAGGGGGGGGGGGTACCCGCTCGACGGTGACGTACACGCGCGGATTAAAAGACCACGCAGACACGTGGTTACTCCCGATCAGAGTATATGGAAGAGAGTAGGAGAAAGATACGAGAAAGAGAGAGAGTCAGAGACGGGTAAAAAAGAGAGTTTGATTGACATATATATTTTACGCCTTGGTTCAGAACATTGTTGCAATGTGATACATGGCATGTACAGTTCGTGGAAAATAGGTAAATTAAATGTATAAATAAACATAATGAAAATGGTTGTAAAAATAATTTTAAAATAACAATAATAGCAATGGTCGTTATAATCATAATAATGGTAATAATAACACGAAATAAACAAGACAATCAAAATAAACAAGAGAATATACGGTACACTGAGAAAAAAAATTATTGATCCAATATCATTGGTTCAATTGTAAAATTGTTGGTGTAAATTATCGGATTTATTAGTCCAAACAAAATGCTATTGACTTTAATAACATCATAATATTAAAAGTTTTTTTCATTCACAATATACAGGGTGTCCCATTTTAATCTTACACCTGAATTTTCTCGAAAAATATTGCTCGGACGAACTATTGTGTGGAACAAAACTTCTAGGGATTGAAGGGGGACGTTTGAAAAAAATTTATTTGAGGAGCCAAAAATCAAAATGGCGGTGTTACAAAGGCTGACATGTTTTTTTCAAACGGAAACATAACTTTTTTTTTATTGCCAAGAAATTTGTCAGCTGAAAACTAAATACTTCTGTTGAACAAATTTTTTGATAAAGTTCATAGTTTTCAAGTGAGAACATCATTTTCAATTATTTCAGATGTATCCAGGATTTGCGTGCGTGCGTGCGTGCCTGCGTGCGTGCGTGCGTGCGTGCGTGTGTGTGTGTGTGTGTGTGTGTGTGTGTGCATGTGCGTGCGTGTGGAACACTGTTGAAAATTTTGTTTTTTGTTTTCAAATTTGGACGATATTTCATGAGAAAATTTTGGAGGAAAATCGATGAAAAATAGTTTTTTTTCCATTTTAATAGCGTTTGTGCCATTTTCAGGCCCAAAAACGTGTTTCTTTAAATCCTTGACGAACTTTGATCACGATGGGTAGAAACACACACACACACACACACACACAAATCCTGGATACATCTGAAATAATTAAAAATGATGTTCTCACTTGAAAACTATGAACTTTATCAAAAATTTTTTTCAATAAAAGTTTTTTCAATAAAAAGGATGCGTGCGTGCGTGCGTGCGTGCGTGCGTGTGTGTGTGTGTGTGTGTGTGTGCATGTGCGTGCGTGTGGAACACTGTTGAAAATTTTGTTTTTTTTTGTTTTCAAATTTGGACGATATTTCATGAGAAAATTTTGGAGGAAAATCGATGAAAAATAGTTTTTTTTCATTTTAATAGCGTTTGTGCCATTTTCAGGCCCAAAAACGTGTCTCTTTAAATCCTTGACGAACTTTGATCACGATGGGTAGAAACACACACACACACACACACACACACACACACACACACAAATCCTGGATACATCTGAAATAATTAAAAATGATGTTCTCACTTGAAAACTATGAACTTTATCAAAAATTTTTTTCAATAAAAGTTTTTAGTTTTCAGCTGACAAATTTTTTGGCAATAAAAAAAAGTTATGTTTCCGTTTGAAAAAAACATGTCAGCCTTTGTAACGCCGCCATTTTGTATTTTGGCTCCTCAAATAAATTTTTTTCGAACGTCCCCCTTCAATTCCTAGAAGTTTTGTTCCACACAATATTTCGTCCGAGCAATATTTTCCGAGAAAATTCAGGTGTAAGATTAAAATGGGACACCCTGTATATTGTTAGCGAGAGAGAGAGAGAGAGAGAGAGAGAGAGAGAGAGAGAGAGTAGCGCAATTCGCGTGCAGGGACTACTCTTCAACAGCCCTGCCCTTTTAGTTCAGGCAATAAGCATGAAAGTAAATTGATCTAAGGGTAATTGAACGTCGCTGAATCAAATGGCGGTAATAACTTTGCAATCAACCCTCAAGAAAATGTGTTAAAATGTTTAAAAACCGCTTAATCCATAACCTAATAATTTTGTCGAAAAATATGTCAAGCCCAAGTTGTTTGGGACACAAAAGTACTTAAAAAAGTATTGTACGTTCATTTTCGTATCTTCAAAAATAAGGGAGATAAAAACGAAAAACCATTTAATAGGGGGACGAAAATCTCAGTTTCAAAAATAAATAAAAATATCAAATTTGTATATATCTCGGGTTTTTTTGTCACATATTGCTTTAGTAAGAGATGATCTTACTTTTGAGAGATTTTTAAAATTTTATTTATCGTATGAGTATTGAAAAATAACGACTGAACAGTGAGAAATTAACTGGTTGAAGATCACTGTCAGAAAAAATACGCACTATATGGCTGTGCCGTTCGCACTCATAGGACGTTATATCTATCGTTCCGCCACGCACTCCCAGTGGTGCTTCGGCTGCAAAGCGATTTTGTCGTGCAAACAAATTTTCATTCGTCTTTTTCTCCCTCATTTTTGAAGATACAAAGATGAACGTTCAATACTTTTTTACGTACTCTTATGTCCTAAACAACTTTTGTTTGACATATTTTTCGATAAAATTATTTGGTTCCGTATTAAATGGATTTTAAACCTTTTAAAGTATTTTCTCGCCGGTTGAATGCATAATTATTATCGCCATTCGATTCAACGTCATCCAATCCCCTTTAGATGATATTTGAGTATTTATATCTAAAAGTGCTTACTTTCGAAATTTTTACTGGACCATTTCTCGCTCTACCTTTCCCACTATCTCCAATTTTCTCATTCGACCAACGACAGTCGATTTTTTTTTAATCCAGCGCCCTGCTGCAACCAAATCCCTCGTCCGGGTGGATCAAGGTAAACGGGAGAACTTTGCACCGATTATCTTAAATTTTCACGGCTGCCCGTGGTCTTCCAGAATTCGCAAGATTACAAAGATTTGGAGAGTTACGTAAAGCTCTTTAGCAGTTCTTTTTTCCGTTCAGATTAAAAGCGACTTCCTACGGCGAGTCCGTTAAAAGGGAACTGCATACAATACTGTACGTTATTCATGTAGATACTTAATGTTAATGGAAAATCCCGAAAAAACAAACGAAAAAAGCGATTCGCGTGGGAACTTCTTTTACCCCCTCATTATACAGGCTGAATCGGGGAAAATTATCGCCTAAGATGCTTCAGTAAGTATTGATATCTGACGAAAAAAAAATTATGACAATTTTGAAATGAAAATGAGGCTGTTATAAATTATAAAAAAAGAAATAAGAACAGTCTCATACGTTTTAATCCAATACTAACATCTACGGAGATAATGTAGATGGGGATTCCTAGTGACTTACAAGGAACATCACTTAAGTGTCCGCCTGCGATTTTGTTAAGGGGTCTTCCCACTTTAGATCCTAAAAAAGGCTATTTTCATGAATTTTTTTATAGGTTTATATTATAGATATTTATATCATAGTTGTTACACTTAATAAATACACTTTCGAAATACATTTTTTTTAATTGTATGTTTTTTTGTAACTCAAACAAACTGTAAACGCGTTTCTTCTTAAAACAACGTGTTTCGACAGCTTGCTGATAAAATCTTCGATACTTCTGAACCGATCCTTATGAAATTTTCACCACGTGTTCATCATGCCCACATGTTCACATACATCTATAGCTATAGCGCATATCGAGAATTTTTTTAAATTTACATTTACTAATTTTTTTTTTACAAAAAACGGTGAAAAAACACGTTTTTTTTTGTTTTTTCGAAAAATGTCCGCCATTTGTTATTGTTGCATATATCAAAAATGGTATGATAGGCGCTATAACCATTAACATACTGAATTTAAAACCGTTTGATTTTTTTGTTTCGGATGATCCATCTCTGAGATTTTATCAACAGCGCAAGCTTGCAATTTTTTTAGGAATTTTTTTCAAGTACCTTTTTCGACTATAAATAGTGACTTAAATAGATAATTTTTTTCTGTATTTCGAAAGTGTATTTATTAAGTGTAACAACTTTTATATCAATATGTATAAGATAAACCTATCAAAAATGAACATAGCCTTCTTTTAGCGTCTAACGTGAGAAGACCCCCTAAAACTTGTATATGTGATAAAGCATTGAAAACTATAACACACGTGTTTTTTTTTATCGACAGAAAATCGGTTTTAAAGGGGGAAACAACCGCTTAGCGAAAGACTTGTCGAGGGGTGTAATTTCGCAGATTCACTGACAAGCAATCCACCGATCACAATGAAACAAAAACCAAAATTCTTCTAATGTAAAGCGATAAAAAATCCACTCTAGAAGTATTGAAAAAAAAAGAATTAACGGCTGACACGCCTTTCTTTGAGGGGTGGTTTCTCCCTTCAAACTTTTTTTCCGCCGATAAAAAAAATACGTTTATGCGTTTCAATAAAAAAAAATATGCGTTTCAATGAAATAAAAGGTGGATGATTAAGTGTCCCTGTAGACTTGGATCGAGGGTGATTTTGGAGTCGAAACTAATTCGTAAAAACTCAAACCTTCGAAGGGTTAATATTATTCTGACAGACAAATACTTTTTGAGAGATTCTTTTTCAAATTCTCAGACAAAATTCTGCAACTTAGTAATTTATCAGCGATGCCAAATCGTTATGTCAGAACGACCACTCGCAGCACAAAGAAATCCAAATCGAAGGAAGTATCATTGCTTCGAAAATAAATTATTCGCAAATTGACAGTCGCTTGTAAAATTGTACCAACACATTTTTCACCCGAAAAAAATTTCAAATCGCACAAAGTTTTATTATTCGTTCGAAAACAAATTATTTGCAATTTTACAAGCAATATTGAATCATACCAACAAATGTACGATGTTTAAACACATTTTTTACAGGTTGTGTTCACGTGCCATTTTCCCTCAATAAATGCGAATGTACATTATTTCTGCCTCAATTATTTTACAGATTGGGAAGCAGCTACTTAAGTGATGCACATGTACAAGTATGCTTTGTCATATTGCGATTTTTTCGGTATTCGAATAGGGATGTTTGAACATTTTATAGTTTTAGGTTATAATATAATAAAAATGTAATTTTAATAGTTTAGTGAAACGATTGCTCTTTGTGATTCAAGACAACGGCAGTACGGCGACGGCCAGGAGGATGTGGCTTGCGGTTTCTGTATAACATGTAGACGTGTATTCGCGCTGTCGATTGTCAATTCACATGTGCATCAACGAAGCGGAGAATTGTTGCTACGGAGGAAGCACAGCCAGATGCAATCGAGACGCCCCTGGGTGCTTGTTGTACCGTGCTTTGTCCATTGTCAACTGACCTCTCTCTCTCTCTCTCTCTCTCTCTCTCTCTCTCTCTCTCTCTCTCTCTTGGGTCGCATATAGCACACTGCAAAAGCATTGCACTCTGCTCGTCGCACACAGTGTGGAAAGTGCATCTCTCTTCATGTACACATAGGGCAAGGTGATTTTGAAGACACTCTACTTGGACGACCATCCTCATTATTCACCTTGCCCGTACTCAATATTACGTGTAACCCAATGTCTTAAAAATCGCCTTAAGGGGTTAACCCCACTTGCGATTTTGAAAAAATCGATTTTTTTTATTGCATTTTTTGAAGTATAAGTATAAGTATAAGTATCCGGGCCCATACTTCTGTATGGGCCCGGAATAGATGACTCTATGTAAGTATACAAAAAAAAATATTTTCTTCGTGTAAACTGAAATTGAAACTTTAAACGCGTGTTTCTCAAAATGGCATTTCTGAAGTCGGTAACCAAGATTACTCGAACACTAATGAACCGATCTTCTTGAAATTTTGCAGGCTTATTTAATACATAAAAATGTAGTCTTTAATCGTTCGATTTTTTTCGAAAAAAAAATGGCCGTTTTATAGCCAAAAAACGGCCGTTTTTTTCGTTAAAATCGAACCATTAACTTTGACTGTCCGCCATTTTGTGAAAAATGAATATTTTTTAAAATCCTTCGATTAAAGACTAGTTTATACTTACATTTGACTAAATCCATCCGCATTTTTTTTTCAGATGATCCACTTCGCCGCAATGTTGGTCACCGCAAACCGTGTATATAAAAACATTATTTCATTGACGGCCATTTGCCACTAAACAATGTAATATTTTTCAATAAAAAAATTATTGAAAGTTCTTCAAGATGTGTTCTTTAAGATGGTATATTGATCGATTAAAAAAGTTTTGTAGTTTTCTTTAAAAAAATTCATGAAAAAGGCCTTTTTTGCGCTACAAGTGGGGGTAACGCCTTAAGGTAGAACGAGCGCGCGCTCTTGATTTCTATAGATTTTGTTCAAATTTTAATCAAACATTGTTCATATCATTATGCATTTTTCAGTGAAATTTCAGAACAGTCGACTATTTAGATTGGGTGATAATGGGCTTTTAAATTGCAACTTTTAACACCGCAGGATCTGCATTGAAATGTAGACAGAGTAATATGCCGTAAACAATATTTGTCCCCTATAATAAAAAGACATATGACAACACCGCATTGTTCCACGTATCCAATGACGTAAGTTTGCGCGGTTATTTAAAATAATGCTGCAACACAAATTTTTGTTTGGAAGTAATTTTTAACCGAACAAAGTTTTTGATTATTCATGAATTAACCAACACTTTTATTTGAGGGGGGATTACGACATTTCCGGCGCCTCAATTTGACCATTGTGTTATGTAATATAGACGAAAAAAAATACGAAAACCAAGAGTAACTTTTTCCGTTTTGAGCCTTAGTTTCAGAGTTACAGCGCTTCGAAGAGAACAAAATTATTTTCCCGATATCGATGAAGATGGCCTCAATTCATAATTATAATTATTTTTTGTTGTATAGGTTTACCTGTCAGTGTTGCTTAGGGTGGGCGATGTTTGCGGATGTGCGTTGTTTGGGGATGCTTGCTGATTGGGGATTTGCGCTGCTTGGGGCCTTGTGCTGTTTGGGATCGTGCGATGCTTGGGTGCAACGAACGTGGGGTCCGGCGGCTGCAACCCCTCCGGTGGGGCGAAGGGGCAGAGCCCCCTGTGGGGCGGATGGGGTGAAGCCCCCAAGGCGGTTGGGGCAGCGGAGCCCCCTCTTAAGACAAAAAATTGGGTTTTTAAATGCATAAATATATTTCGATTTTTAGGATTAAATATATTTCATTCTCGGAGCAGTTTTTTCCGGAATTATTTTTTCCGTGGGCTGTTTTTTCCTAAACTCGTTGCTTCGATATGAGTGTGATGTGTTGTTTAACCCTTTACGGCATAGTGTAATACTGGTGTTACACCTAATTCAATTCAGATTTTGACGATTTAAAAGTGTTTTTTAATCCAATGTGGTGGTTGTGAATGCCTTACAAGGTTCCTAGGACTTCAATAACTACTAAAACATACCTATTAAATGTTTATTTTTCACGTAGCGAATGTCAACAATAACGAAAGTGCAAAAAAACGTGCACGTAAAGAAAAATGCATGCTTCAAATGGTTAAGACCAAACTAATGGAGTTGGACAAAGCTAATTCAGTCGTGGCAAAATTGAGCATTATCCCGTTTCAGTCGTGGCAAAATTGAGCATTATCCCGTTTTTCTCAAAAAAAAAATGGTTTTAGACACAAAATGTATCGAATGATAGTGAGTCGGAATGAAAATAGAAAAATATCTTCTTTTGCTCAGGTCGGTTCTTGGAATCCCCGGATTTTTTTGCACTGCTGGTTTTATGGAAGCCCCGGCTTTTTTTTTGTTTCATTGTTGGTTTCGTTGTCAGCTTTTGTTTTGCTCGAGCCAGTTTTTATGGAAGTCCTGGTTTTTTTGCTCGAGTCGGTTTTTTAAAAGCCCTGGCTTTAAAAAAAATTTCTTCGTTTCTTGGTTTTATTTATTGTTTTTTTCTTCTTATTTTTGTGTTTTTTAAGGTTTCGTTTCTGTTCTTGTCTTTTCCTTGACATAGTGCATTCTGAAGAAAGCTACAATAATGTAAATCAGTTAAATTGCTGAATAACGAATAATTCGTGAATGTCCTGTATCTTCTAAACGAAGCCAAAATCGTGATTTTTTTATTCTTCAAAGAGTCTTTATTTTGGGCCAAATATAAATAATCCACGGTCAAATTAGGCCACCGGAGATATCGTAATCGTGCCTTTATTTGTTAACGATGATAACATAAACAATATAAAATATCAATATTTATCATGGAAAATTTTTTTTATGATAAAAGTTTTTAACTTCAGGAACACAGTCATTTTTTTCTCGAAATATTGAACAATACTGTTCTGCGGTGTTGCCACATGTCTTCTTATTATAGGGGACAAATATTTGTTACCGATAATTATTCTCTCTTTACTGAACGTTTTTAGCAAAACTAAATAGTAACGGCAATTCAAACTTTTTTCACTCGTTCCCTAACTAGTTTGCTATCTGAACAAATTTTTTTTTCAAAGTTTATAAAGTCCATAGAATGGTACGACGAATTATGTTTAAAATGAATGTAGACATATCTATGAAAAGCTCCTTTCAAGGACGCCTGCATCGTCGGAGTGCAACGAAAATTCATTTTATCAATTTTCGATTTTTAATTATCGAAAAAATTCTGGCTCTTTCAGGTCACGAGCATTACCCAAACATTTCTTTACGATTTTTCAAAGTTTCAAATCGTAAATTTGTGAACAAATATTTTGGGTGATAGCAAACAATAAAAATTAAACATTTGCGTTGCGTTCCAACGATGCAAACTTCAAAAGCATGTTTGAAAAAATATCCTGTATCCAAAATAAAAGATTTGTTTATAAAAAAATTGAAAGCTGTCCTCAAAACAGCCTGATGTCCCAATAACCACCGTTACATTGACTTAAAGGGTTCAAAATATTATTTCCCCATATATCATATATCTATCTCTCTTTCTCTCTCTCTCTTTCTCTGTCTCTCTCTATCTCTTGCAGTTTATCGATCGATATGTCTTACTGCGACGACAGCAATGTTGGGATGGATTTCGATCCCACTCGGCATAGACAGGAGACACGTGTTAAACGTTGAGCCTGGTCTTGTTCCGCCCCGGGGACAATTCCTCTCGTTGTTTCGTGCAGTTACGGTCTTGTAAACCCACCGGTTGTACACGGGAGACCGGGGGCCTCGAGACACCGATGTTTCGGGCTCGGCTGATAAGATTGCCCGGAACCGCAACCGACGCACGGCATCGAAGACTTTTGCCCACGTACCCGTTAAGGGGAGGTACCTGAGTAAACGGCGAGAAAAACAGGTAAACTTCGGGTATTTTTATCTCAAAAACTAATATTTCAATTGGCTCTGGGTTTTTTAAATTGGAAAATGTGTACATTGAGGTATGGTTAGGATTTTTTAAAAATAAATTCGTTGGCTGGAAGCGATTCAAACGCAATAATCTCGAAACATAGTTTTCAAAATCGGTGCCAGATGTATCTCGAAAACGGCTTATCCTATTTTGTCCGAATTTGGATACAATATTCTTCGATAGTTTTTCTCGCTTGCGCTTTGCACTACTACTGAGAATTTTTGATAGATTCTATGCTAAGGCAATCTACCCAGTCATTGGCTTCGTACAAATGCAAGCTTATTTTTGTCCTCTATAACATTATATCGTTTACAAAATTATATTTAATTGTATCATTTCATTAACAAACTGTGTACGATTTTATGATATAATTTTACGATAAATAGCCACCTCGTCCCTGTTTGCAAACGTTCACTCTTTTGACGAAATTTTCAACAACATTTTGACATAATTGCGAACTAATTTCACTAATGGTATGTTTTGATGCTTAAGGGGCCAGTACACTTTGAAAATTTCAAAAAATCGAAACCAAGCAAGACTTGAAGAAATCGCCGATGATGAGCAATCAGAAGGGATTTTGTACGGTGCAGAAATTACCGATTGAGTTTAGGTAAGAGTTTTACATAGTATAAACTTCAAACGCGTTTTTCTCGAAACAACGTTTTCAAAATCTAGCTCCATCGCATCTCTAAAACTAATAAACGGATTCTCTTGAAATTTGAACCACATTTTGTAAACATGATTCGCAACAAGATGACTCTCGATGGTTTTAAAATTTTGATTTTTATTCGTTTTTTTTGCGAAAAAGCGCGTTTTTTTACTTTTTTCGTTTTTCATCTGCCATTTTTTTATTTTTTGATAAAACTTGATATCCGAGGGTCATTTTGTAGCTGGTGTCATACTGAATCTAATGGACTTTGATTTTTTGTTTCAGACAAGCCGTGGCCGAGTTGTGATGGAGCTACCTAGCCCACCTATTTTTGAGGCGTTACGTTAAACTATAGTTTTTGTACTTAAAAATGAATTAAAATGAATTAAAATTTTTCTTTCAATGTCTTTCAAGACTTTGTTTATCAAGCCCGACAACTTTTATATTCCCGTCTTTTATAAAATCCTCAAAAAAAAATCGCGAAAATAGCCTTTTTCGATGCTCCACAGTGGACTGTCCCCTTAATTTTTTTCTTTTGCCCACATCGAGAACATATATCTTCGAAATCAGTATAACTTTTGTGCACCCAAAGTTGGCATACTATCCACTGAAGCCAATCCTCGATGAGACGAGTTTCGTCATAATTTTCTTCGCAACATTATTTGTCATTGTTCTTATATCGTCTTTCTAAGGTCTTCCTAGGTGTTTCGTACATCCTAGCGGCCGCACGAACCCACAATTCATCATTTTTTACCGCACTGATAGCTGCTTTCCATGATTGTTGAGTCCAGCTCCCTCGTAGAGCAATTGCTTTTCTCTTGTACTCATTAGGCATCTAAAACCAATGTACAAAACATGAATAACCCGAACACATTACAACTAATACTAAGGCCATCATACACCGACTGTACATGGCCATCTCTCCCGGGAGGGATGGCCACATCTAAAATGTAAACAAGTATAAACAATACATGCAAAATCTTGAGGTTATAACAAAGCACTGTTCGTGAACCATTCAAGAAATACAAAAGTGACCATTACTTTTACAAAATAACATAACCACAATGTAAAACATGAAACTTTCAAAATAACTAGCAGTAGACAGAACAATTAAAAAGGATTTTACACTTACACCTGCGCACGACCCGAAGCGAATTAAGGCGTTACCCCCACTTGTAGCGCAAAAAAGGCCTTTTTCATGATTTTTTTTAAAGAAAACTACAAAACTTTTTTAATCGATCAATATACCATCTTAAAGAACACATCTTGAAGAACTTTCAGTAATTTTTTTATTGAAAAATATTACATTGTTTAGTGGCAAATGGCCGTCAATGAAATAATGTTTTTACATACACGGTTTGCGGTGACCAACATTGCGGCGAAGTGGATCATCTGAAAAAAAAAATGCGGATGGATTTAGTCAAATATAAGTATAAACTAGTCTTTAATCGAAGGATTTTAAAAAATATTCATTTTTCACAAAATGGCGGACAGTCAAAGTTAATGGTTCGATTTTAACGAAAAAAAACGGCCGTTTTTTGGCTATAAAACGGCCATTCAAAAAAAAATCGAACGATTAAAGACTACATTTTTATGTATTAAATAAGCCTGCAAAATTTCAAGAAGATCGGTTCATTAGTGTTCGAGTAATCTTGGTCACCGACTTCAGAAATGCCATTTTGAGAAAAACGCGTTTAAAGTTTCAATTTCAGTTTACACGAAGAAAATATTTTTTTTTGTAAACTTACATAGAGTCATCTATTCCGGGCCCATACAGAAGTATGGGCCCGGATACTTATACTTCAAAAAATGCAATAAAAAAATCGATTATTTCAAAATCGCAAGTGGGGGTAACCCCTTAAGCAGTAACAGATGAAATCTAGTGCATGGTTCTATGAAACATAATGGCCATCTCTCCCTTATGGCCAACTCCCCCGCAATTACCCTACTTATTTCTCTATCTTTCTCCTTCACATTCGACACTCCTTGTCCTTTTGGCGAGTCACGACAAACTGTCAGGGTAGGGGTGAAGACCCCTTTAGAACGTGCCGTCATCTACCTTGAGGAAAAACTGACCGGTGATAATCACAGATCGGTATGATTACCGCTAACAATCAGAAATCGGCAGAGGTCGATCAAGGCCTTGCTTGAAGCAGTACCAGAGAAAAATCTTTGCTCCCTCTTGAGCATCAGCGTCAATGGAGGTGGACGATACTACGTGGAGTGCGAGGCAGCTTTGGAGTTGTGCGAAGGCAAGACAGCAAAGGGCTCAAGACGTGTACTCCAGGTTGGCAGTGTGACACGAAGACGATGAGAAAGGAGAAGGGAGAGAGAGAGAGAGAGAGAGAGAGAGAGAGAGAGAGAGAGAGAGAGAGAGAGAGAGAGAGAGAGAGAGAGAGAGAGATCAGGTAAAGGAGAAACGGATGCTGTACGTCCACCCCCGTCACACCCGTTGCCGGTTGTAATACGAGTGGTTGAACTTTACGGTAGGGCTCATCAATATTTACGAGGATGAGCTTCGCGGATCCGATTCGATTCTCGTCTTCTTCTTCGTCGTCTGTCGTAAGCGTAGGGCGACCCACTTGATATATCCCGGGCCCATCTCTATCCTCTCTTCTATCGCCTGTATATAAGAAAAACGTCTGCTGCCAATGTCTACTCCAGTATCAAGTACTTCCCTCGTAAAATCCTCAAAGTTTCGATAGTGCGGGAGAGAAACGAGGCAGGAAAACGACTATACGAGAAGGAGAGAGCACGTGCGATTGATCGCCCAGATACGAAGAATGAGCATTCAATTATTAAGGAGGTTGAAGCGTTAGCCACGATCCAAGATTGGAATAAATGATTTGTTATCGTCTAGACTATATTGAGTCTTTACGAATTTTGTGAATTTTTTTCACCACGTATCACCAGAGATGAACAATAATTCAATGTATGCAGTTTTACGTGCGGTTAGTTGGTGTAATTTTTGTTTGCTATTTTGTACCAAGATTAACCATTTTGAACGGCGAATTAACGCAAACTAAACCTTTCTTAATATTTAGAAGGAAAAACCCATCTTGCCCATCGTCAACCATATATATTCGGTATTGAAGCATCAAGGTTTGATTAAAGATTACGAATCTTGGCTGGCGAATGAAGAGCATTGCTGCCAACCTCAATGTCCGCGAAGGTTCCGTATTTCTGGCAACACTTTATATTAATGAATAATAATAATAAATAATTTTGGGATATAAATATAAATAGGCATAATTATAAATGACTCAAATTCTCATTTTGAGTTGTATAAAGCATTCACTGACGCAGTTTTAAAATAACAATCATCGATAATGTTTTACTTTTTAAAGTTGGTAGTAAAAGAAAAGTTTTTCTTATTCACGTAATAAATATATGAAAATGCATAATTTTGCCCTTTAATCATAATATATTTTGGGAAAACTTAGCATCTACAGAATAAATTTGTACACGCATGCTTTTTTTTAGGTTACCCGTGCGGAAAACTGATAGGGCATCCCTAATAAAAATAAGGGCTTCCCTAGTGCTTTCCCTAGTAGGGATTTCCACAATGGGCCCAGACTTGGCCATTATTGGGATAAACTTGTAGGGATTTCCACAATAGGCCCCGACTTGGCCATCATGGGGATAAACCTGAAGGGATTTCCACAATAGCACCCGACTTGGCCATTATAGGGATAAACCTGTAGGGATTTCCACAATAGGCCCAGACTTGGCCAGTATAGGGATAAACAATTTGGGATTTCCACAATGGGCCCAGATCTGACTATTATAGCGATAAACCAGTATAAATAGCTTAGGCTACATGGTTGATGGTATTTCAATTATTCAAATCGATTATATACATCGATCGAATAATAATATCGAACGCAAATTGGGAAAAAGCGTAAGGGCATTAGCAAATAAAAAATCAACGATGAACACAAATATGCAGACAAACATCAGACAGTATTTATTTATCAAATTAAAAAAACCTTTTACTTAGATACAAACAATTACTGATGGTTTCACTCATACATGGAGTAATGCTAGCGCATAAGTGTGAACAGTCCCAACCGGTTTTCTCGACATTTTTATAGCAACTAATTTCCGCTCAATACTCATCATAGGGAAAATTATTTCTTCTGAAAACTTCGCTGATATTTCCCATTCATAAACTTTATCTGACTATGTAGGATAAGTAAATAAATTGGTCTTTGTTTTCCAGACCTTCCCCTCAATGGAAATAGATTCTAGTCATTCAGTAGACCCATATATTTTTTTATTTCTACTACACATCCATTCCTTAGAATGGATTATTTTTTGTATTAATTTTGTCATGGCAGTTTGTCATAAAGGCTCACATGCAAATGCGCAATCACATTTCTACGCGCGCACACATACATACACATGTACTCACGCCCACACCTATGCACATGAACAATTACATAAAAACAAATACAGATATACCCTGACGCATTTAACATACACGTATATCCACTGATACGGATATTTTATGGCGCTGAAATGGTTATGATGAGGCGCCGGTGAGGTATTTTCAGGGCGCTAAAATGGTTTTGATGAGGCGCCATTGAGGCAATTTATAAGGCCCCGGTCGTTGCGCCTTTAATGGCCCTTGTTGACAAAGTGTGACCAGCCACTAACGGCCCTCATGTGGCTTCCGGATTAGGGCCCGAATAAAGATAGGGGAATATTATTGGGGCCCGATCACAGCCCCAACTCAATTTCCGCACGGGTAATTGAAAGAAGAATTCATGAACCGTCATTTGACTCAACTGGGCCCCTCCAACCTCCTTGGCGGATTTATACGTTTCAGGGCTCTGCTCGTCGTGATGCTGAAATATTTTTTTCCACATGCTTCGTTAACCTTTAAAGCGTTTCTAGCTCTCATTAACTGGCTTACTGTAACACATTATGCTACAAATAGGACGTCTCAATTACCGGAGTGGAAACTTTTCGTTCGGACTCGTAAGAATTTTGAAAAAAGAATTTTGAAAGAAATATATATATATATATATATACCGGCCAAAAGTTTGAGTACACCAGTCGACATTTCTTGCTGCAGACATAGCAGGCTCAAAAATAAACACAATCAAATTTCCGAAGCGGCGTTTTAATAAGGAAAAATGTACCTTCAGTTTGCTTTAAATAAAAAAATTACAATTTTTTTAGGCCCGGTCCGCTTTTGTGAAAATGGGGGATTCTCTTCACTCATTTTTACAAGACAAACTTGAAGAGAGTATCAAAACATACATTTTCGTTTTTTAGAAAGTTTCGTACGATTTTTTTCGCTCCAGTATTGCATTTTTAGCTAAAAAAGACATGTGTTGGAAAAATAGGCGTAGTCCAATAACTATGGGGTTTCGGAGATAATGTCCAGAAGATAAAGAGTTGCATAAGTTCACACTGGAGCAGCCAGAATTTTTTCAGAATTTTTTTGAAATTTTTTTTTACAATTTTTCGTTTGGACTCTGATGAGTGGAGGGGCTCCATTTGGGAATTATAGGGTCTAGGTCAATCTATCAAGAGAGAAAATATGTTTACTTTTTTATTTTTAATTAGCGAACATTTTTCAGAATGAAAAAAAAATGATTTTAACCATTTTTTCAGATTAAAAAAAAATATTTTAGCTATTTTTTGGCCTAGAACGCGAAGAATCATCCTCGGTTGAGTTGTTGTGTCTCAAGGCCTATCGGATTTAAGACCAAATATTAAAAAGAAAAAACTTTAAACGTTTGAACTCGTTTTTTAACGCAAAAAAAATAGTCAATCACGTCTCTTACCTTATCGATACGAGTTTTTCGTCGGAACAAAATCGCCTTTGCGCTGGCCAGACCATATCCCTGGATATATTCATTTTTTCGCGATAATTCGATATGATATGCCTCTATTGCGTAAAGTAATAATCATGCCTCGTTTTTTAATACGAAGTTTTTTATATTGTCAATTTCACACGATGATGTAAGAGACGTGATTGACTATTTTCTTTTGCGTTAAAAAACAAGATCCAAAGTTTAAAGTTTTTCTTTTAAGTTTTGGAACACAACTCGACCAAGGATGATTCTCCGAGTTCTAGTCGAAAAATTGGTTAAAATACTATTTTTAAGAATTCTGAAAAAATTGTACTTCATTAAAAATGAAAAAGTAAACAAATTTTCTTTCTTGATAGATTGTTCCAGACCCCATAATTCCCAAATGGAGCCCCTCCACTCAACAGAGTCCCGACCAAAAATAGTAAATTTTTTTTTCTTTACATTCTGAAAAAATTCTGACTACTTCAATGTGAAACTATGCAACTTTTTACCCTCTTTACATTTACTCTGAAACCCCATAGTTATTGGACTACGCCTATTTTTCTAAAACATGTCGTTTTTAGCTAAAAATGCAGTACTGGGGCGAAAAAGAATCATACGAAACTTTCTAAAAAACGAAAATGTAGGTTTTGGTATCCTCTTTAAGTTTATCATAGAAGAAACGAGAGAAGTAATTCGCCAGAAGTTATGCGGGCAATTTTAGACGTGCAAAAAAGGTGAAAAATAGCCATTTTCAACAAGGTGCACCGGGCCCAAAAGAAATGTAAACAATTTTGTAAAAAGGCAAAATGAAGGTAAATTTGTCCTTTTTAAAACGCCGCTTTGGAAATTTGATTATCTTTATTTTTGAGTCCGCTATCTAGCGTTTAGTGGTGAGAGAAATTTCGACTGGTGTACTCAAATTTTTGGCCGGCAGTGTATATAATAATAAAATTTTCCCTTCCTAGCTGAAAGGAGAAAATGTCCAGCGTCAAAGAATCACGAGCCTTCGTTTGTTTCAAATTTTTTTGCGCTCCGGGCCAGTGCAGCCAGATCGCGCGTAAAAGTTACCCCCTCTCTAGGCTCTTACGCGCCCATCACACAATCATAGTAGCGCGTGTCCGTGAGCGAGCGACGCTCGGACATCTTCGGCAAGAGTCGAGCGGGGTCGAAGTTTCCCGACCGCGCCTTCGGCAGCTACACCAACACATGGACGCTGAGCACGTTCATGTGCGGCCAAGCCGAAACGAAAGCTTCGAGGGAAAAAGCAATCTGAGCACGACTTGCGCGTGACGTCACCCGACGACACGCGCGAGGCTTTTAGATGATTTCAATGCTTATTTAGCTCTTGATTCTCTGCGTTATTAATGTATACAATAAAATGTATCGCGCACTCTGATCGCTTATTTTGTTAGTTTATACGTTAATTTAAATATAATAATAAATCTAAATTACAACTTATTCATCTTCTGAAAAATTGTTTACGCTTTACTCACACCCGTCCTTATGCCAAATAAATTACAATTCACAAACAAATAAATTATAATTCATAAAAGTAAGCGGAAATATATTTATATTCGTATTATTATATTAATTCTCATACTTTCATCAAGCGACAAAGCATTATCCCCAAAAACAAGCCAATCATCCATCCGGCCGCGAATCGTAAGTACCAGAATGTGCACATATTCTACAAGCGATGAGATGGTCCCGTTGGTAGCGTTCCTGGCTTCGGTCCGCAGGGGCCCCTAAGCCAAATTTTTCTCTAAATTTTTCATAATTTCTCATATTTTAGTCATATTTGAGATTTTCGAAGAAAAAATGATTTAAAACAGATTCAAGTACTGGTCTATTTCCCCAAAAACACATTTTTTTTTACTGAAAATTCATCATTTCTCATTTTTTTCTCCGGAAATTTCTCTTTTTCCTATGACCTGAGGCTGCGGAGATATTCGGAGAAAAGTTAAAGATGAAAAGAAATGAGATTTTCGTAAAAAAACGTATTATTATTATTTTTTTTTTTCGGAAATTTCCCTTTTCCCTATTACCTGAGTGAACGGATGCGGAGATTTTCGGAGAAAATTTAAACATGAAAAAAAATGAGATTTTCTTTTTAAAAAACTTATTATTTTTTTTCCGGAATTTTTTCTTTTTCCTATTGAGTGAACGGCTGTGGAGATATTCGGAGAAAAGTTATAGATGAAAAAATGAGATTTTCGTAAAAAAAACTTATTACATTTTTTGATCCCTCATAATTCTGAGAAATAATGAATTTCTGAAATTTTTGCAAACGTCATTTTCCTTAAGGGGTAACACCACTGCAACGGCCTGCCACGAAGCGTTTTAGACAAATAATACTTGGGGTAATTATTAAGCATATATTGAAGTATATTGCAAAAAAATGTTATGGGAAAATATTACAAAATGACGACACTGCAGCAAATTCTTCCGAGGCATGTTGAACTTAAGGTGCTCTGCGGCACGCAGTATAACTTGTGCCAATTTTAATCTGGACAAAATAATTTTTTTTAAATTAAATCTCGATGAGTGTAGCTAGTGAACCACATAGGGGATTTTAGAAATATTGATTTTTGAGTAATTGCCGAGTATGTGACTAAAAATGTTCAATTTTTTTTAAGACAGTTATTTGTTAATAAATATTGTTTAAATTAACTTATCGAAAATCCTCTACGTGGTTCAGTAGCTACACTCATGTAGACTTAATAAAACGAAATTCGTTTTTTTAGATTAAAATTGGCACAGTTATACTGCGTGCCGCAGAGGTTCGACATGCTTCGGAAGAATTGCTGCAGTGTCGCCATTTTGTAATATTTTCGGATAAAAATGGTTTATCACATTTTCTTCCGCCAAAAAAAATATCAAAAAATACGCTTCATGTAAGGCCGTTACAGTGGTGTTACCCCTTAAAGTCTTCATTTAATTTCCGAGATTTTCCCGTGATCATAATTAAAATGATGAAGTATTCGGAAAAATTCGGAAAAATTCGAAAAAATTCGGAGAAATTCGGAGAAACTCGGATGTTTGCGTAAAAGTAATTGTCCGCAAAACTCCGAATCCTTCATATTTTCCAATTCATAGAAAATTCACAGTTCCGATTCATAAAAAATTCACAGTTCCAATTCATAGAAAATTCACAGTTCCAATTCATAGAAAAATTTGGAAAAATTTTGCTGAAAAAATCGGAGTTTTTGAGAAAAAAAATTGCACTACGGGCGCGGGATCGTTCCATGCGCTCAGTGCTTTTTTTAAAATTATTATTACTATTAATTCTTATTTGATTAGTTATTTTTATTGGTTATCATTATTATTTTAATTAGTTGTCTTTTAGTGTCGAAAAATTTATCGCGCACTCTGACCGCTTATTTTATTAGTTTATACGTTAATTTCAATATAATAATAAATCTAAATTACCACATATTTATCTTCTAGAAAATTGTTTGCGCTTTACTCACATGCCAAATAAATTGTAATTCATAAAAGTAAGCGGAAATGTATTTATATTCCTATTATTATATTCATTCTCATATACTTTCATCGAGCGATAAAGCATTATGATAATTCTTTATCGCTTGATGAAAATATATGAGCGGAAATATATTTATATTCGTATTATTATATTTATTCTCATATACTTTCATCAAGCGATAAAGCATTATGATAATGCTTTATCGCTTGATGCATATGAGAATGAATATAATAATACGAATATAAATATATGTCCGCTTACTTTTATGAATTACAATTTATTTGGCATAGGGCCGGGTGTAAGCAAAGCGCAAACAATTTTTTAGAAGATAAATAAGTTGTAATTTAGTTTTATTATTATATTTAAATTAACGTACACACTAATAAAATAAGCGGTCAGAGTGTGCGATACATTTTTCGACACTAAAAAATAACTAATTAAAATAATAATGATAACTGATAAAAATAACGAATCAAATAAGAATTAATAGTATTAATAATTTAAAAAAAGTACTGAGCGCGGTGAACGATCCCGCGCCTCTGCGGACCGAAGCCAGAAACGCTACCAACGGGACCATCTCATCGCTTGGAGAAAATGAGCACCTTCTGGGACTTGCGATTCGCGGCCGGATACATTATGATAATGCTTTATAGCTTGATGAAAGTATATGAGAATGAATATAATAATACGAATATAAATATATTTCCGCTTACTTTTATGAATTACAATTTATTTGGCATAGGGACGGGTGTGAGTAAAGGGCAAACAATTTTTAGAAGATAAATAAGTTGTAATTTAGATTTATTATTATATTTAAATTAACGTACAAACTAATAAAATAAGCGGTCAGAGTGCTTCTCTGCGTTATTAATGTATACAACAAAATGTATCGCGCACTCTGATCGCTTATTTTTGTAGTTTATACGTTAATTTAAATATAATAATAAATCTAAATTACAACTAATTTATCTTCTAAAAAATTGTTTACGCTTTACTCACACCTGTCCTTATGCCAAATAAATTATAATTCATAAAAGTAAACGAAAATATATTTATATTCGTATTATTATATTAATTCTCATAATTTCATCAAGCGATAAAGCATTATCCCCAAAAACAAGCCAATCATCCATCTGGCCGCGAATCGTAAGTACAAGAAAGTGCACAAATTCTACAAGCGATGAGATGGTCCCGTTGGTAGCGGTTCTGGCTTCGGTCCGCAGGGGCCCCTAGGGCAAATTTTTCTTCAAATTTTTCATAATTTCTCATATTTTAACGATATTTGAGATTTTCGGAGAAAAAATGATTTAAAACACATTCAAGTACTGGTCTATTTCCCAAAAACACATTTTTTTTAATGAAAATTCATGGTTTCTCATTTATTTCTCCGGAAATTTCTCTTTTTCCTATGACCTGAGGCTGCGGACATATTCGGAGAAAAGTTAAAGATGAGAAGAAATGAGATATTCGTTAAAAAAACGTATTATTATTATTTTTTTTTCCGAAATTTCCTTTTTCCCTATTACCTGAGTGAACGGCTGCGGAGATATTCGGAGAAAAGTTATATATGAAAAAAATGAGATTTTCGTAACAAAAATTTATTACATTTTTTGATCCCTCATAATTCTGAGAAATAATGAATTTCCGAAATTTTTGCAAACGTCATTTTCCTCAAGGGGTAACACCACTGTAACGGCCTGCCACGAAGCGTTTTAGACAAATAATACTTGGGGTAATTATTAAGCATATATTGAAGTATATTGCAAACAAATGTTATGGGAAAATATTACAAAATGATGACACTGCAGCAAATTCTTCCGAGGCATGTTGAACGTAAGGTGCTCTGCGGCACGCAGTATAACTTGTGCCAATTTTAATCTGGACAAATAATTTTTTTAATTTAAATCTAGATGAGTGTAGCTACTAAACCACGTAGGGGATTTTAGAAATATTGATTTTTGAGTAATTGCCGAGTATGTGACTGAAAGTGTTCAATTTTTTTTAAAGACAGTTATTTGTTAATAAATATTGTTTAAATTAACTTATCGAAAATTCCCTACGTGGTTCAGTAGCTACACTC
Organism: Ophion slaviceki; assembly: GCA_944452715.1. Lineage (NCBI taxonomy): Eukaryota > Metazoa > Arthropoda > Insecta > Hymenoptera > Ichneumonidae > Ophion > Ophion slaviceki. The sequence continues at coordinate 54,051,221 of OX101785.1, read as the reverse complement.
ATGTAGACTTGATAAAACGAAATTCTTTTTTTTAGATTAAAATGGGCACAGTTATACTGCGTGCCGCAGAGGTTCGACATGCTTCGGAAGAATTGCTACAGTGTCGCCAGTTTGTAATATTTTCGGATAAAAATTGATAGCAATATACTTAAATATATGCTCAATAAAGACCGCAAGTATTATTTGTTTATCACATTTTCTTTCGCCAAAAAAAATATCAAAAAATACGCTTCCTGTAAGGCCGTTACAGTGGTGTTACCCCTTAAAGTCTTCATTTAATTTCCGAGATTTTCCCGTGATCATAATTAAAATGATGAAAAATTCGGAAAAATTTTCCGGAAAAAATCGGTGTTTTTCAGAAAAAAATTTGCACTAGGGGCGCGGGATCGTTCCCTGCGCACAGCGTTATTTTTATTAGTTATCATTATTATTTTAATTAGTTATCTTATAGTGTCGAAAAATTTATCGCGCACTCTGACCGCTTATTTTATTAGTTTGTACGTTAATTTAAATATAATAATAAATCTAAATTACAACTTATCTATCTTCTAAAAATTGTTTGCCCTTTACTCACACTCGTCCCTATGCCAAATAAATTGTAATTCATAAAAGTAAGCGAAAATATATTTATATTCGTATTATTATATTCATTCTCATATACTTTCATCAAGCTATAAAGCATTATCATAATGTATCCGGCCGCGAATCGTAAGTCCCAGAAGGTGCAAATTTTCACCAAGCGATGAGATGATCCCGTTGGTAGCGTTTCTGGCTTCGGTCCGCAGAGGCGCGGGATCGTTCACCGCGCTCAGTGCTTTTTTTTAATTATTAATACTATTAATTCTTATTTGATTCGTTATTTTTATTAGTTATCATTATTATTTTAATTAGTTATCTTTTAGTGTCGAAAAATGTTTCGCGCACTCTGACCGCTTATTTTATTAGTATGTACGTTAAATTAAATATAATAATAAAACTAAATTACAACTTATTTATCTTCTAAAAAATTGTTTGCGCTTTACTTACACCCGGCCCTATGCCAAATAAATTGTAATTCATAAAAGTAAGCGGACATATATTTATATTCGTATTATTATATTCATTCTCATATGCATCAAGCGATAAAGCATTATCATAATGCTTTATCGCTTGATGAAAGTATATGAGAATAAATATAATAATACGAATATAAATATATTTCCGCTCATATATTTTCATCAAGCGATGAAGAATTATCATAATGCTTTATCGCTCGATGAAAGTATATGAGAATGAATATAATAATACGAATATAAATACATTTCCGCTTACTTTTATGAATTACAATTTATTTGGCATGTGAGGTAAGCGCAAACAATTTTGGGTGTGAGTAAAGCGCAAACAATTTTTTAGAAGATAAATATCTTGTAATTTAGATTTATTATTATATTGAAATTAACGTACAAACTAATAAAATAAGCGGTCAGAGTGCGCGATAAATTTTTCGACACTAAAAGATAACTAATTAAAATAATAATGATAACTAATAAAAATAACTAATCAAATAAGAATTAATAGTAATAATAATTTAAAAAAAAGCACTGAGCGCAGGGAACGATCCCGCGCCCGTAGTGCGCGGGATCGCTCGGGGAGAGTTTTTCTCAAAAACTCCGATTTTTTCCGCAAAATTTTTCCAAATTTTTCTATGAATTGGAACTGTGAATTTTCTATGAATTGGAAAATATGAAGGATTCGGAGTTTTGCGGACAATTACTTTTACGCAAACATCCGAGTTTCTCCGAATTTCTCCGAATTTTTTCGAATTTTTCCGAATTTTTTCGAATTTTTCCGAATTTTTTCGAATTTTTCCGAATACTTCATCATTTTAATTATGATCACGGGAAAATCTCGGAAATTAAATGAAGACTTTAAGGGGTAACACCACTGTAACGGCCTTACATGAAGCGTATTTTTTGATATTTTTTTTGGCGGAAGAAAATGTGATCAACAATTTTTATCCGAAAATATTACAAAATGGCGACACTGTGCCAATTTTAATCTAAAAAAAAGAATTTCGTTTTATTAAGTCTACATGAGTGTAGCTACTGAACCACGTAGGGGATTTTCGATAAGTTAATTTGAACAATATTTATTAACAAATAACTATCTTAAAAAAAAATTGAACATTTTTAGTCACATACTCGGCAATTACTCAAAAATCAATATTTCTAAAATCCCCTATGTGGTTCACTAGCTACACTCATCGAGATTTAATTTTTAAAAAATTGTTTTGTCCAGATTAAAATTGGCACAAGTTATTCTGCGTGCCGCAGAGCACCTTAAGTTCAACATGCCTCCGAAGAATTTGCTGCAGTGTCGTCATTGTGTAATATTTTCATAACATTTTTTTGCAATATACTTCAATATATGCTTAATAATTACCCCAAGTATTATTTGTCTAAAACGCTTCGTGGCAGGCCGTTACAGTGGTGTTACCCCTTAAGAAAAATGACGTTTGCAAAAATTTCGGAAATTCATTATTTCTCAGAATTATGAGGGATCAAAAAATGTAATAAGTTTTTTTTACGAAAATCTCATTTTTTCATCTATAACTTTTCTCCGAATATCTCCACAGCCGTTCACTCAATAGGAAAAAGAAAAAATTCCGGAAAAAAAATAATAAGTTTTTTAAAAAGAAAATCTCATTTTTTTCATCTTTAAATTTTCTCCGAATACAATTTTTCAGAAGATGAATAAGTTGTAATTTAGATTCATTATTATATTTAAATTAACGTATAAACTAACAAAATAAGCGATCAGAATGCGCGATACATTTTATTGTATACATTAATAACGCAGAGAATCAAGAGCTAAATAAGCATTGAAATCATCTAAAAGCCTCGCGCGTGTCGTCGGGTGACGTCACGCGCAAGTCGTGCTCAGATTGCTTTTTCCCTCGAAGCCTTCGTTTCGGCTTGGCCGCACATGAACGTGCTCAGCGTCCATGTGTTGGTGTAGCTGCCGAAGGCGCGGTCGAGAAACTGCGACCCCGCTCGGCTCTTGCCGAAGATGTCCGAGCGTCGCTCGCTCACGGACACGCGCTACTATGATTGTGTGATGGGCGCGTAAGAGCCTAGAGAGGGGGTAACTTTTACGCGCGATCTGGCTGCACTGCTCCGGGCGACGGCTGTCAGAAAATTTCTGACAGTGACACGGTAAAATCGCGTCTCGAAAAAAAAAAAAAAAATGTCGAACGATCAACCGGACATTTTTGTGCAGCATCCGTTTCATCCGACCGATCCACCTCACGGTCTGCGGAACTTTGACCTCGGTGCTCTCGACAAAGATCAACAGCGCGAGCTCAACAGGATAAAGACAAGACGAAGGATCGAGAACGAGATGTATCTGAAGGCCCATCCGGAAGTTCGTGGCTTGATATCTATTCTTTACAGGCGAGCCTTTTTATTTCCCTCTTTCACATCGCCGCATGGCCATTTACGTACCGTGCGAAATTTACGAGTCAGAGACCAGCCACAGAATACATCGACGGAGGTTGCCAAAAATGGTTCGATTTTTTCACTAATTTTTATGCGATAAATATTGAATGTAGAATTGAATGGTTTTCGTTTTTTGCTCCCTTATTTTTGAAGATACAAAGATGAACGTTTAAGGCAGGATTCTACTTTGAAACCATGAAAAAAACGCTATTTTCGTGAATTTTTTCGGATAATACTATTAAAGATATCGATATGGGGTTTAAACTGTTCAATAAATACACTCTTTAAGTACATAAAATTTTTTTTTTAAATGTATTTTATTCATTTTTTGTACACGTAAAATATGTTTAAAGCCAACGCCTCGAAAAGCAGGTACCGTTGCCGTGGTCGTGAAATCTTCCCGACGGATGGTCTGAAATAAAAAAATCAAATAGTTTCATGTTCAGTATGTCTTCAGAAACCGACCTAACTAGAATATTTTATATACGTGCAAAATTAACAAAATGGCGGCTAAAATACGAAAAAAATGCGTTTTTTGGGTCTTTTTTTGCAATAAAAAAATAGTTCTAATCAAAATTTTAAGTTGATTGTAGTTAGGTCGGTTGGTACACACATATAGAATATGTGTTCCAAATTTCATAAGGATCGGTTCAGTACTTTTTGAGTTATCACGACCACGGTACTTGAAAATGTCGTTTCGAGAAAAACGCGTTTAAAGTTTTGGTGAGTGATAAATCGTAGAAAAAATTATCTTACCCTCAATCAGCGATGCCTGGGCCATATAATATGCCTTCGACGTGTTCCAGGTGGGTGTTTTCATCCAATTTAGCCTTTTTTCAATTCTGCCCTCCTTAGAAGCCTCAGTCGAGCGGCGGTTCGCTCGAACGATGCGATGTTGGTCGCGCATAGTGGCGAACTGCATGACGGTTGGGCCGATTGTAATGCCCATGACTTCCATTATTTTTAAAACTGGGCTGAATCCTTCATTAAAAACGCAGGCAGCAGTGAGGCACGCAATTTGGACGATTTTTTGCCATTAAAGACATGTTTCGGTGCCATAGCCCAAACTGTAGAGTTGAAACATTCGTTGTTATTTTGAGTGTTTCCACCCAAACATCTCTCCAGTAATTCCGTTTTTGTTAGATCTTCGTAGATCGGCTTCAGCACCTCTTGTACGTCACTAGCAAGAGCAGGAGGATGTTTATAATTTTTTAAAGCGTTGTTTGCTTCGGCCTTCTTATACTTGCACCAGCCATCTGAACAGTACGTATGCTCGCTCGTACGTATGCAATAGCGCGCTCAGGTAGGTGCGTTCGAAAGGCGAAAAAGGATAGTTAGACTGCTTGGAACTTTATAAAATTTTGACCGAACATTCTTGAACATATTTACTTTCGAAAAATGTAAAAAAAAAAAAATTTATCAAAGTTTCAAAATAGAATCCTGCCTTAATACTTTTTTACGTACTGTTATGTCCTAAACAACTTTTGTATGACATGTTTTTCGATAAAATGATTAGGTTCCGGATTACACGGTTTTTAAACATTCAAAACATTTTAACATATTTTCTCGGGGGTTGATTGCAAAATTATTATCGCTATTCGATTCAGTGACATCCAATTACCCTTAGATCAATTTTGCGGATTTATATCTAAAATGTGCTTACTTTCTTGCTTATTGCCTGGACATGAGGACAACTGTCGAAAAAGAACCCGGGTTGACTCCGTTTATGCAGTAGTGCGGTGAAAGTGAAAACATTTTCTTTTGTGAAATTTGGTGTTTTATTACTACATGTAAGTTAGTTACGATATAAAATGCTCATAGATATTTTTTATTTTGCGCTACTGTAGTGAATGATGTATTTAGAATGCGAATTATGAAACTAAAATCAAGTGTCCGTTATGCAGGAGGGCTATGTGCAACGAGCAACGAATGCACTTATGCGTCGATTGCGGTAAATGTGACCAATAATAAGTTATTGAAGTAAATAAATGCGGAAAACATACGTTTTCAACAATGAATCTGCCGGAGGAGTCGATTTTTTCCACTTTTCACTATTCCGAAAATGCTAAAATTCAAACCTCCGAATAAATATACCTACTTTTATATTTTAACCTCAAAGGACTTTCTTTTATATTTTGAAAAAAAGTCTGATCTTTGTACGTATTTTTCAAGGCATCTCCTACTTTGAAGAAATGTTTGGGCATTTTATTTTTGTTTTTCTTCAAAAATAAAATTTGGACCATAAAATAATAAGTATCATTGACTACAAAAAACGTCTCCACAAAAAAATGCATATTTCCCGAAATTCAAGGATCCGAAAAACGCCTGGGGTCGAATCGACCCCATATGCGGTTAGAGGTTCATGGCAGAAGTGTGCAGTCGAAGGGTTAAAAAAATATTATCATATTCAATATAGACCGCTTAGACAACATACCAAATTTCAACATTCTATACTTAAGGGGCCAGCCCACTTTAAAAATTTCAAATAATCGAAAGCAAGCGAGATTTGAAGAAATCGACGATGATGAGCAATCAGGAGGGATTTTGTACGGTGCAGGTATTACCGATTGAGTTTAGGTAAGAGTTTTTGATAGTATAAACTTCAAACGCGTTTTTCTCGAAACATCGTTTTCAAAATCTAGCTCCATCGTATCTCTAAAGCTAAAAAATCGATTCTCTTGAAATTGTAACCACATATTGTAAACATGATTCGCAACAAGATGACCCTCGTCGGTTTGAAAATTTGGATTTTTACATTTTTTTTGCGAAAAACTGCGAAAAAACGCGTTTTTTAATACTTTTTTCGTTTTTCATCTGCCGTTTTTTAATTTTTTGATAAAACTTTATATCCGAGGGACATTTTGTAGCTGGTGTCATACTGAATGTAATGGACTTTGATTTTTTTGTTTCAGACAAGCCGTTGCCGAGTTGTGATGGAGCTACCTAGCCCACCTATTTTTGAGGCGTTACGTTAAACTATAGTTTTTGTAATTAAAAATGAATAATTAAAAAAAAATATATTTCAAGACTTTATCAAGCCCAACAAGTTTTATATTCATATCTTTTATAAAATCCTCAAAAAAATTCGCGAAAATACCCTTTTTTCGTGGCTCCAAAGTGGACTAGCCCCTCAATATTTTTCGAGAAAAAAAAGTTGGTGAAAAACCGAACATTTTTTTGCCCAACTAATTGTAAGTAGAAAGCTCCCTCAAATTATGAATTTCCGGACAGGCACGTAGCGTCGAGAAAACCCGAGCGAGACATCCACGAGATCGTCGGCGCGTTCTTCAACAGGTCGCGAGGCGAGTTGGTTGCCGATCTCTTGGATTATTTCGGCGAAATCAATTGCTCGGATCCCGTGGTCGATGAGTTGCGGAAGGAAGCTGAATCAGACGCTATTCGTCATCGGGATTCTTCGTCGGTATTCGAATCATCAACCGCCGACGTGTCATCGTCACCGGTCTCCTTGGAATATTCAATGTAATTTCGAGATACTGTAGGCTTTTAAAGAAAATAATAAAAAAAACGTTTACAAGATTATCTGAGGAGCAGGCGAACAAAACCGGACTTGTCCACGCTACGAAGTTTTTTTTCGTCTTCTTCAAGCATACCTTTATTGGTTCCGGCAATATTTCGAATCAAGTCCGGCAATATACACCTCAACATTTGTTAAAAACTGCCTTTTTAAGAGGTTACCCCCACTTGCGATTTTGAAAAAATCGATTTTTTTGAAGTATAAGTATCCGGGCCCATACTTCTGTATGGGCCCGGAATAGATGACTCTATATAAGTTTACAAAAAAAAAAATATTTTCTTCGTGTAAACTCAAATTGAAACTTTAAACGCGATTTTCTCAAAATGGCATTTCTGAAGTCGGTGACCAAGATTACTCGAACACTAATGAACCGATCTTCTTGAAATTTTGCAGGCTTATTTAATACATAAGAATGTAGTCTTTAATCGTTCGATTTTTTTTCGAAAAAAATGGCCGTTTTATAGCCAAAAAACGGCCGTTTTTTTCGTTAAAATCGAACCATTAATTTTGACTGTCCGCCATTTTGTGAAAAATGAATATTTTTTTAAATCCTTCGATTAAAGACTAGTTTATACGTATATTTGACTAAATCCATCCGCATTTTTTTTCAGATGATCCACTTCGCCGCAATGTTGGTCACCGCAAACCGTGTATATAAAAACATTATTTCATTGACAGCCATTTGCCACTAAACAATGTAATATTTTTCAATAAAAAAATTACTGGAAGTTCTTCAAGATGTGTTCTTTAAGATGGTATATTGATCGATTAAAAAAGTTTGTAGTTTTCTTTGAAAACATTCATGAAAAAGGCCTTTTTTGCGCTACAAGTGGGGGTAACGCCTTAAGCAAAAAGGCAGTTTTGAGGCACGACAACCAAAATAGACGTAGTGTGGATAAGTCCGATTTTGTTCGCCTGCTCCTCATCTGAAAGATGAACTACAGGAGCGGACGCGCGATCCGTCTGCTCCGGCGATCTCGCAAGGCAACCAGCGTTCACCTGGGCCAGTACTTGGATGGGTGACCGTGTAGCCGCGCATTCGGTGAAGCAATTGTAGTGCCATAAAACGGGGTTAAGGGGTTACGTGGGTTTAAACATTTAAAAAAATTCATTTAAAAAATTTTTATTATCTAATGGTACAATGTGTCTAGCATATTCTCCAAAAGTTTGAAGTCAATCGGAGTAAAAGTTTAGGAGAGAGATCCTTTGCGAATTCCCCCCCTTGGGTAAGACCGGCCGGGAGCAACGCAGGTATATCGCATTTTTTTAACATTATTTCTGAAGTGGACACGATTTCTCAAAAACGAACGCACCGCTCTTATTGAAATTTTGCACACTCCTTCAAAATAGCAATGACTAGTGATTGAACAAAGATTTTTTGTTCGATTTCAATAATTTTACAAGGCTATACGTAGTGTAAATTCTACCAAAAGTTGAACTATTTTGCATACAACTCTGCCAAAAATTAAAATTTCAATTTTTAAAAAAATCCTTTCAATCACGAGCTATACTTATCTACTAACAGAAAAAATTTGGTTTTTTAATTTCGGATAAAGCTATCATGCGTTATCCTGACCACCACGAGGACACTTTTTTAGGAGTCTCCGGAAACCAGGTTCCACCCGCTGAATTACCCAAATTTTTTTAAAAATGTTGTTGAAATGTTGCTTTTTTATGTGCTTAACATTTTTTATGAAATAATTTATATATTATATTTTTTTTTTGTAAATAGAGAAAATATGCTTGTTTGGCTTCGAAACCCACGCAACCCCTTAAATTGACATTAAGGGTAACTTTGACTGTTTTTGGGGCTACTTTAACAGAACGCCAAAATACGGTTCAAATGTGTGCGCTTTTAAATGTGTTTAAATTTGTTGTTCAAGTTTATTATAATGTTGCTCAAGTTGATTTTGATCTCAGTGATAATTATAAGACTGATCAAGTGCCTATAATAATACTCTAGGTAGGGGAGCTCTTGAGGGGATTTTTCGAGAAAACGATCGAATTTTTGGTAAAGTTTACCATCGTTTCAGTTCATGTGAGTTGCTGATATTGATTAGAGACAGGTAAGCAACCGCAAGGAAAGTACTAATTTTTAATACAATAAGAACGGTTAGTTAGGAATTTTCAAGGTTATTTCGTGATTTTTTGTTAATTCGTCAACCGTCCAATGGGGCAAGATGATATTTGCATAGCTATGGCAAAGCCGCAATATTTTGCAACGTACCACTATTTCCGTTAGAAAGGGTGCCCCATGAAACTAGCACAGCCTTTGGTTCCTCTTTTACGGGTGTTTATACCAAGGGAAGAAAAATAACTTACAAATTATGAAAATCGTATGGAAACTAGATTATTCGAACTAAATACTACAGAACTTAGACGATTGGCTTATCAAATTGCTGGTATTGAGAATGAAACCACTTTTACATGCGAAAGATGCCAATAATTCGTGTCCCATCATTCTCCCAGCGCTGTTTTATCTTGCCCCGCATACGGGGTTAGATGGGAAAAATAAAAGTTTAATTAAACATATGGTATAATTTTAATTAAACATATATATATATGGTAATAATCAGACAAGCTGATTTTTTTGCTTCCAAAATTAAAATATCAATAAATGTTGATTAGTTCGGAGAATAATTAAAGTTGACTGACTCATATATGTATTGTTTTATCCGAACATGAACTTACCGTTTTCATCTTGCCCCTACTTCCCCTACCTGATGTTTCTATGTAAAAATTTTCCTTAAGGCGGGATATACATTTACAATGATCAAAAAATCGATTTCTTTTTTTCTTTCTTTGAACAATGGAACTGTATATGTAGAATATTTTCCCAAAGTTTCAAAGCGAAGTTCGAAAGACTCCAAACGTTACCGCCCGTCAACGCTGTGCCTCACCGCTCGGATTCAGAGCGGGCGTGAACTTCAAACGCGTTTTTTTCTCAAAACCGCATTATCGAAATTGGCGTGCACGATTACTCAAAAAATATTAAGCCGATTGAGTTGAAGCTTGGTAGAAATATTGATAATATTGGTACCTTCCACTTGTCGAGAATTGTTCTTGAAAAATTGTAAAAAAAACTACTTTTTTAATCCACATTTTACAGAAATGTTGCGTGAAATGTGGTTTTTTTTTGTAAATGCGAGCCATTTTTTTAATTTTGCATTTTCTTAATTTTAATTACCGTCACATGGAAACTATACATGTTCGATCTGAAAAAATGGTTGAACTTTTTTGCAAATCAAAGTCTACGGGAAGCTAGACTGCACGCCGATTCGCAACTCCCGCAGCGACCTTGCAGTAACACTCTGCCACAGATCCGACATTTCGATGATGAATTAATAAAAAGAAAAAATTGTTTTGTATACCTAAAGATACTATTAAAGTATACCTAAAGTTTGATAATTGTATTTTTTTCCTGTCTAAATGAATATCCCGCTGTTAGGCCCGGAATGTTAATGAGCGGGCTGAGATTAATTTTCCTGAACGACTTAAAAAATATTCAGTTTTCTAATCTATCTCGAAAGATTTTTGTCGGGTTAGCTATTAAAGCGCTAGGCGCACCTATCCAGTGGGTTAAAATAAAGGAATTGGGAGGATAAAATAAAGGTAAAGAGTATCCTCCTGATGGATATGAGTAGTAAAATACATATATGTATTGCTATAATAAATCTGAGAAATTGACAATGACGATTACAATTTTGATACAATTTGGTTATTATCGCAGTTTTCTTCCGTAAATTAATTCGATTGATGACTCGATACAATTTAATACGATTACATAAAATACGGGCAGATCGGACTTACGTTTGATGAACTTGTAATTTGATACCGTGCTGACGCTAGACGTTCGGGTCTCCTCGAAGACAGTGCAATCGTATGGCACTCACGTACGCAAATTACACGTTGAATTTTTGGTAGTTTGGAGTTTGGTTGAACGAATAATTGTTTCTACGCACTACTAATGAGTTCTTATCGGCCTGCGAAGCGTAATGAGACGCTGCACCTCAGTGCCTCACTTTACCCTCGGGCAGTGATGCTTGATCGCGAAGAATCGAAGACGCGTACTCGGAACTAACTTGCAAGGGCACGGAAAAAGACTCAGAGGACAGAATGCCTTGGCCTCTGTCGAGCTCCGCTCAGTCCTAAGATTCGCGAGAGACTAACTAATTTGGCTGTAACTCGATGGTGGGTTGCTTCTTGATTTTTAAGTAAGTCAGCGATTTTAATCATCGCTGAGCAACAATTTTCGAAATGGGTACAGGACTGAACGACCGAGGCTTCTTCCGTGTCCTCGTTGAGAGTCATTCGCATCGCAAGTTGCAAGACTCAGCATTGTGAAGAAATCGAAGTTGAAATTGCCAGAATGAATGTTGGTTTTGCAATGGAGGTTTCGCATGCTGGAAAGAATGTGTCATTTCGCAACGTAGGGTTCAACCGAGTTCGCGTCGGAGTGAAAAAGGAAATAGTTTGGTATAAAATATATATAATTAAGACAAAAGAACTTAGAAAATGAGATACGGATATAACACCCCCCTTGTTAGATTGAAGCGCGGGGATGGAGTTCGCGAGATTCAAGTGGCTCGTCCCCGAGTCACAACCAGGGGTGAGTTGGTCTTCTATGTTACTAGCGTAACCGTTGGTTTCGGGCTTGTCGGCGAGTTCGTTGAAGTCGGTTGGTACACCACCAGTGGTGGAATGCGCTGCTCCAGATTGTTACCCAGTGGTTGGAGGAGCTCCGTGCGACGAGATTTGAAGCACTTCCGGTAGCATCCACGTGGGGCTCCACGAGGTGTAAGTGCCCTTGTATATCCAGGGATCCCTTGAGGGGATACGAGGTAGATGATCTGTCTTTGCAGGCCGCGAAAGGTTTCATGCCGGCCGATGAGACGATCTCTGGGTACGAGGCCTGCACAGCTGGCAGGGTTTAGATGGTGAAGACAGTCTGCTAGAAGTCGGAAGACCTGTGCAGGATGCCACGGTTCATAGGACAGAACGCCGCTGATATCGATGTACGTGACGATTCTCCATTGTGTTGTTGTGACCTTCAGCTCAAGTAGCTTTTCATAGAAGATGCCTGGATGGTCCCGGATTTCTTGCAACCAGTAGCCTCTGTCAGCGATACTAGTACTAAGCGCGACCAAGATTACCGTAGCGCTAAGGTACTTCTCCATCTTGCCCTCAGGTGAACCTGAAACAGATACTCGCTCGAGCGCTTGTTAGATGGCCAACTTGAACTTATTGGGATGTTTCATTTCGGGCTCGCCACGACTATTAGTGTACACTATGTTTCCTTTTTCTGTGATGTCAGTAATTTCGTAAGGCCCGTGGTAGTGAGGGCTAAGCTTTCCTTTACGAGGTTCTTGGATTACGTACACATCGTCGCCTACATTGAAGGAAACGGCGTGTGCTTCGCGGTCGTAATTGTGTTTGGAATGCCGTTTTGCTGAATAAAGATTTCTTGCCGCGACATGTCGAATTTCGTCAAGTCGAGTGATAAAGTCGGTCATGTATTCCGTATATGTGTCGATTTTCTCTACAGACGGGAACGCAGAAATCGGCCGCGAATTCCTCCCGTACATGAGTTCATATGGGGTGAAATTTGTCCCCGTATGCACGGATGTATTATATGCGTGCATGGCGAAAGGTAGGAGTTCGTCCCAGTCGTCAAAACGATCGTGGAAGGCTCTTAGGTATTCCGCTAGAACAGCATGACTGCGTTCAAGCGACCCGTTTGACTGAGGACGGTACGCCGTCTTCGTTATCCTTTTTACCTTGAAGATTTCGGCTAGTTGTTCGAAAAGGTTGCTTGTAAATGCGGTACCACGATCAGTGAGGATGGTCTTCGGAGGGCCGTACAAGGCGATCCACTGTTTTGATAATGCTAAGGCCAACGTTTCTGCCTTGATGTTTGGTACTGGCACAGCTGCGCAGAATTTTGAAAAGTTATCCTGGATGGTGAGGATATGTCGGTTTCCCCTGGGTGTAATATTAAGCGGGCCGACAGTGTCGAGAGCAATTTTTTCGACGATTTCTGCGGGTGTATCGGTGATTAGCATTGGTTCTCGCGTTTTTACTCGGGCAAGTTTTTGTTTTTGGCAAGTCTTGCATTGTCGGATAAAGGTTTCCGTTTCTTCTTTCATTCCTTTCCACTGATATCGTTCCCGAAGACGTCGGTATGTTTTTACCATGCCCTTGTGTCCTCCAATGAGGCTTTCGTGCGCCTCCCGAATTATTTCATTCCGATGCTGAGGGGGTGGATCGGTTTGAACGAACCCACTGCAAATAGTGATTGTAACAGGCACCCCGTGGAAAGTGCATTCTAACATCTTCTTGAGGGTGTCATAAGGGAGATCCTCGAGGTCGTCTCCACGCTTGGACATTCGTAGAGATCGCAGTCGGTAACGCACTACGGCCGTGCGCAGATTTTGTAGGCATTCGGCAATATCGTGGAAACTGGATTTGTCGAAGTGTTGCTGCTTATTGACAATGCTTAGAGTTTTGAATTTTCGTTTTGTTGTTACAACTATGCGTCCCTTGGAAAGACTGCATTTTTGGAGGTTCTGTACGTCGATCTTTCCAAGATCCGAACGCAATTCACTAATATTATTCAAAGGCATGCCGTCAGCGTTGAGGAAGTGTGCTATATTGTCTTTGTCGTAGGTCAGCGCCTCTCGACTCAGTTTAATAACACAATTTCCATCGGTGTCCGAGTTGACGGGTTGTTGATCAGTGTCAGATTGTACAATGTCGGAATCGCTTGAGTCAGCATCGACGTATGCAGCCGATGTACCGATTACATGTGCGGTATCTTGTGCTACTGTTTCGCACAGTGTCGAAGGCGGTTGCGTTGATTGGGGCAAAGTCAAAACTTGCGGGTCTGTCGTCATTTTCCTTGGTATGCAATCTCGCTGGTTCTTGGATGGTAATATCCCGATCGTCGTCGACGTCCCTGGAAACGGGCTAGATTTAGCCACAGGTTTACAGGATGGGATTGGTGTCGGGATGGTTGATTTCCGATTGATAGGAACAACGTGTGATGTTTCCAGATGTGGTCTCGAGATCTCAGACTCTGATCTATCGGACTCTCGTTCCTTGAGGGCGTTGCTGAGGTCATGGATGCATTGATACCCTTTTTCTATTAAGGAACCCAGGTCTTCTGGAGATGATGGGTAATCCTCGACTATTGGTTCTTCGTCAGGTACCTCGCGTAACCGTATGGAATTATCAAAGCGTAAGATTGATTTTTGAAGCTCTTCGAGGAATCCTAAGGATGGTTTGCCATGTTTCGTCACGATGGCCTCCGGTGTCGGTTTCTCTGGAGTTAATGTTCTGTCCGTGATGTTTTCGGCCTCACTTTCGCTGGAAGGTGGGGGAGCGACCTCGATAATGATGTTGGTTGCCTCTGGTATCGGGGGCTCTATGGTCGGCTCGGCCTCGGGCAAGAAAATATCGTCGCAGAAATTCTTAGCGTTCAAGGGGTCGACGGGCTTTTCTTGATTATCGATGATTCCTTCTTCGCTGGGTAGCATGCTGCGATGAGCAGTGCGAATCGGTGGTACGAGGTCTGTCGAAGATTCGTCACTCACGAGGTCAGAATCTGGCTCTCTGTAAGTCACGCGCTTTGCGAGCGGTCGAATTTCTTCTCGACGTTTCACTCTAGCGCCGATTGAGCCGATTTCTCGTTTGGATTCTGCTCTGGCTAAAGGTTTGGTTAGACCCTTGCTTGCAGGCGGACGATCACGGGAAAGCTGCAGGATAGAGGTTGCCGGTGGGGGACCACTTTTCGTGCGCGATTTTACGCCTGATACGCCTGGTTTTTGTATCGGAAAAGCGGTGACGGTGGCGACAGGGTTACGCGACAGCGCGTCGGCATTCTGATTGAGTTTTCCTGGCTTATATTTTGCGATGAAGTCATATTCCCCAACCTTTACCCTCCAACGTGCACGTCGGTTGGATTGGTCGGTCCTATTGTGTAACCAGGCAACAACTTGGTTGTCGGTAACAAGTGTGAAGAGGCGTCCGTATAGATAGGGCCGGAAGTATCCTATCGCCCAGGTGGCTGCTAAACACTCCTTATCGTTGCTGTGATAATTCTTTTCAGCTTCGTTCAGGGTTCGTGATGCGTATGCGATAGGTCGTTCTTTATCATCAATTATTTGGCTCAGTGCTGCACCAAGGCCTGCATCGGAAGCATCGGTGGCGAGAATGAACGGTTGGTTAAAGTCCGGGTATTGTAAGACGGGCTTTCTACAGAGAGCGTCACGAATCTCGTCGAAACTTTTCTGTTCTTTCTCGGTCCATACGAATTTTCTTTCTTTCCGCAATAAGTCGCTTAGTGGTCTGGCCTTGATAGCGAAGTCCTTGATGAAGCGCCGATAATAATTGACAAATCCATGAAATTGTCGTACCTCTTTGGTATTCGTAGGAGCAGGATAATTTTTCACCGCTTCTACCTTCAAAGGGTCAGGTCGAACTCCATCTCGGGAAATAATATGCCCCAAGTAGGTCACGTCCGTTCGAAGGAACTGACATTTCTCCGTTTGTAGGGTTAGATTAACCTGCCGAAGACGCGTGAAAAGATTCCGCACTCTTCGGCCGTGCTCTTCCAAAGATGGGGAATAGATGATGATGTCATCGAGATAGACGAACAGCTCGATGCCGTTGAGTCCCGTAAGTGCCACGTTCATATGCCGTTGGAATACAGGAGGACCGTTACGCAATCCGAAAGGGAGCACGGCGAACTCGTAGTGTCCTTCGGGAGTAGAGAATGCCGTTTTAGGCCGATCCTTCGGGTCTATTTCAATTTGGTGGAACCCACTGGCCAGATCGAAAATGCTGAAATATTTGGCGCCACCCAGTTGGGCCAAAATATCAGTGATATTTGGTAGGGGATAAGCATCCGGTAAGGTTTTTTCATTCAATGCGCGATAATCGATGACAACGCGCCATTTTCGATTCCCGTTGGCATCCGGTTTTTTGGGAACAATCCACAACGGAGAATTGTATGGAGAGGCGCTGGGCTGAATTTTTCCTTCATTCAGGAGCTTCTCCATTTGTTTCTTAATTTCTTCTTTGTGAATTACCTGGTAACGATATTGACGAGTATTCACTGGCAACTCATCCGTGGTCGGTATCGTACATATCATTAGCCTTGATCGGCCCAATTTATCGCCTGGTAAGTGGAAACGGTCAGGGAACGCGGCTACAAGTGAACGTACGTGTTCCGCTTCTTCATCGTTGAGATAGTCCACTTTGAGCAAATCCAGGATTCCAGTAACGCGATCTTTGCCAAGGATAGAATTTTCATCGGGTGAGTCCGAATCTGAAATTTCTTCGGGAGGTCCGGGATATTCAAATGGAATTAAGTATTGGGGTGGAATAGTGACCTCCACGTTTTGCTCGGTCGTGTTGATTGCCATTACGTAACAACTACCATTGAGGTTGGTCACGGCGGCTTCGCCCATGAAAACACCTTCATCAGCTGTTAAACGCGGAAGATATCCCTCTTGCAATGTTGTGTACTTGAGTTTTATTTGTATCGGCTGTCGGGTGCGAGCGCGGATAGTAACGCGAGTAGCAAATTCGCTGAGATTCGCTGAGTCAGCAGAGTCGGGTAACATCGGGGTCACGCGCTGTTCGGTGTTTACCGAAAAACTGCATACATTTGTATTTTTGTATTCGGACACAAACCTAATTGGTTTTGTAGGGCGACTAGCAATTATTAAGGCACGATGATGGTATGATATTTCGGCGCGTTCCTGCTCCAGATATTCCTCGCCTAATATGCCCACGCCTGGCGAGGGGAGGGTTGCTTTGAAAACGTAAAATTTGACTGGTTGATCGAATACGTTTACTATCGCTGTACCGATTGCCGTTAGCATTTCGTTATCGCAAATTCCGAGTACTCCGACTTGATCATCCTCATTGATCATAACGGTTCCGTGGAGGGCGTTAACTTCAATCATATTGATAACCGCACCGCTATCTGCCAAAAATCTCGCCTTATTATTCTTTAATTCGGGCGCCGGGACTTCCACGACAGCTTTTGGTTGTTTGGCGCTGTTTTGTAAGTTAACAGTTACGATTGGAAGTTTACAGCGGGAGTTTGGCGCGATTTTTGTTGAGCAGCCGTCGACGCGTCGTTCGGACGACTGGGAATCTCGTTTAAAGTCGGATCTCGTTTTAAATCAACGGTCCTTGCCGGGGAAGTGTTGTTTCTACGGCTAGAGGAATTTCAGGGAGATTCCGGCGTACTTCTGTCATTCGATGGACTTCTATTGTGCACGCGTTCGCGACTGTAAGTATCTCGGTTCCGCGAGCGGTACTCTCGTTTCAATATCCCTCTAGGAGGACTGTTACTTCTGTCTCGTGACTTGGGGTCATAATTGTGACGTGCGCGGGATCGGCAGGGACAGTTTCTGCAATCCTTGCACATCAATTCTTCAATATAGGTCGCGTACGCACGTCGATACGGTGAGAAATCTCGACTCTCGCGGGACAGCGATCTACCATTCTCGTCAGAGGAACTGTCCCGACGGTAGTAACTGCGCCGCGGTTCTATGTGATCTCTACGTGCACTTATTCGTTTTCGGGATCGTCGGATCCTCTTTTCGTCTTTGCACGCGAGTTCGTACGCTGATTGGAGGGTCGCGGGGTCACGGCTGTGCACATACGCTCTTATATTGTCAGGCAAGCCGTCAATGTAAACAGCGAGAGCGCGAGCCTCAAGTCTACTTTTTGCCGATCTTGCAACATCGTTGCCATCGGTTTCTTCGACTTCGCTCACGGCTTTCCGAACATAGCGTTGAAGGCGTGGGCAGAAATCTGACACGTCTTCATCGCTTCTCATTCGTGCATCAAGAAGACGACTGCGATAATACTCGTAATCCTGATCAGGTGAAAACTTTTCTTTAAGGCTTTTCAAAATTTGATTGGCGGAAGTGAAAGCTTTTCCTTCAACATGTGTACGGGCTCTACCTCGGAGTTTGGCCAAAATTCCATTTAGAAGTCTGGCTTCCGCTCCTTCAGGTAAGCCCTGTTGAAGTGCTTTTATTTCAGTTTCGTAATCCGAAAATTTCCAATTTCGACCGTCATATTTCGGAATTTTGTCTATAGCATCTTTAACTGTGAGGTAATCTAAGTAGGCAGAATTGTCGAGTATAGTCTGATTTTGCGTGGTAGTATCATTGTTAATTTCAGGCATGGTTAATGTTCAGGAATTTTTAGTTGGTCTAATTTTGATTTGACTCCTTTTTTATTTTATTAAATAAGTATAGAATATTAACCGTAGATAGTGATAGCTATCCCACCGCTGCCACCAATTTGTTAGGCCCGGAATGTTAATGAGCGGGCTGAGATTAATTTTCCTGAACGACTTAAAAAATATTCAGTTTTCTAATCTATCTCGAAAGATTTTTGTCGGGTTAGCTATTAAAGCGCTAGGCGCACCTATCCAGTGGGTTAAAATAAAGGAATTGGGAGGATAAAATAAAGGTAAAGAGTATCCTCCTGATGGATATGAGTAGTAAAATACATATATGTATTGCTATAATAAATCTGAGAAATTGACAATGACGATTACAATTTTGATACAATTTGGTTATTATCGCAATTTTCTTCCGTAAATTAATTCGATTGATGACTCGATACAATTTAATACGATTACATAAAATATGGGCAGATCGGACTTACGTTTGATGAACTTGTAATTTGATACCGTGCTGACGCTAGACGTTCGGGTCTCCTCGAAGACAGTGCAATCGTATGGCACTCACGTACGCAAATTACACGTTGAATTTTTGGTAGTTTGGAGTTTGGTTGAACGAATAATTGTTTCTACGCACTACTAATGAGTTCTTATCGGCCTGCGAAGCGTAATGAGACGCTGCACCTCAGTGCCTCACTTTACCCTCGGGCAGTGATGCTTGATCGCGAAGAATCGAAGACGCGTACTCGGAACTAACTTGCAAGGGCACGGAAAAAGACTCAGAGGACAGAGTGCCTTGGCCTCTGTCGAGCTCCGCTCAGTCCTAAGATTCGCGAGAGACTAACTAATTTGGCTGTAACTCGATGGTGGGTTGCTTCTTGATTTTTAAGTAAGTCAGCGATTTTAATCATCGCTGAGCAACAATTTTCGAAATGGGTACAGGACTGAATGACCGAGGCTTCTTCCGTGTCCTCGTTGAGAGTCATTCGCATCGCAAGTTGCAAGACTCAGCATTGTGAAGAAATCGAAGTTGAAATTGCCAGAATGAATGTTGGTTTTGCAATGGAGGTTTCGCATGCTGGAAAGAATGTGTCATTTCGCAACGTAGGGTTCAACCGAGTTCGCGTCGGAGTGAAAAAGGAAATAGTTTGGTATAAAATATATATAATTAAGACAAAAGAACTTAGAAAATGAGATACGGATATAACACCGCCTTAATAAAGATCACAATTTGATTGCAAAAAAACGTTGTTTTTCATTTAATTCCATGGATAATGCATAAAATATTTAAAAAATTGTATTAAAATGATGTCAAAGTAGCCCATAATCTTTGACATAAGTTGCATTTCAATGCCTTGTCAAAGAAACCACACACTCGAGGTTACTTTAACACCTTCAAAAAATGTGCAGTGGGGTGGTGCGGATTGACTTTGTTATACATTTGATAGCCAGAGGACACGTTGTTCTATTGGAGCAGATAAAACTTGGAATTTAGGATGTTAAGGCGTTTTCTCACTTTAGACACTAAAAAAGGCGATATACATGAATTTTTTTGACAGGTTTACATTATAGATATTGTTATAAAAGTTGTTACACTTAATAAATACACTTTCGAAATACATTTAAAAAAATGTATTTATTTATTTAAGTCACTATTTATAGAGGAAAATGGCAGTTATAAAAATGTCCTAAAAAAGTTCTAGGTCTGCGCTGTTGATGAAATCTCGGAGATGGGTCATCCAAAAGAAAAAAATCAAACGGTTTTAAATTCAGTATGTTAATGGCTATAGCGCATATCATACGATTTTTGATATGTGCAAAAATAACAGAATGGCGGACATTTGTCGAAAAAAAAAACAAAAAAACGTGTTTTTCACCGTTTTTGGCGAAAAAAATGTAAACATCAAAAAAAATTCTATCCTTGATATACGCTATAGCTATAGTTGTAAATAATCTGTGGTTAAAATTTCATAAGGATTGGTTCAGTAGTTTCGAAGATCTACCAACAATCCGTCGAAAACGCTGTTTTGAGAAAAACGCTTTTAAAGTTTTTGAGGAGCAAATGAACGTGCTCAGGTAGTAAAGTAAAAGTCACACAAAAATACATTTAGACTCCTCCGATCTTCATAAAATGTTAGTATGATACTTTTGAATATGTATATTTTCGAAATGTGAAATTTGAAAAAAATCCATTTTTTGAAAATTGTAAAGTAAGAAGACGCCTTCAAAAAAAGTAACTTCCAAAAAACTTCCAAAACATGTTCAAAGTAACCCCATTTTAGGGTAGTTAACAACTCAGTAGGCAATCTCGGCAAAGCAACCGTAATAGTTAAAACTCGGTAGGTAATCTCTAGCCGCCTGTCTCGCCACGAGTTCTCAACAGTTTCCCTGTGCCCTCGTGCACATGCTATTGACGTGCGGGTCATTCGAATGAAGCGCGAAAAAAATGTTTTCCTTGATTTCTCCGTTTTTATCGTTACCCAAAATCTGTACAATATACTCAATTTCTAGGTTGCTAACGAGGATTGAAAAAAACGTTTGGGTGGTTATCGTAGTCTTAAACCACACCAGAAAAATTCGGAATTCGATTAAAAAAAAAAAAATTGTCGTGCTCCAACGATGCAAATTTCAATACCATCAAGTGCGACACAGTAGTGCGTCACGAAGCGAGTGGTTGCGGGCAATACTCTGCGGGGATCTCCGAGGAACTGGTATCAGCAAAGTGACAAGTGTGGGCTGAAGTACAGAGGAATGGGGTCCTGGAAGCCTGCGAAGACTTGCAAAGAGACATTGAAAAAAAATCCCCAAAAACATCGTAAATTCCGGAGACAATTGTGCAATTGCAATAATTCCGCAGATGTTTTTTATTCATCTTGAAGTTTTCACCGTTCGAATATAACGAAAATTCTCGATTGGATCGCTAGATTCAAATTGGTCGTAATCGATAGAACACAACACCAGAAAATGAAATTTTTTTTTTTTTTTGCCAAAATCAATTCGTCCAGGCCATATTTAGCCCAGAAGATGGATTTTTTAAATATAAACTGAAGTTTGCCCCGTTCGAATGCAACAGAAATTCTTAAGGGATCATCACAGTGTGACCGTCCGAAAAATAGCCGATTTTCGTGATTATTTTTAGGTGGATACCATAAGCTAATCGGTATATTTTTTTTTACAAATTGAAGCACCGGCAAAGAATACAAAATGATTTTTTTTAATTTATTTATTGTTTAACATTGTTTTTATTTGCGGATAATTGCGTGGAAGAAAAATAGTGTGCCATTTTTATCTGAAAATTTTGCAAATTTGCGTGGAAATTTTATCTGAAACAAAAATTTAAAAATGAGTATTAATGTGTAGGAAAGCCGCTATGTTTCTATGAAGGTTTTTTAAGTCAAATTTGAAAAAATGGCGGTGGTTTGAACGAAAAGTATAAAATTTAGCTTCATTTTCGACAGTCTTTCATAAACAAAAATAGGAAGATTTAAAAAAAACTTCCATAGCAACATAAGGAATGACGTGAAGAATGTTCTGTTACAATTTCCAACGGATAGCTTGAAAACTCTTCGTTTGAAAGCGGCCACCGTTTTGAAAAACACCATTGCGAGAAAAACGCGTTTAAAGTTCGGAGTGCGGGATCTCACGCTCCAATCACTTTTCCCAAGAAAGGCTATAGTGACCGAAATGATTCGAATTTCGATCTAAAAATTGGACAGAACGTTTCTAACCGTGTATGCTATCAGATAAAGCAAAAAATTGATTTTTTGAAAATGGCAGACTTTGATAATCCCTTAAGCTTTTTCAAAAATGGGAATTGAAGTTTGCCTTGCTGGAATGCAACGAAAATACTTTTTCTTTAATCGCCAATTTTTTTTACCATTCCAGGCTACGACAAACTCTTAAAAAAATGTTAGCCCTCGTTAGAGATCTACGATTCACATCTATCAATATAGATTGTGGATCTATAAAATGGAAGAAAACAAATTAACAAGAATTTTCGCTGATTCCAACGATGCGAACTTGGACACCATTTTTTTTACTTCTCTACTTCCGTTATCCAAAATTCTTTTTGCAGATTTCGGTAATAGATTTTCGTTAACGATTTTGAAATAACTTTTCTATTATAAGTATAATAACAATAATAATTTTTTCTATACCTTTCTATAATAATAATAATGATAATGATAATTTTCTATAGTTTTTTATAATAATAATAATAATGATGATGATTTTCTATAACTTTTATGACAACAATCATAACATTTTTCTATAATGTTGAATAGTAATAACAATGGTAATAAAAATAATCATAATTTTCGGGAAATACTTCTATAATAATAATAATCTATTCGGTAATCGAATTCGAAGTCCCTCCGAAGAAGTGAACTTCTTTGCATTCCAGGGATGAAATCTTCACCATCGCGCTTTTCAAGAAAACTCGAATCGCTTCGCGTTCTCGCGACAGGCGCTTTTTCACAACAATATTTCTAAATCCAAAATTCCATCGCACGATTTTTGAAAAAAGGCCTCTCCGTCTTGAAGATAAATCAGAAGCCTATGAATCTCCGAGGAAAGAAATGTCACGTGGACGTTTGGATTCGGTGGTCGTCCGTTTTGTTTTTTTTTGTACTCAGCCGCGCAGCTCAAGGACTCGAAGTGTTTTTCCATGCGCGTTTTCGTCGCGGATGCCTCGTGGCAATTCGTTATAGTGACGCGTTTAATGGCAAATGGCAAAGCGGCGGATGATGCAGCCGGTGTAGACGAGAGTCGCTGGTTATAAATGTGCTCGTTCGGTGTCCAAGAGGATCAAAGAAGGCGCGGGCGGGCGATGAGGAAGAATGCCAACCAGCGGACGTGGACCACCTCACAGCGAGAGGTCACGTCGCCGTTTCGACGGAGTGGCGGAAGCTCGTTCTCTCCCTCCCTCTCTCTCTCTCTCTCTCTCTCTCTCTCTCTCTCTCTCTCTCACTCTCTCTCACTCTCTCTCTCTCTTCGTGCAAACAAACTCGGTCCAGGAGGAAATTCAACGGAAGAGAGAGCGAGAGAGAGAGTGATTGATTGATTCAGTGATTGACGGTTTATCGTATGCCTTGGTATAAACCTTTAGGCAAATAGGTACGATGAGAAAAAATAAATTATAAAAATAAAAACAATCATAGTGATAAGATAAGAAATAAAAAGATAGCACGCATCTGGAGGAAGTTATGCAACCCAAAATCATCATTTGCTATATGAGGATAACAAAATGCGCAAGGAGGATAACAAAAGTATAAGCAACAAAGTGATATAAATAAAATACAACTAGAAATAAAATTTTAAAAAACTTAACGAAAATAATACACAAATAATATCGAAAGTACCATAACATGAAATAGCACAATAAAAACTTAGGCAAAGGAGTTATCTAATTTTGAATAACGAGAATATAAGAAAATAATATCTAGTAAGATTATTTTAATATAATATATAATATTACTAGTTACAATAATTAGTAATATAACAATAGTAATAAAAATAATAATCGTATATCATTTTTCCATAATTGTCTATTTAATGAAATCTTTAAAAAATATAATAATCTATATCGTAATAATAATATGAATGATAGAATCCACAAGTCATATAGAAAGTGAGACTAGCAGACTGACTGGCTCACAGAGATGCGCAGAGAGAGAGAGAGAGAGAGAGAGAGAGAGAGCCAGTAGTTCCCTCTCGCCCCTAAACGGCGAGATCTATCGCGGACGAGGCGCACCAGCTTGCGCGGACGTAAGATCGGTGAACGGTTTTGGCGAGCGTGCGGGAGGTCTCGACAAATTTTGCCTCACAAGAACCTCCATTAATAACCCGCGATATATGGCACTTTGTAACCGACTCGCTATGAATCCTCCGTAAATTCTCGTAAATAGCGCTTTATCCGATGTGTGCATTTGCCACGTAAGTACGACGAGGTACATCCATCAATCTGACCAACCGCGAGCAAGGACGATTCACAACTTTGATACGTTGAAGCTGATGTATCGGACGATTGGGGTAAAATATCCATAAGTCGAATATCCGTAAGTGAATATCCATAAGTTGAATATCCATAAGTACGAATATCCATCAGTGATTATAGAATAGAAGTGAGTGCCAGAAATAGCGGGAGACAGAGGAATAATGAGTATAGACGGAACCCAAACAAACCCAAACAATCTCACTTATCTCTACCTACCGCCATTTCTGGCACTCATTTCTACTATATACTCATTAATGGATATTCGACTTATGGATATTGAACTTATGGATATTCATACTTATGGATATTTGTACTTATGGATATATGACTTATGGATATTCGACTTATGCATATTCGACTTATGGATATTCGCACTTATGGATATTGGACTTATGGATATTCATACTTATGGATATTCGTACTTATGGATATATGACTTATGGATATTCGACCGATGGATATTCGACTGATGGATATTCGACTTATGGATATTCGACTTATGGATATTCGACTTATGGATATTCGACTTATAGATATTCGTACTTATGGATATTCGTACTTATGGATATTCGCACTTATGGATATTGGACTTATGGATATTCGATTTATGGATATTCGACTTATGGATATTCGTACTTATGGATATTCGAATTATGGAATTCGACTTATGGATATTCATACTTATGGATATTCGTACTTATGGATATTCGACTTATGGATATTCGTACTTATGGATATTCGATTTATGGATATTCGACTTATGGAAATTCGACGACAGTGGTATCGGACGCTCTTCCCGACGGATCCTGATGGAATTTTGGAAACTGCGATCAGAGTCCACTTTTTGGGGTCTGGGGCGAAAAGAGACTGGTGCCGTTTCGTAGAGCGGGTCCGTATGGTCAGGTGGTGTTGAAGTTTGCATCGTTGCAGAGCAACGAAAATTCTGTATTTTGTTCTCTTCATTTCTATAGTATGTGGACCCTTTTTTCAAGCTTAGGTTGTGTTCTAATGAGGATGTTCAAAAAATGTTTCAGCGATTTTTATGGCCAAATGTGCGAAAGAAAGTTGGGAAATGCGAAGAAAAAAAAACTTGAGTTGCATCCCACGATGCAAACTTCAATACCATATTCAGGGCATCAATTTGCAATAAATATTTTGTCTAAATGCCAAAAATCGACCGCGTTACGATGACTGTTGTGAAGGGTCGACTCGCCCATTGCACCACGATGAACTGCACTGCTGCGATTTACCCTTACCCTCTCAAAATTAAATCGTCCGATTCACTTCGAATTCGGACCGAGGATAGGTTATAACATTTTCTATCGTATGCCCGAATGATATTTCAAATATGTTTATCCATTTGTTAATAACAAATTATCAAAGTTGTTTTTCTTGTCGAAAATCGAACTTTTTTTCACCCCAGCTTGCATTTTCGTAATTTTTGGAAATTCAAAAAAAAATCCGTCCATACGACCGTTTCATTATTATACTAATGGCTAATCTTTTTATTTTCCATTTTAGATCAACTTGTTCGTCGATATTTTTCAATTTAAAATAACCCAAATTCAGCAAAATTAATTGTGCGTAAAATCTCGACCTCGTCGAAATTTTACTCCCCCCAATACTCCCTCAGAAAAAAAATATTGAAAATCTACTTGTTTATGCAGACCCCTCAAATCTCTTCTTTTTACAGTCTATGTTGACATCAAATTTTTCTTTCAGTCAATCAACGTCCATCAATACTCCTGCCTCAATTTTTTACAGATTGCAAAGTCATGGGACTCTCATACGGCCTTAATCGACAAATCGGATTATTGGATTTTCAGCGGTACCCGAGTAGAAATTTCCGTAGGGATGAAATCGTCTTTTCATACTTGTCACCCTTTCTGATAGGGATCCAATGGGTCATCGTATTGTATATATAGAGATCTTAAAAATCCTCAGGCTCGTATATTGGATTCTAATCGAGATTCACCATTGGAATCCAATGTACGAATCCAATTTGATTCCTCAAGGATTCCCACATTATCGCACTGAACCCAATAAAATTTTTGATGGATTCCATCGCATTCTATACGTTGAATTTTTTAAACAATATATATAGATATACTAAACGAGTAAATATTTTTAAAAATATAAATTTTCCAACAAATTTCGGTTGAGAATTTCAATTGAAAAATTCTCAAACACGTCAATCGATAAATGGCGCGGAGTCCACTTGGATTCCAAGGTGGCCTCCCTATGTGCAGTATCCCTGTCAAATACCTATAAGGATGTGGTAGGATCTGGGGAACCCCCAACAAATTTCTGCAAAGCCGCACCATGTGCATGCAACGCAAACAAACCCAAAAAAATAAAATACTCCCAGGCCTCATACGCCGTTCAACTCATCGAATTGATTAAGGCGGGATATACATTCACAACGATAAAAAAATCGATTTCTTTCTTCTTTCTTTAAACGATAGAACTATTCGAGATAAGGCACAAAAAGTGTTACAGAGCAACAGCACTCAAACTATTGATCATATCCAAAAATGTTTCAGACAAAAGTTTCAGTGTTCGAGAACGTAACCTATTAAAGTGAAATACCAATTTAAATATCTCGGATCACTACGAAATATTTGGTAGTAGTTCGAGATTTTTATATTTGTATAATCGACACTGACCTTAAATGACCTTGAACGACTTTGACCACTTCTAACACCCCCGCCCCTGTAACACTCTGCCGCAGCTCCGCCATTTTTATGATGAATTAAGTTTTAAAAAATGTTTCGTATACTTTAATATACTATTAAAGTATACCTAAAGTATGATAATAGTAGAATAATTATGTCTTAGTTTTGAAAATTGCTCAATATTGCTTATTTTTTTCCTGTCTCAATGTATATCACGCCTTAAGGGGGTCGTCTAGTGTGTCAGATCAAAAGAAGAGAAAACGGCCTTACATGACTTCTTTGAAGAAGAGGACGGTGTACTCTATGGTCCAGGTAAGGAGATTGATGGTGAGACGATTTTTTTTATGAATTATATACAACAACTTTCAAACACGTTTTTCTTAAAACACGATTTTTTCAAACTGCCGCCATGATATCTCAAAAACTATTTGATTGATTCTGCTCAAATTTATACAGCATCTTTAGTACATATTTAACTACAAGTTGAACTAAAATAGTTGAGATTGCTTCGTTAGTTTTTTTTTATCAGCTATATAGACCCAAAAAAACGAAAAATTGCATTTTTTTCTAAAGCGTAAAAAGAAATATTTTTTGTAATTCTAACTTTATTTTACAAGGGGACAGTACGGCAGTCGGATTTTTGTAATTTTTCGTACTCATGGTACGTGAAGTTCAGAGCTCGAATATTAATATCCCAAAGCAGTTCGACGCCATATTCAGAAATTTTCGAGCAAACTGACTTTGAGGTTTTCGAGCGCACTCTTATCCCACAAAGATGCAATGATATTCGAACCGGGCTCGTGGCGTACCCGGTAACGCTCGAGTCTAGTAATCGCGGGGTCGCTGGTTCGAGTCTCACTTCGATTTTTTTTTTTTTTTTTTTTTTTCATTTTTTTTAAATTCGCATACCTCCGTCATTTAAATATCCCGATAAATTGTTGTTGTATATAATCACATATTATTATATATAATTAATATAATATATCTATATATGTTTATATATGGACAAAATCCATATATAGTTATTTATGTACAAAATTCATTATAGTTATACATAATTATATATTTTCTCATATATGATCATATATTATTTATATATAACAATAGGTGATTATTTATAAAAAAATAAATAGATAATCCCGGGATAAAAATCATAAAATCTATGCTAATTCACATATATGTAATTATAATTGTCAATGATAAATGCAAGTCTTATTTTTGATTATCTCTTGCTTGAAATTGCGAATAAGCGACGTAAAAATATCCAGTAATAATATTTACATAAACTCCCTTGTAGATTAATAGGAATATAAATAGAAGAATAAATGTTGAAATATGTGAATATAACGCTTGCTTTGGCAACCGTCGATATTGTGAATAACAGTTCTGCGTACATCGTTTGCCTTTGTCCTGATCAACTACCTGCGAAGCGGGCACAGCTGCTTGTGCACAAAATATTTCTGGAAATTCCAGAAGGCGTTGTTTATAAATATTGATACTTGAAAATGTATGTTTATAATCAAGAGATAATTAAAAATATGACTTGCGTTTTTTCATTTTCAAATGAAAAAAAAAAAAAAAAAAAATTTCGAAGTGAGACTCGAACCAGCGACCCCGCGATTACTAGACTCGAGCGCTACCGAGTACGCCACGAGCCCGGTTCGAATATCGTTGCATCTTTGTGGGATAAGAGTGCGCTCGAAAACTTGAAAAGTCAATTTTCTCGAAAATTTCTGAATATGGCGTCGAACTGCTTTGGGATATTAATATTCGAGCTCTGAACTTCGCGTACCATGAGTACGAAAAATTACAAAAATCCGACTGCCGTACTGTCCCCTTGTTAGTTCCATGTAGCCCCAAGTCTCACGATTAAAATTGCGTTTGGTTTTTTTTTATTTCAAATAAGCAAAACGGCCGGAATCATGGCAGCAGTGGAGCACCTCTTTTTATATATGGCCTGTGTTCCTGTTGGGCGGTGTATCTCCGACTATATTCTATATAATGACTTCAAAAAATTTACAAGGTTTGTTTAAATGTTAATAAAAATTATGTACAATTTATAAATTATTTATTTTAATGGTTTCTCAACAAAAAAAATCTCCAAAAAAGCATTAAAAAACGGCCTTCACACCAGACGACCGCCATAATTGAGGAGCTGGCGAACAAAACGGGATTTGTCTACACTACGTCAAATGAAAAAAATAATTACTTTTTTGTGGCTCAAAACTGCTTTTGAGCTTGAGAAGGCAGTTTTTACGCAATTTTGAGGTGTTTAGAGCCGGATTTAATTCAAAATATTTTGGGCGCTGCGAGGAGTGCTTCAAAAAATGACGCAGTGTGGACAAGTCCGGATTTGTTCGCCAGCTCCTCAATGTACTTCTAGCTATCCGCGTGCACCCGCATGGATTTGCGAAATCCATAATCGGAAAAATGTCAAAAGAAAACGGCAGTAAAAAGGAGGCGCGACCAGTGGCAATTATTCTTGCTCCTTAGTTACAGCTCGCCCGCAGAGATAACTGTGTGCGTATCTTGATTCCCATTACAGCCGTCGGACTTGGATTAAGTGAACAATTATTCCACATAATATCGAAGCTGTAACACTATCCCCATGGGATCGTTTTGGTTGCAAACAGCGCTCCTTAAGGAGTGTGACTAAACGTACATACAGCTGTGAGAACGTGGGCTGTTCGCTATAGAGGACTCTGCATCGGTGCGTGGGCATTGGAGGTAGCGATCGTGCATATCGTACCGCGACAACCGAGTGCGAATAATACGCCTATAGATATCGATATTCTGCAGTTTAATGTACGTATATACATTTGGTCGAAGCGTGTGACTGGCGCGTCAGATAACGAAAAGAAATTTCGTACGAGAGGTCGGATTCGAGTTGTCGATAAATTCTCGCGCATTTCTGCATTACGGATGTGTACCTGGTGAGTGATTTGGCATTCCACACTTTAGGCGGTTTTTTGAGGGAGCTGCGTAAGCTTGAAATTCCGAAAATACGATTTTTTTATTGCGTAGTTTTGTGGCGGAGGGTCTTGACTTAAATTGGCAACAACGATTTTGTAATAAATCCAAAATTGACTGAGTTGTGACGATTTTTGTGAACGGTCGGATGGCCAATTATGCTACGGCGAACCCGCTGCGATTTACTGTTTTTTCTTTTGAGTTTTTGTCGTCTTTTTTAGTCATCTGATTCAATTCAAATTCGGAGAAAAGATAGTAAAACTTTTTCTATCGTATGACGATGATTTTTTTGTGTGTTTGTCCATTTGTTTATAACAAATTATTAAAGTTGTTATTTTTTGTCGAAAATCGAACTTGTCTTTTCACAGCGTGCCATTTTTGTAATTTTTGAAATTTCAAAAAACGATGTGCCCATACGAAAGTTTTGTTGTTATACGAAAGTCCTTTTATTTATATTTCATGTCCAATGACCCTCGTTGCCAGAACCTACACCGATTGGACATGCAGCGACTGTGTCACTTTGTTTAAAGAATAATAACTCCATTATTTATCAATATTTTTTAATAACAAAAATCCTAAACATTGGCAAGACTACGTATCAATTGTGTGTAAAATCCCGACCTTGTCGTTTCAATACTTTCATCAGAAAAAAATCCTAAAAATCGACCAGTTTTTTTGGTTCCCGAGACTATGCAGACCCGTTAAATTTGTCCTATGATTTTTTCTTGATATAAAATCTGCATTTACCACTGTTTTTTAGTATAATTTCTAGTGGCTCGTTCGGTATATAGAAGTAGCCTTTATTATAGCAGTACCTTTTTTATAGTTTATTTTAGATAATCCTAGTTACCCGAACCACCTACGCCGAGTGACTATGGGGCGATGGTGGCATGTTGTTTAAATAGTCATAATTCTATTGTTCAACACTACTTTTCAATGACAAAGAAACCTCAACATTGACAAGACTAATGAGTAATAATTAAGTAATATTATGTAAAATTCCGACCTTGTCATCCCAATAATCTCATTTTTTTGTAATCCTTAAAATATACCACTTTTTTGTTGTCGTTATTGTTTAAATGATAATAACTCGATTTACAAATATATTTTATTGTTATTGAAAGATATTCTTAAATATATTTCAATAAAAATTATCAATTTCAATTATCAATTTCCATAACAATTTTCAACAACAATAAAAATTTCGAAAACAACAGTTAAATATCTTTCAATAACAAAAAAAAACCTCAACATTCGCAAGACTCCGTATTAATATTGTATAAAATCCTGACCTTGTCATCCCAATAATTTCATTTTTTTAATAAAAAAACGTACCAGTTTTTTAAAAGCGGGCCACGAAGGCCCACTAAATTGTTCCTCTGACTTTTTCGTCATCTGTTGTCGTTATTGTTTAGATAATAATAACTCCATTGCTGGCCAATATTTTTCGACACCAGAAGATTTCAATATTGGCAAGACTACGTATTATCTATATGAAAAATTCCGGCCTCGTCATCCCAATACTCTCATAATTAAATAATCCTAAAAATCGATCGGTTTTTTTAGACCCCGAGCAGACCCGTTAAATTTACCCTCTGACTTTCTCCTTATCTGAAAGCAATATTTACAATTGTTTTTTAGTGTAATTTCCAGTTGCTCGCCCGGTATATAGAAACAGCAGAAATGCTTGAGAACCATATATACATCCGTCCACGAGTGCGTAAGTGGTGTGCACGAATGCCATAAATTATGCCAGCCGGTTTGGCGAAAAAAAGCGTCGCTTTCCGGGCGCCTCACATATACACACAGGATCCACATATACGAAGCAAAAGAGCAAGAGGTAAAACTGGTGTGGGTCTCGGTGTATTTGGCAACACGTGGTAAAACGTCCAAACCCCGCGCAGGGTTGGAAATATGGATTAGGCGATATTAAGTAATAACGGGAAGGGGCCGTCAATGGTATATGCATCCAGAAAGGTGGATGGCAGGGGGGTCGGAGAAGCTGTTCCAGATGGTCAGAAATATGAGAAGGTGGCATGGTGCTGTGGGTGAATTGCGTGTGGTATAAAGTCACGGATATGTTACGAGGCGCGACCCTTGCACCCCGTCACAAAATTGCCCTGAAAGCATGAGCATACATCGGTAGCAACCTTTTTCGGATAGGGAGCGCAGAGATTCATACGCGTATCGAAAGACTCGAATGGGGAAGTGCGTCGTTGTATATGAAGGCACGACAGTGAAGTGATGTAAATCGATTGGCCGTAAATTCATATGTATCACGTATTATCCATCATGGTTTCCGCAACATGTGGTAAGTGTATGAAGTGAGGGCAGCGATATTGGACAAGCATGACACTTGTGCGTGAAGCTGGGGGCTTTGGTTGCTGACTGACTGGTTGGCTGGCATGGGTGTGGCGAAACAGGAAAATCGTTGGGCTCTTTAATGGAGACCACGTACTTGATCGTACAGAATCTTCTACGGTTGTCTCGGGCTGCTTGGTTTCATCTATACATGGAAAATAGGTGAGTTGTAGCCACAAAAGTAGGCATAGGTGTGGCGAAACACGAAAATGGTTGGAATCGTTGATGGAGACCAGGTACTTGATCTTACAGAATCTTCTACGGTTGTCTCAGGTTGCTTGATTTTTTCCATACACGGAAAATAGGAGAGTTGTAGCCACAAAAGTAGGCATAGGTGTGGCGAAACACGAAAATGGTTGTGATCGTTGATGGAGAACAGGTACTTGATCTTACATAATCTTCTACGGTTGTCTCAGGTTGCTTGATTTTTTCCATACACGGAAAATAGGTGAGTTGTAGCCACAAAAGTAGGCATAGGTGTTGCGAAACAGGAAAATGGTTGGGTTCTTTGATGGAGACCACGTACTTGATCGTACAGAATCTTCTCCGGGTGTCTCGGACTGCTTGGTTTCCTCCATACACGGAAAATAGGTGAGTTGTAGCCACAAAAGTAGGCATAGGTGTGGCGAAACAGGAAAATGGTTGGGCTCTGCGATGGAGACCACGTACTTGATCGTACAGAATCTTCTCCGGGTGTCTCGGGCTGCTTGGTTTCCTCAAAACACGGAAAATAGGTGAGTTGTAGCCACAAAAGTAGGCATAGGTGTGACGAAACAGGAAAATGGTTGGGCTCTTTAATAGAGACCATGTACTTGATCGTACAGAATCTTCTACAGTTGTCTCAGGTTGCTTGATGTTTTCCATACACGGAAAATAGGTGAGTTGTGACCACAAAAGTAGGCATAGGTTCGGCGAAACAGGAAAATAGTTGGGCTCTTTGGTGGAGACCACGTACTTGATCGTACAGAATCTTCTACGGTTGTCTCGGGCTGCTTGATTTCATCCATACATGGAAAATAGGTGAGTTGTAGCCACAAAAGTAGGCATAGGTGTGGCGAAACAGGAAAATGGTTGGACTCTGCGATGGAGACCACATACTTGATCGTACAGAATCTTCTCCGGGTGTCTCGGGCTGCTTGGTTTCCTCCATACACGGAAAATAGGTGAGTTGTAGCCACAAAAGTAGGCATCGGTGTGACGAAACAGGAAAATGGTTGAGCTCTTTAATAGAGACCACGTACTTGATCGTACAGAATCTTCTACAGTTGTCTCAGGTTGCTTGATGTTTTCCATACACGGAAAATAGGTAAGTTGTAGCCACAAAAGTAGGCATAGCTGTGGCGAAACAGGAAAATGGTTGGGTTCTTTGATGGAGACCACGTACTTGATCGTACAGAATCTTCCCCGGGTGTCTCGGGCTGCTTGGTTTCCTCCATACACGGAAAATAGGTGAGTTGTAGCCACAAAAGTAGGCATAGGTGTGGGGAAACAGGAAAATGGTTGGGCTCTGCGATGGAGACCACGTACTTGATCGTACAGAATCTTCCCCGGGTGTCTCGGGCTGCTTGGTTTCCTCCATACACGGAAAATAGGTGAGTTGTAGCCACAAAAGTAGGCATAGGTGTGACGAAACAGGAAAATGGTTGGGCTCTTTAATAGAGACCACGTACTTGATCGTACAGAATCTTCTACGGTTGTCTCACAATCAGGCTACTTGGTTTCTTCCATACACGGAAAATATGTGAGTTGTAGCCAGACCACAAAACGGTATGTACTTGCTATTCGACTGGTTATTCCATTGATCAGTAGGTGGGCTGTAGCAACCTACTTTTGTAGGTTAGGTACACTTGGTAACGATGGTATCGGTGGTTGGACCCACAACTATGATTGGCTGAGGTAAGTCGGGATGACGGGTTGTTTAAACTCGCAACGATACGACCAATCTTCGTGGGGGACCCCAACCATCTGGATCAATCCGGCGATCATATAGGGGAACTAGGGACAAGACGAAGATAAGATGAATCATAAGGCTAGCTACTAAACAGTGTGTATGAACACAGTGCTTTTGTTGGAGATTAAAGGGGCGGCGGAGAGGTGAATGAGTGGTGAAAGTATCAATAGTGGCGGAAGCACGCGTCTCGAGTGAAAAAACAACATCGATTTTTTGGCAAAATGAGCTACTTTTTGATAAAGTTTACCATCGTTTCTGTTCACTTGAGTTGCTGATCTTGATGAGACACAGGTAAGTAAACACAATGAAAGTGCTAATTCTTAATATAATGAGAACGGTTTGTCACAAATTTTCAAGGTTATTGCGTGATTCTTCGTTGATTAGTTAACCGCCTAATGGGGCAAGATGAAAACAAGCTATCGCAAAGCCGCAATATTTTACAACGTACCACTATCTACGTTAGAGAGACGTTAAGGGGTTTTCTCACTTTAGACGCTAAAATAGGCTATTTTCATGAATCTTTTTGATAGGTTTATATTATAGATCTTGATATGAAAGTTGTTAAAGTTAATTAATACGCTTTCGAAATACACAAAAAATGTTTTTTTAAATGTATTTATGTAACCCAAATAAACTTCAAACGCGTTTTTCTCGGAACAACTTTTTTCGACGGCTTGTTGGTAAAAACATCGAAACTACTGAACCGATCCTTATGCAATTTTAACCACATATTCTTTACAGCTATAGCTATAGCGCATATCAAGGACTCTTAAATTTTTATATTTTCTACGTTTTTTTTGCCAAAAATGGTGAAAAAAAAACGTTTTTTTGGTTTTTCGGAAAATGTCCGCCATTTTGTTATTTTTGCATATATAATAAATCGTATGATATGCGCTATAGCCATTAATATACTGGATCGAAAACCGTTTGATTTTTTTTGGAATGATCCATCTTCGAGATTTCATCAACAGCGCAGACCTACAATTTCTGTAGGACATTTTTTTAACTACCATTTTCGTCTATGATTATTAACTTAAATAAATCATTTTTTTCAATGTATTTCGAAAGTGTATTTATCAAGTGTAACAATTTATATATCAATATCTATAATATAAACCTATACAAAAAATTCATGAAAATAGTCTTTTTCAGCGTCTAAAGTGAGAAGGCCCCTTAAGGGGAGATATACATTTAGGAGCCAAAAAATATCATTTTTGTGTATTTTTTCAAGAAAAACTATTTACAATTTCGGATTGGGGTTTTAATTATCTAAAAGTATTTACATTCAAAAACATGTTTAATTTTCTTTGTTTAAAAATATCAAAAATGTACAAGAATATTGTATGATCCTTGGAGCGTCGTAAAAAAATCTGCGTATACGGTACCCACTGGCGTTTCTTCAAAAATCATCTGAAAAAAAACCAAAAAGATTATTAAATTAGATACTATAATCTAGTACTTGTCATAGCCGATTTTGAAAATGTCGATTTATGACAAAATGGCGGACGTTTGAACATAAATAGTGATTTTTGAGGCAAAAATTAGGTATTATTTTGCCTATAAAACAAAAACTAAGTAACGGAAAAAAATCCTATGACAAGTACTAGATAATGGTGTATAGAATAACCACAAAAAACCTCAAGGCAATCGGTTCATTGGTTTTCGAGAAATTTTGGGTACCGTTTTGAAAAACGTGGTTTTGAGAAAAACGCGTTTGAAAATTTGGGAATGAATAAATCATGAAATTTGTCAACTTACATGGAATCATCGATACCAGGCCCATAGTATAGGTCTTCTACGGTCGACGGAATGTTCATAGCTTCTAAATCCTCGACCTCGACCATCTAGGTGTATATCTCCCGTTAAAGCTTTAAGAAAGGGTGAAATGAAGCTAGTAGGGCCTTTGGTTCCTCTCCAGCCGGTATTCCTACCAGAGGAAGAAGAAGAACTAACGAATGATTTAAAAGATATGGAAGCAAGATTATTCGTACTAAATACTACAGGACTGAGACGATTGGCTTATCAAATTGCTGGTATTGAGAATAAAACCATTTCTATATGCGAAAGACGCCAATAATTCTTGTCCCATCATGTTCCCAACGCTGTTTCATCTTGCTCCGCATATGGTTTACGATGGGCAAAAATGAAGGTTTAATTAAAAATATATATCGTATGTTAACAATCAGAACGACTGAATGTTTCGTTTCCAAAATTAAAAGATTACTAAATGTTGATAAGTTCAAAAGACTAATTCAAATGAACTGATTGATATTATTGTTTTGGAAAAAACATGACCTTAGCCTCTCAACTTGCCCATACTTCCCCTGCCTACGCATTTTGATTGACTTTGGCCTACCGATACAGATCTGAGGTTCTTGGACACAAATCGAAGACTCGCCGTCGCTCAACAAGTGGCTGTCTCCACTTGCCTTTTCGTTTCGCCTATTGCGTTCTTTTTGTCTTCCTCCTCGCGTCATGCGTGGCAAATTAGTACGTTAGGCAGACGAGGATCTCGCGAGGTATCTGATGTATGTTCAACTACGCATAGAGAAGAAGAGCGTGCGAAGAAATTCTCATTCGCGTCACGTACGACAAATGTGCACCGGATCCCCTCAATTTACACGATTAATCCATTTGTACTTCAGGATCTCCACCGCGCGGTGGTCTCTAAATCGTCCACTGTCACTCGCAACCTTTCGAAGCCGTTTTCATTGCGCGAAGGTACTACGCTCCTCTAATGTCGTTTTCACGGCGGGAGGTCTCCGCGCGGTTTAAACGAATGATCAGCCGTACAGAGCGCGTACACACATTGCTCGAAAGTACGGCGCAAGTGCTCCGGAGCCTTGAACCATTTAATGGGGATGTACAGGCGGTTCCTGTTGCTGTCCTTCGCGTCCTAGCCGTGCAACCACTTTTTTTTAAAGTTATGTATCAGGGGGATAGCGAGAGATTGGTTGATTGATGGAATTTATTATGCCTTAGTTACAAAGTTTCGGGCAAATTTAGCTAACCAGTAACGATGCACAATGTTATGATGAGTTCGTGGTGACAAGTCAATTAAAAATAAAACATGATGAAACATTAGCAAAAATAAAACTATAAATGTGTTAGAAAAATAACCATGAGAAAATAAATTAAGATAAACGTATAAAATTTAATAACTAATCTTAACCTAACCGAACTAAAAATATATATACCGAAAAGCGAAAACCCAAAATTTACCCGGACAACGAGCCACGCAAAAAGGAAGAAAAGAAGGAAAACCGATGAGCTTAGGTTGTACAGTCGTACAAGCAAAATCATACAAATCATACAAAAACAAAAAAGAAAAAGAGAGAGAGAGAGAGAGAGAGAGAGAGAGAGAGAGAGAGAGAGAGAGAGGTGATGTTTTCTTCGTCTATTCAGAGATGGGCGTTGAGCACGTGACTACAAGAGGAAATTGGATCGTTCTATCGCCGGTTGTCGTCTTAAGTGGCTAGATTGTGACTGGCGCATTAAAGTATTTATCGGCGCGTTGGGTGGTTGTGCTTCGAACTCTACATTCATATGAATTCTACCCTACACACATTGCGTACATTTTTCCCAATTTTTTTTGTTTCCAATGAAAAATCCGTTGAGGGGCTATACCAGTGTGACACTTTTATAAAATCGATTTGTTTTGCCCTTTTCGACAGTTTATATTTTCAAAAATATCCTGTAAAAATTTCAAGGCCATATCTCTAATAATTTTATGTTGGAAAAATCGATAGTTAAATCTGTAAACGCGTTTTTCTCGAAATGAGATTTTTCAAATTTGCTGACATTGTAACTCAGAGAGCAATTATCCGATATACTTGAAATTTGAACTGAGTACTCTTGAATATATTTACTCCACACGGACGTAGGATATCTTTGATTGGATAAAAATTGACGATTTGGGATTGAAAAAACTACCATTTTATGGGCAAGAAAACAGACTTTTTTCATAACAACGCCATTTTGTTAAATTTTCATATTTTTCGAAAATCCTACGTCATTGTACAGGAAATACCTTCCAGTTTAAGGTGTGACCCCCACTTGTAGCGCAAAAAAGGCCTTTTTCATGAATTTTTTTAAATAAAACTATAAAACTTTTTTAATCGATCAATATACCATCTTAAACAACACATCTTCAAGAACTTTCAGTAATTTTTTTATTGAAAAATATTACATTGTTTAGTGGCAAATGGCCGTCAATGAAATAATGTTTTTATATACACGGTTTGCGGTGACCAACATTGCGGCGAAGTGGATCATCTGAAAAAAAAATGCGGATGGATTTAGTCAAATATAAGTATAAACTAGTCTTTAATCGAAGGATTTTAAAAAATATTCATTTTTCACAAAATGGCGGACAGTCAAAGTTAATGGTTCGATTTTAACGAAAAAAATCGAACGATTAAAGACTACATTTTTATGTATTAAATAAGCCTGCAAAATTTCAAGAAGATCGGTTCATTAGTGTTCGAGTAATCTTGGTCACCGACTTCAGAAATGCCATTTTGAGAAAAACGCGTTTAAAGTTTCAATTTCAGTTTACACGAAGAAAATATTTTTTTTTTTTGTAAACTTACATAGAATCATCTATTCCGGGCCCATACAGAAGTATGGGCCCGGATACTTATACTTCAAAAAAATGCAATAAAAAAAATCGATTTTTTCAAAATCGCAAGTGGGGGTAACCCCTTAACGACATTTTTACCTTTTTTGGTTTCAGCTACTTAATTGGCCGGAATCATGTCAGCAGTGGAGGAACTTTTTTTTGGTGCCTCCAAAGGCAGCGTATAAGTCGCTTGGATGTCAATGTTTTTCTATGAAAAAATTATGTAATATAGGTCAAATATGGCCAAATATATTCTTAATTTTCCGAAACATTTAATTGAGTACTTTTCTTCCAAAAAATTCCCGAAAATCACCTAAATTTTCAGCGTTCACACTGGTATAGCCCCTAACGTCAGCTCGTCGCCGAAAAAAGAGGGATTTCCGTGATTTTATTCTGTGAGAACGTGTGCAGGTTTTCAATTGCTTTCTACAATGCAGAATATGGTTTTTAAGTATTTTTTTACAATTTTTGTAATGAAAAATATTTATAGATGTGGTAGATACAATTGAGTTGTTAAAAAAAAAGTTTGTTTTTTTTAGAATTGATCTTTTGTGATAGAAAAACAGAATGTCAGAAGGGTTTTTCTTTGAAATAATTCTGAAGATAATTATTAATTGTTTTATGTCACGATCATTCAAATTGTAGATGTTGGCGCGAAAAGCCACGCTATCGGCGCTGGCGCTTGTGATGTCACCGTTCGAACGCGACCGCATAGGCTATGTATACAGCTTACACGCGAGTGTACACAAATATGAAATTTGGTGTCGTTTTACATCTGAAAACATCTCGAGCGTTTTGAAAAAGTCGAAAGCTAGTTTAATGTTCGTGCAACGATGGGTGAAAGTGGATTTGTGAAAGCGAATTCGACAAATTTGCCGACCGTGAATTTTTACGTTAGGAGAGGCTCGATAAATTGTGTCACTTATTGGCGCTCCATATCGCAAGCATATTGAGAAAGACATATTTTTTTAGAAATATTTCACCACAGTTTATCCCGTGAAAAATTTGCCGTCACTTAAGATGACGGCTGACGCTTGGTACGATATTCAGCATCAACCACTAATACCCAGTGTTGGTCCTTTAGACGGGCCAATGATTTGGCCATGATTCTGCCAGTGCTCATTTGAAACATGGCAAACCAACGAACACCCAACCTTGGGCCAAATATCGATTACCAACTGTCAGCCAACTATCGGGTCCCAGTGTTGGCCCCGAACATGGGCCAATCGGTTGATCATGGGGTTGGCAGTCTCGAATTGAAGCTCGGCATACCATTGAAGAGCCAACGCTGGGCCAGTACTAATTAATGACCGTCGGCCAATTGTCGGGGCGAGCGCAGGCCCTGAGTCTGAGCCAATCGTTTGACCGTGGTTTTGCCAATGATTATTTTTAGCATGGCAAACTGACGAATTGCCAATCCTGGCCCAACACTGGCTTTATAGTCCATACGTATATACAATAATGCTTTTTTACGTATTATTATTATATATTTTTCTTTTTATCGCTGCATGCAATTTTCTACATTCTGTGATAATAAAAACTCATAATTACTGTTATCTGAAATTCACTTTATTAAAAATAAAATTGATTTATACTAAAGTTTTGTGGTGTATTAAAAAAATGCCGAGTTATTATGATAGTATTAAGAAACGTCGAGTGTTAAAACGACGACAAAAATTAGAAGACTCTTTACAGCAGTTTAGGATCAGAGGCAATGAAACAAAAAGACAAGTAGATAGTGAAACAAATTTGGAAACATTCCACGAACAAATGATTGTGCATAACGATGTTAGTGAATCTAATAATTCTTTCGATGAGCAATCATCGAGCACAGAAACTTGTGAATCTGATCGATTGTTGGCTAAGCATTGGGTTGTGTTGACAGCCCTACACTGGGCCAACACTAGCCCGAATATTGCGCCAACAATATGAAGCCGACCTTAGCCCTACTATGGGCCGGTGATCACGCCAACCGTCAGCCAATGATCGTGATCTCTTTAGCCCAATGTTGGGCCAATTCCCGGCCAACTGTTAGGATTTCCGGTAAGCCTACTATTGGCCAACCGTACATGCCAGCATTGGGCCGAAGAGATCACTCCTACCATGGCGCAACGCTAAGCCGGTAGTGCTGCCGTTCATCGGCCAATGGTAGAATGTGATTGGCGTGACGCTGGCTCGAGGTTGGGTCGGTTGCGTCGTTTTACACGGGATGTTATAATACGTTTACACTTTTATCTAAGTGGTCTTCACAGCAAAAATAAGGGGACGATGATTTCGAGTTGACACGTCGTGCTGCATCGAATCATCGATTTCGACGTTTTACGTCTTGTGGCACATTCAAAAATCCCTTATTAGGGACACTTCTCGTCTAATTTATGCAAAGAGAAACGAAATAAGCCTTATACGATTTTGTTCGTTGCCATCGTTGACAGAAAACTCGTATTGCACGAGTAGTTCGTATACCGGATTTCGAATGTCACAGAGCGCTCTGGTAACTTGGTATGCTCTCGGCGCGTTTCTGCCGAGCCGAACAGAACAACTATTTCAAAGTGCTATATCGCTGTTAATTGTTTAAAAAAAATACTTTACTCTAAAACCCGCGCATGATCTTTACAATGAAAAAAAAATTAATGACCCAACTATTTGGATTGGGGTAGAATATCCATAAGTCGAATATTCATAAGTCGAATATCCATAAGTGCCAATATCTATAAGTGAATATCCACATGTCGAATATCCATAAGTGAGTATAGAGTAGAAATGAGTGCCGGAAATGGCGGGAGGTAGAAGAAAAGTGAGTATAGAGGGAACCCAAACCAACCCAAACAACCTCCTTTATCTGTACCTCCCGCCATTTCTGGCACTTATTTCTACTCTATACTCACTCATGGATATTCGACTTATGGATACTCACTTATGGATATTCGACGACAGTGATTATTTGTGCTGACCGCTGTTTGAGAAACGTCCTTCGCGGTGACCACTGCTGCTCGGAAACAAATCTCACGAAAATAAAATCAAACTCATTTAGTTTTTGCATGAAATTATTTAGAGCTTGGCCGAAGGATTTGATCAAATATTGATTTTTGAAAAAATGGCTGCCGTCCAAATTGAAAGTTTCGATTTTTGGTAAAAAAATGCTCTATTTTGGTTAGTAAAAAAACTAGACATTGAACAAAAAATTCCTTCGTTCACGAATTAGTTCCGATATGGTGAAGAAGCTTGTAAAATTTGAAGTTGATCGATGCAGTGATTTTTAAGTTATCGTGGTGACCGATTTTGAAAAAGTCACATTGAGAAAAACGCGTTTAATGTTCGCCAGTTCGCGGAACCTACCTATAAATGCCCATAACTACCTCAATTTTGAACGGATCGACTTTAGATTGTCAAAGGATATTTCCGAAATGTTTTTAGGACGTTGAACAATTTCTCGCTGTTTTCCAACAGATGGCGTTAACAGAACTCCGTGCCTGCAGTTTAAGGCAGTAACGCATCTATAAAGAAATACTATAAGCCAGTTTGAAATTCGGTGTATGCCATTTCGCCGAAGTGTAAACAACTTTTTTATTCGTAGTGTTAAACATGTGAAATTTCGTGCCAAAAAAAGCGTATTTACAGGGACATTTGCTGCACTACTTTATTTTTGAAAAAAATCTGCAGCTGAAGGACACAGAATTCTTTTTGAGACTTATGGCGACCATGCTCTGTCGGAAACAACATGCGGAGATTGCTTTA
The DNA here is from genome assembly GCA_944452715.1 of Ophion slaviceki. Lineage (NCBI taxonomy): Eukaryota > Metazoa > Arthropoda > Insecta > Hymenoptera > Ichneumonidae > Ophion > Ophion slaviceki. Next base: position 54,008,690 of record OX101785.1, on the reverse strand, counting down.
GACGCTTCAAAAATAATGATTTACCAGATGTGTTGAATTCATTACTTCATGAAGACTGATGTCAGACGCTAGCTGAACTCGCAGAATCATTAAGAGTTGATCACCCAACACCCAACAGTTTTTTATTAGAAGCGTTATATTGTAGAAACGATTTTGTTTAGAACAAAAAAACATTTTCTAAAATAAAATAAAAAACATTTTCTAAAAATTTTTTTACCCAAAAACTTGAGAAATGTTTTTTTTTTAAATAAAGCATTAATTTTCACGAAAATACACCGAGAACTAATTCAACGTCGCAATATATTTAGAGAATCCGTCGCAAACCAAAAATCAATATTGTCGAAACTTTCAATTAGGCGCAATCCTTTAATAGAAAAATGAAATCAAAGATCCGTCTACAAATTTCAATCTCTCACCGCTTCACGAAATAACCCGAAAAATCACTGATACTTGTTCCATCGCATCCTGCCATCCCACCGATTGGATTTGTATTTTATTACAATTTTAATGCGTTTTATTCCAATGGTTATATATTCTTAAGGGTATTCACGACATGATTGTGTCGACGAGACGCGTACACGCCCATTCACATGCCCCCCCCTCTCTGTCTCTCACTCTGTCTCTTTCTCTCTCTCCATCTCTCGTTTCCTCTCCAGCTCCTGAGCACCTTACAAAAGCAACACGTAGAGACGTATCGTAACTCATTCGCTTTGAATAATCGTTGCTACGATACTCGTCTGTTTATGTTGTACGTTAAGTAGATACGCGCCAACTTGTCGTCGTATTCGTCGTTTGATCAGATGAAGAAACGCGTCTCCGCGAGCCATACGAGCCGGTATGTATGCTGGGTAAGTGGGTATCTTCGTCTTACCTGAGCGGGCTGTAACACATTTATATATCGTCGTCGAGCGACATTGAGCCGATACATGTATATGAATATGGATATGGATAAAAATCAACTATTTGTTTTACAAAAGTTTGCCCTCGCCCCTCATTTGAAAAACGAACAATAATAATTGTGTAAAATTTCGTATATTTACAGTATACAAATAATAAGGGGGGGAGGGGAAACTTTTGGCCACTAGTATATATATATATATATATATATATATATATATATATATATATATATATATATATATATATATATATATATGTATGTATGTATATGTATATATATTTACAGATATTTATATGGCTATGGGAATGTTCATACGATACGAGTACCGGAGAGAAGAAATGAAAAGCAACAGAAAGACGGTCAGAGAGAGAGAGAAAGAGAGAGAGAGAGAGAGAGAGAGAGAGAGAGAGAGCGAGAGAGAGAGAGAGAGAGAGAGAGAGAGAGAGAGAGAGAGAGAGAGGACACGACATAGCTTTTACTGGTCAGCATGCATCGCAATCCACGCTTCTATATATACATGCACCAGTCATTACTTGTACATTATTCACGTGCGAACACGCCTTCCATGAAAAACATCTGGTACTCGCGCACTTGTCAATGAGAGGAGAAGACGAATCAGCCGACCGGCGTGCGAGGAGCAGGGGGTTAGCTGGCTCGGGGCGTGGAAGGGTGAGATAGGACTACGCGGCAGAGAGGTCAATTTCAAAGGATTAAATACCAGTCTAATCCCTCGACTGTACGCACATCGTTCTTGCATCTACAACTCAAACGCATTCAATGTGCCTCCTACGCTAGCGCAGTGAGAACATATAAACCCTCACACAAATGTTGATTATACGGTCAATTTTTGTAATTTATGCAAAATTTTCGTTGCAAATTGAAGTTGAGTCTCTAGTCTATGAAATTATGCGAAAAATCGTACTTTTCCAATTTCAAGGTTTTGCAGACGCCTTAAGTAAAATACAATATTTTTTAAATACCTTTCATGTAGTTGAAAGCATATTTATATAGAGATCGTTTAAAGGACTGTCCGCTAGTTTCTCGGGTCGAAAAAATCGATTTTTTTTATTCATAAATCACATCTACAACATGTGTAGAAAATGTGTGCCAAAGGATTTTTCGATATTCGAAGTGGTTCACAAGTTACGGCCCTGGAACGGAGCAGGCATGCGGAGCAGGTTTACTTTCAAACGCGTTTTTCTCGAAACACCATTTTCCGAAACGGTGACCACGATATTTCAGAAACTACTGCACCGATCTTGTTCAAATTTATACAGCATCTTTAATATGTTATAAGCCAGCGATTGAACTAGGATTATCATGATTGCTTCGATAGTTTTTTTGTGCGAGCGAAAAACTTAAGAAAAAATGAGTAAAAAATAGAATGTAATTTTCAAAAGTGTATAAAAAAGTCAATTTTTGTAATTTAGAATTCACTCTAGTTCAATCGCTCGTCTTAAATATGAAGATTAAAATGCCGTTTGGTTTTTTGATTTCAGATAAGCAGAACAGCCGCAATCTTGGTCACCGTCAAGCACCTCTTTTACTTGATGTCTTCCTGTCGGCCACTATAACTTTTATTCTATTATATATTTTGACTTCAAAAAATTTGTAAAGCTTATTTAAATGTTAATAAAGATTATGCAAAAACAATGCGATTGATTATTTCGATGCTTTGCCGGTAAAAAATTATTGAAAAAGCCGTAAAAAAACAGCCGAGAAACTAGAGGACCACGTTAAAGGACTGTCCTGACGCCAAAATCAACGAAAAAAAAAATATACATATATATATATATATATATATATATATATATATACCGGTCACAAAATAGCAAGATGTGCTGATAACGAACATTACGTAAGATGCAACGGGTTCAAAATGTCCCTTTCCCCTATAAATTTATATATACCGCGTGTCCCATTTTAATCCTACACCTGACTTAGCTCGACAAATACTGCTCTGATCAAGTATTGAGTATAACAAAACTTTTATGGTTCAAAAGGGGATGTTAAGTAACAATCTTTTTTGGTCCAACCCGCGTAGAAATTTCTTAGGGTTAGCCTGACCAGGATAAGGCCCCGATCGGGGTGTGATACGGGTAACACCTATTACGGACATCCTGATCCGGCCCCGATCGAGCCGGAAGTATTTAGACCCTAAATCAGGCTATACTAAAATGGCCCTACTAAGGCCGTCCCTGATAAGATCCTACTAAGGCTTTCCCCGATAGGACCCTACTAAGGCTTTCCATGATAGGGCCTTACTGAGGCTGTCCCTAAAGTGGCCCTACTAAGGCTTTCCCCGATATCGCCCTACCAAGGCTTGCCCTGATAGGCACTACTATGGCATTCCCTGATGAGGCCATAAATAGGCTTGCCCTATAACTGTCTCAGCAGTCGATAGATGCACATAACCTCTTATTTTCCACATGGAATCTTGGATTTTACAGCATCGTAGCTTCGGAGTTTCGATGTATTCCTGAATTCTATTTAAAAAAAGGTGCTATGGACTGTCACGACAAAAAACGTTATGCAACTCGGATGCGTGTTAGAAGATTTCGGCCACTTTGTAAGGCGAAGAGAGAGAGGGAGCGAGAGAGAGAGAGAGAGAGAGAGAGAGAGAGAGAGAGAGAGAGAGAGAGAGAGAGAGAGAGAGAGAGAGAGAGAGAGAGAGAGAGAGAGAGAGAGAGAGAGAGAGAGAGAGAGAGAGAGGAATTATATACACACACACACACACACACACACACACTCACACACACACACACGCACATATATATATATATAAGGTGAAGTTTCAAAAATCTATAGCATGTTATTCGATAAACGTCTTTAATTGTCACAATGATGTTGACTAATTCATATACTTTATGTGATACAACAAATAATGATAGGAATTCATTTGGTCTCTTATGCCATATCTTTCACCAAGATGTAACAAGCACTCGGTAGCATACGGGCAGCGTGCGTAGCTTTGGGTAAGTAAGTACGAGGTTCGATTCCCATATAGGCAAAATATTTTCTTCGAACAAAACCATTTCAGCAGGTCAGGGAATTACGAATTATGATACAAAATCATTGTAGTGGGACTCTAGATTAATTGGTTCATTCCATTTTGGATTTTTGAAATATTACATGCATTTCTTTCTAATCAGGCATCCTGATAGGGGCCTGATCAGGCAACCAGGTCAGGCCTATATGTGACACAATGTTACATTTCCTAGTAGGGCCCTTTCAGGCTGCCTTATTAGTGCCCTACCATGGCAGCAGGCAACCTGAACGGGCCCTGATTTGGGCCTCATCAAAATTTCTACACGGGATATTCAAAATAGCGACGTTAAGATGGCCGACATGTTTTAAAAAAATGGGATAGTGAACCTCCTAAACATTTATCAGGCCAAAACTAACAACTTTTTTAGAATTTTTTTTGATAACGTTCATGATTTTTTGGTTAAAATACAATTTTTAGCCGAAGTGACGAGCCGTAGAGACTTAATCCTTCTTTAAGTTTGTTTGGGTTATCGAACAAACCAAAACAAACGCAAACAAACTCACACCCACATGCAAACGCACACTTACACTAGGGATGTTGAAGAATTTACACGAAACAATACATGATCCCATTTTTTTTAACATGTCGGCCATCTTAACGTAGTCATTTTGAATATTGACCAAAAAATATTTTCTTTCACGTCCCTCTTCGAACCCTAAAAGTTTTATTATACTCAATACAGATCGCAGCAGCATTTTTCGAGATAGATCAGGAGTAAGATTAAAATGGGACACCCGTTATATAAAGGGTGTCTCGAAATGACTTGACATTTTTTAGGGGTCTTCTTACTTTAGACGCTAAAAAAAGGCTGTTTTCATGATTTTTTTATACGTTTAAATTATAGATGTTGATAGAAAAGTTGTTACACTTAATAAATAGACTTTCCAAATATATTGTAAAAAATTATGTATTTATGTAACCCAAACAAACTTTAAACGCGTTTTTTCTCGAAACAAAGTTTTTCGGCGGCTTGTTGATGAAATCTTCGAAACTACTGAACCGATCCTTATGAAATTTTAACCACATATTCTTTACAACTATAGCAATAGTGCATATAAAAGATTTGATTAAATTTTGATATTTACGTTTTTTTGCCGAAAACGGTGAAAAAAGACACTTTTTTGTTGTTTTTTCACCGTTTTATAAAAAATCGTATGATATGCGCTATAGCCATTAACATACCGAATCTAAAATAGTTTGATTTTTTTGTTTCGGATCATCTATCTCCAATTTTTTTAAGACATTTTTTTAACTACCATTTTCGTTTAAACATAGTGAATTAAATTAAAAAAATAAATTTTAATGTTTTTCGCAAGTGCATTTATTAAGTGTAACAACTTTTATATCAACATCTAAAATATAAACCTAGCAAAAAAATTCATGAAAATGGCCTTGTTTCAGCGTCTAAAGTGAGAAGACCCTTCAAGCTAAGACGAAAATAAGTTTGTAGTTACCAATTATTGTCTGTTTGAACATTGTGAATGAGTTGGTACCTGATTTTGTGAAATTTTCCAAAAATCATACGTACCGTGATAACTCGAAATCCTAAAGCTTTGGACTAAAGTAACCTAGGTTAGAGATGTTCCTAACGAGATTACCTATGGCCTCCTTAATGCTTTGCATCGACCTTCCTGACACCTTTTGTGTCTATATATATATATATATATATATATATATATATATATATATATATATATATATATATATATATATATATACAGGGTGAGGCACTAACTGTTGCCACCTTGAATATCTCTGTAATTATCAACGTCACAAAAAAATGTTTGAAACAAAAGTTGTACCATACGAAAGGGGTCATCAAATGCGACCATCGTTTTCTATCTCAGTGGAGGCGCTGTCGCACAGTAAAGGTCACCTCCACTTTTTTAAATGGGACGGTACATTTTTCTTTCAACTATCTTGTAGAGCATCGAAAACTGCATAAAAAATATTCAGGGGTCAAAGTCGTTCAAGGTCATTTAAGATCAAAAAGTGACATGAACTTTATTTTTATGTGAAATTACCTTTATTCACAGTAGATGTTCAAAGTGATTGCCATTCATCATTCACGAATCATGGAAATATTAACTTGCATAACGTGCATTTGTGGTCAACTGAAAATCCACATTGGCTGCGGCAAGTTGCACACCAAAGACCGTGGTCGGTTAATGTATGGTGTGGGATTATTGGGGTTAGAATCATAGGCCCTTATTTCGTTGAAGGGAATCTTAATGGTAGAAAGTACAGCACATTCCGTTAAGAAACATTAGGCCCGTTATTGGAAGAAATACCTTTGGAAACAAGAAACAGAATGTGGTATCAACACGATGGGTACCCGGCACATTTTTCGCTGATAGTTAGAAATGAATTGCAAAAGAGATTTCCAAATCATTGGATTCGACGCAGAGGAGCTGTATCGTGACCGGCTCGCTCGCCAGAATTGACGCCTCTGGACTTTTTCTTGTGGGGACACTTGAAAGATCTTGTTTATAAAGAACGTCCAACTACGCCGGATGATATGCGTGAGAGAATTCTTCGAGCCTGTGATTCGATAAGTGCCGTAGTGTAGGAAATTCTGCACAATCCGTGATAAGGAGATTGCAATACTGCATTGATTCCAATGGCAATCACTTTGAACATCTACTGTGAATGAAGGTAATTTTACATAAAAATAAAGTTCATGTCACTTTTTGATCTTAAATGACCTTGAAAGACTTTGACCCCTAAATGTTTTTTATGCACTTTTCGATGCTCTACAAGATAGTTAAAAAAATGTACTGTCCCATTTGAAAAAGTGGAGGTGACCTTTACTGTGCGACAGCGCCTCCACTGAGATAAAAAAAAATGGTCGCATTTGATGACCCCTTTCGTACGGTACAACTTTTGTTTCAAACATTTTTTTGTGACGCCGATAATTACAGAGATATTTAAGGTGGCAACAGTTAGTGCCTCACCCTGTATATATATATATATATATATATATATATATATATATATATATATATATATATATATATATATATATATATATATACACACACATATATCCTAACTTCCATCTTCCAGGTTTTTATGTATTGCCCTTCACAATTGAACCTTTTCCTATCACTCCCTACCCGCACTTCGCTAATCTAACCTAACTTTCGTTGCGTCCACAGCCGTCTTAAGCTACGCTATACCGTATTGGCCGAGGGTATGAGGAAACTGTGGAAAACCGGTACCGGTATAGACGGCCCCATATTCTTCTGATTCTATGGTGCACAGACGTTTTACTCGAGCATCCACACCAAGGTCTCAGAAGTATTGGCCTTCTGTTGACTGGTTCATGCGCCAGCCGGTGCACGGCTAAGCGGTCACCGCTCTGAGTATCTGCCATGCACAACGCTTCTTAACTCGAAGTACCACCGGAGCCCAAAGCCAACCGTCCATCCACCAGTGTCGGTTTATATATATATATATATATATATATATGTGTGTGTGTGTGTATATAAATATATACATGCATAATGTAAGACCGTGAGACACGTGAAAGTACAGCAACAGAAGTGCACGCAACAGAAACGTGTACAGGGGGAGAAGAGTCAGGGCTCTCCGCCGAACGAGATCTACATTTAAATTACGAGCTTAGTCTTAATACGGTGGCGCGCACATTACACTCGAGGTACATTCACCAGGTCCGAACGGGAGTGGTAGGTCGCTACCAGCAACTGTCGCAGATTTATATGGTCCCAGAGTAGATATACGTCGATTGCCGCCGGTAGTCTTGCGACAAAAGTATATTCATATATATATATATACGTGTGTGTGTGTGTGTACATATTTAGCCATAGATAGGCGTACGTAAAACATTAATCACGATCTGTAATTATTTATTATCGATCTTTCGATACCCGAGGGGTCTATGCTTGTCGTTCTCCGATATACACACTACTGAATCGTAACTCCATATTATATATATATATATATATATATATATATATATATATATATATATATATATATATATATATTTATATTTATATTTTCGTGTATGTGTTATATATACACCTTGGTCGATTCCCGACGCTTCGGGAATATGCCGGAGACGCACGGCAGACACCGTGAATTCTCTCGCTTTGTTGCATACACGGGATTCCTTACACTCCTCTGCGTAACCTAATTACCAATGTTTGCCTTAGGCTTCGCAGCGCTATACGTAATTATGAAGTCCCCGTGTCCTGTCCTAAGTCAACTGTAGGGCCGCGAGGCACGTTGTATATATATAGTATATGACGTATAAATATATATATATGTATATACATATATACATGTGTGTGTGTGTGTATGTGTATGTATATATTTATATATCATGAAGGAAAACGCGGGGTGATCGTCGTCCCCAAGTTGCCTCCCGACGATTGCCAAGGGAAAATATTTTTTCAGGACCCGAGCCGACGACGATCACGTTTTGCCTGAGGGTACGAGAAACCGAAAGGCAGATATCGACTATATTTTTTTTCAACACTCTTTAAACGTTGAATGTGAAGTAGAGAGAATTTTTTTTCGCAGTCGAAAATTCACGGGGGTGCCAATCGTATCGTGACTCGAAGACTGTGATGGTGTTTGTAGTTTTATATTGAGGCAAAGGTGCCTCAGGATTTTTATAAAATCCTAAGTGCTCAGTTCTATAGACTAGGATGTTGATTATAATTTTCAACGAAGATTTTGCAAAAAGTTCGAAAATTCACCGAGTTATGACGATTTTTATGTTGTTACGATTTATTCTTTAGTCTTTTGCGTTTTTTTTTTTCGAAATTGTGTCTTATGAAGGGGTGTAAGCGGTATCTTAAAATCTATTCGTCTGATTCACTTTAAATTTGGACAGAGCATTAAAACATTTTCTTTATTAGCAGTTTATAATATTTTCTATCGTATGACCGAACGATTTTATAAAATGTCCATTTGTTAGTAACGAATGATTTAAATCGTTTTTTTTTTTGGTAGAAAATCGAACTTTTTTGTACAGGGTGCCATTTCTGTGATTTTCAAAATTCCGAAAAAGTATCCGACCATACGAAAGTTTTATTATTATACTCGAGGGATCATCACAGTGTAAAATTTCCACAAAATCGTTCTTTTTTTGCTTTATCCGATAGTATAGACGGTTATAAACATGCCGTTCAAATTTTGGGGCGAAATTCGAATTATTCCGGTTCCTACAGCCTTCCTCAGAAAAAAGGGTTTCGACCACCTGCGTGAAACTTGGCGCGGACGGATGCATCTTTTTCGAAATTACGTCTTCAAAACGGTGTTCACTCGCAAAGCATGACTCAGCTAAATTTGATACTTTTTTTTAAACCGCCGTCATTTTGTCAATTTTGATTGAAAAAAAACCTCCATGGCAAGACAGCGGCTTCCATACTGATTAATAATCTTTTTACAAATTTTGTTTCAGATACACCTACGCCGATCGGCCTTGCAGCAACAGTGCAGGGCCCTTTGTTTAAGGAAGAAGATACCTTTCGGAAAGGAAAAAATAGCTGATTTTCGTGATTTTTTTTTAAGGGAAAGATTTTTTCACCACTTTTGAGACTTAGGGTATGTTTTATTACTATTATTGGCTGTTACATGGTATTTGTTTTATCCATCTTTAAAGATAGCGGAGGTATGGCGCATTCTTCTAAACGGGTTGCGGCGGATATTGTCAGACACCGTGACACGTAGCTTCTGCGGGATTCATCCGAAAAAAACCAACGAAGATTTTTCTTTCATTAACATTCATACGCTGAACATGAACCAAGAAAAAGTGAGAAATATTGAAAATCGATGAAATGGTACGATTTGAAACAAAAAGATTAAACTTCCAGAAAAAATTACTACATTTTGCACTGAAAAATATATTTTTCGTTTGAATTCTCAAAAACACTTAGGTTCATGTTTTAGACAATCAGGTAAGAAAGAATTGTATCAAATTCCATCAGAATCGGTCGATTAGTTGTTCAGCTATACGTCACGCCAATTTTGAAAATGCGGTTTAGGAGACAGTGACATGTCTTCGCCATTTTCTAAGATTAATAAAAAACAACTAAAAATACCATGTAACGGCCGAAAGAAGTAATAAAACATAGCCTAAGTCTCGAAAATGGCAAAGAAATCTTTCCTTAAAAAAAATGATAAAAATCAGCAAGTTTATTCCTTCCTTAAATAATAACTTCATTGCTTATCAATATTTATCCATTAAAAAAACGCAAACATCGCAAGACTAATATTAATTGTGTCTAAAATCTTAACCTCGCCATTCCAACAGTCTCATCATTAAAAAAGTATTAAAAATCCTCCTGTTCTTTCGACCCCAGACTCATGCAGACTCATCAATTTCGGCCTACAAACGAATCTAAAGTTCGCCACTGCAATATTACACCATCAGTAAGGTTCGCCATCAAGACACGAATATCCCTCAAATTTTTATTCCGAAATCTCCCTTATTTCTAAACCGCAGTTTCAATCGCACTCGCGCGATTTTCGCCATCGGCAAAATCGACAGCCAGCGAGAACACCGAGAGCCTGCACAATGCAGCATCATCCCTCTGTGCCCACGTAGAGCACTGAGAGCCGGGTATATGGATACGGAATGCACATTTAATCCACAAGGGATTTCCGGATCTAAGCCATGTAAGCACTTTCAAAGAGTTAGGAGACCACCCCCGCCCCTCCCCCTCGCCGATCCGTCGTCCTTTGGTGTGCCCAGGACAATCCGAAAAGGGGACCAACCGGGAAGAGCGCCGAGGGCACCGATCATAAGCCGACGTGTGCGGGAGTAGACTATAACGAGAGAGAAACAACGTCGCAGTGACTGCGCCCCGGGCAATCGCGAATCGCGACGAAATACCCTTCAGTATATAACGATGCAATACTACATTCCACTATTTATACAGATAGACAAATAGAGAGATACGTATGTCGTCTCTCCTTTCCAGCGAAAGGGCCTTCGGCCCGCAACCCTCCGGGCGCTGACAAGACCGGGATTACGACCTTTCGTTTGTCAGCATTCGATACACAAGTTGTACGTATCGTCTCTTAAGGGGCCAGTCCACTTTGGAGCCACGAAAAAAGGCCATTTTCGCGATTTTTTTTGAGGATTTTATAAAATATGTGAATATAAAAGTTGTTGGGCTTGATAAATAAAGTCTTGAAATATATTTTTAAAAAATGTAATTAATTTTTATTCATTTTTAAGGGGTTACCCCCACTTGCGATTTTGAAAAAATCGATTTTTTTTATTGCATTTTTTTGAAGTGCAATTTGAAGTGCAGTTTTTTTTTGATGCCCGGAATAGATGACTCTATGTAAGTTTACAAAAAAAAAATTTTTCTTCGTGTAAACTGACATTGAAACTTTAAACGCGTTTTTCTCAAAATGGCATTTCTGAAGTCGGTGATCAAGATTACTCGAACACTAATGAACAGATCTTCTTGAAATTTTGCAGGCTTATTTAATACATAAAAATGTAGTCTTTAATCGTTCGATTTTTTTTCGAAAAAAATGGCCGTTTTATAGCCAAAAAACGGCCGTTTTTTTCGTTAAAATCGAACCATTAACTTTGACTGTCCGCCATTTTGTGAAAAATGAATATTTTTTAAAATCCTTCGATTAAAGACTAGTTTATACTTATATTTGACTAAATCCATCCGCCTTTTTTTTTCAGATGATCCACTTCGCCGCAATGTTGGTCACCGCAAACCGTGTATATAAAAACATTATTTCATTGACGGCCATTTGCCACTAAACAATGTAATATTTTTCAATAAAAAAATTACTGAAAGTTCTTCAAGATGTGTTCTTTAAGATGGTATATTGATAGATTAAAAAAGTTTTGTAGTTTTCTTTAAAAAAATTCATGAAAAAGGCCTTTTTTGCGCTACAAGTGGGGGTAACGCCTTAAGCACAAAAACTATAGTTTAACGTAACGCCTCAAAAATAGGTGGGCTAGGTAGCTCCATCACAACTCGGCAACGGCTTGTCTGAAACAAAACAATCAAAGTCCATTAAATTCAGTATGACACCAGCTACAAAATGACCCTCGGCTATAAGGATTTATCAAAAAATTAAAAAATGGCAGATGAAAAACGAAAAAAGTTTTAAAAAACGCGTTTTTTTCGCAGTTTTTCGCAAAAAATGAGTAAAAATCGAAATATTAAAACCATCGAGGGTCATCTTGTTGCGAATCATGTTTACATTATGTGGTTCAAATTTTAAGAGAATCGGTTTAATAGTTTTAGAGATACGATGGAGCTAGATTTTGAAAACGTTGTTTCGAGAAAAACGCGTTTGAAGTTTATACTATGAAAAACTCTTACCTAAACTCAATCGGCAATTCCTGCACCGTACAAAATCCCTTCTGATTGCTCATCATCGTCGATTTCTTCAAGTCTTGCCTGCTTTCGATTTTTTGAAATTTTCAAAGTGGACTGACCCCTTAAGGGGTCTTCTCACTTTAGACGTGAAAAAGGCTATTTTCATGAATTTTTTGATAAGTTTATATTATAGATATAAAAGATAGTTGTTACACTTAATAAATATACTTTCGAAATACATTAAATATTTTATTTATTTATTTAAGCCACTGTTTATAGCCGAAAATGGCAGTTAAACAAATGTCCTAAAAAAATTGTAGGTCTGCGCTGTTGATGAAATCTCGGAGATGGATCATCCGAAACAAAAAAATCAAACGGTTTTATATTCAGTATGTTCAGGGAAGGTTCTGCCTTGTTGGGCCAAAAAAAGTCGATTTTTCACCAATTTTCTATGCGAAACGTATTAAATGCAGAATGTTGATATTTGGTTTGTTGACTAAGCAGTCTTTACTGAAAATCAAAATATTTTTCAAAGTTTGACAAAACATGGTGGTGGGAGTGGGAGGAGCCACGTATGTCGGTGCGCACCCGATGAAATTCTCCGCTTGCGGAAGTCCTAAGTCCCGGACAGGTGATCTGAAGCAAAAAAACCAAACATATTTTACTTTGTTCAATATTATATATAAGTTGACCAAGAATCAAGAAGAAAAATTGAAAAATAAAAAAATAGTGAGCGTTCGGAAGGGAGTTTGTTTTTTTTCAAAAATTTTCGCAATTTTCTGCTCACTATTTTTTATTTTAAAATTTTTCTTCTTGATTCTAGGTCAACTTATACACAATATTGTACAAAGTAAAAATGTGTTTGATTTTTTTGCTTTAGATCACCTGCTCGGTACTTAGGACTTCCGCAAGCGAAGAATCCCATCGCCCGCACACCGACATACGTGGCTCCTCCCACTTCCACCGCCATGTTTTGTCAAATATTAAAAAATATTTTTATGTTCAATAAAGACCGCTTAGTCAACATACCAAATATCAACATTCTATATTTAATACTTGTCACATAAAAAATTGGTGAAAAATCGAACATTTTTTGGCACAACAAGGCAGAACCTTCCCTTAATGGCTATAGCGCATATCATACGATTTTTGACATATGCAAAAATAAGAAAAAGGCGAACACTTTTTGAAAAATTTTAAAAACGTGTTTTTTCACCGTTGTTGGCAAAAAAAATAGTAAATATCAATATTATTTTAAAACCTTTGAGATGCGCTATAGCTATAGTTGTAACGAATGTGTGGTTAAAATTTCATAGGGATCGGTTCAGTAGTTTCAAAAATGTTGTCAACAAGCCGTCGAAAAACGTTGTTTCGAGAAAAACGCGTTTAAAGTTTGTTTGGGTTACATAAATACATAATTTTTTTTTAAATGTGTTTCGAAAGTGTATTTTTTAAGTGTATCAACTTTTATATCGAAATCTTCCATACAAACCTATAAAAAAAAATCATGAAAATAGCCATGTTTAGCGTCTAAAGTGAGAAGACCCCTCGAGGTAGAGCGAGCGCGCGCTCTCGACTTCTATAGATTATTTTCAAATTTCAACCAGGCATTGTTCATATCATTATGCATGTCTGAGTGAAATCTAGAACAGTCGACTATTTAGATTCGGAGTTAATGGGTTTTAAAATTGCAACTTTTAACACTCGAGGGTCTGCATTAAAATTTAGACAGAATAATTTTCCATACAAAACATTTGTCCCCTATAATAAGAAGACATATGGCAACACCGCATCGATCCACATATCCAATGACATAAGTTTGCGCGGTACATTTAAAATAATACTGCACCACACATTTTTATTTGGAAGTAATTTTTAATCGAACAAAGTTTTCAATTAGTTTTGAATTAACCAACACGGATTTCCCTAATTTTTTTTTATGAAAAGATTTTTTCGCCATTTTCGAGACTTAGGGTATGTTTCATTACTACTTTTGGCTGTTCCGTGGTATTTTTTTCTTTTTATTAATCTTTAAGAATGGCGGAGGTATGGCACGGTCTTCTAAACTTCACTTTCAAAACTGGCGTGACGGTTAGCTATAAAACTAATCGACCGATTCTGATGAAATTTGCTATAAATATTTCTAACCTTGTTCTCTAAAACATAAACCTAAATGTTTTTGAAAATTAAACAAAAGTATTGTTTTATTCCAACATGTAGCCATTTTTTTCGGAAAATTCAATCTTTTTGTTTCAAAGCGTAGCATTTCATCGATTTGCAACATTCTTCACTTTTTCTTGGTTCATATTCTGCGTATGGGGGTTAATGAAAGAAAAATATTCGTTGGCTTTTTTTCACATCAATCCCGCCGTCGCTACGCGTCACGAGGTCTGATAACATCCGCCGCAACCCGTTTAGAAGACCGTGCCTTACCTCCGCCATTTTCCAAAATTAATTGAAAAAAAAATACCATGCAACTGACAAAAGTAGTAATAATACATACCTCAAATCTCAAAAGTGGCGAAGCATTATTTCTATTAAAAAAAAAATATTGAAAATCAGCTATTTTTTCCTCGCCTAAAAGTATCTTCCCCCCTTAAAGTATTGCCTCCGAGCCGCGTAAACCGAATGAGCGGCTTATTTTCTCTATAGACAAAGAGAGAGATAGAGCGGGGGGGGGGGGGGGGCGAAGGAGCGATGTGTGCACAGTGGCTCATTTCACGGCGGACCACCTGAGCGCAGCCCAATGTTTGAACAACTCGTCAGGGAGAATCATTCCTTCGTGTCCCTCCAGTCATACTCCATTCTTCGGACCGAAAGAGAATAGAGGCGAAAAAACGTCCCGCGCGGCAAACAAAGAATGAAATTACACGGGGACACGAGAAAAAAAAGAAGCAAAATTGTTTAACACACCGTAACGAAACGAATTTCTGTTTCTCGAATTTTGGAATGGATACAGGGTGTCCCCGTCTTGAGACGTTGAAATATTTGAAGAACAGTACATTGAAAAATTCCGAGACACGGGTCGAGTAGATTCGAACTAGGAGAAAAATGACAAAATAAGTTTTTTTTAAATTTAGTGCACGTTTAAAAGGTGATTTTGGGCGCAACTTTTGAGGGCTTACAGCTCGTTGCGTGTTTTGAAAAAAAAAAACGATTTTTGGTTTTCAACGGATTCTCGAAGTATAACATTTTGAAAATATTCTCTGAAAATTTTAAGTCGATCCGTTCGAAATTGAGGGAATTGTGGGCGTTTATAGGCATGTTTCGAGGATCGGCGAACCTTAAACGCATTTTTCGCGAAAATACTTTTCCAAAATTTGTAACTACGATATTTGAAAAATCACGTCACCGATGAATTTCATATTTACAAGCTTCCTTTACATATCAAAGAGCAGTGCTCGAACGAAGGAATTTTTTTAAAGCAAAATTTGTTGTTTAACATTTTTTCGAAAATCAATGTTTTATAAAATCCTTCTCTATGTTGCAAATTGTAAGTTTACTGAAGTATGTTTAAATTCGTAAATTGTACATTCACTAAAGTATCTGTAAATTTTGAAATAGTTAATTTACTAAAGTATTCGTATATTTTTTAATTATAAATTTACTAAAGTATCTGTACATTTTTAAATTGTAAATTTACTAAAGGATTTGCCCTTTCTAAATATTTTCCAGCACAAAAATCGCAAAAGATACTTAAAACCATACTCTTAAATGTGAAAATTTTAACCTGCATACGTTCTCCTGGAACAAAGTCGCAAAAATTTCTCTTTTTTCGGTCGCGAGCTAGGTGTAACCCGTCAACAGCGTACACTAAATAAAAAAGTTATGTCACCATGATGGGGTTACCTGGGTTTCGAAGCCAAAAAAAGCATATTTTCTCAATTAAAAATAAAATATAATGTATAAATTATTTCATTCAAAATGTAAAGCAAAGAAAAGAACAACTTGTGAACAATATTTTTAAAAAATTTCATCAAAAAATTTGGGAAATTCAGCCGGTGGGACCTTGTTTTCGGAGATCCCTAAAAAAAGTGTCCTCGGAGTGGTCAGGATAACTAATGACAGCTTTATCTGAAATTAAAAAATGAATTTTTTTCTGTTAGTATATAAGTATAGATCGTGATTGGACGAAGGATTTGAAAAAAAATGAAATTTTAATTTTGGCAGAGTTGTATGCAAAATAGTTCAATTTTTGGTACAATTTACACTACGTATAACCCTGTAAAATTAGTTGCAATCGAAAAAAAAACCTTCGTTCTATCACTGGTTGATGCTATTTTAAAGAAGGGTGCAAGATTTCAATAAGATCGATGCATTCGTTTTGAGAAATCGTGTCCACCGACTTCAAAAATAGTGTTTTGAGAAAAATGCGATTTCCCAACGGGGGAAATTCCAAAAAGCTCTCTCTCCTAAACTTTTCCTCCGATTGACCTAAAACTTTGGGAGAATATTCTAGATATATTGTACGATTAGATGATAAAATACAAAAAAGAATTTTTTGCAACGTTCAAACGCACGTAACCCCTCATACTGTTCGTTTGAATCGATTTGACACCTGTCTCGTGATTTTTCGATTTACTTTGCTGCTTTTGCGTCATTTCGATGTCTCAAAATAAACAGAATACCCTGTATGTCTTTTTTAAAATGTATTTCTAATTGTCCTTGGAATGCCAATGCGGGGCTCAACGGTCCCGTTCACTCCTTACCAGGGTTGCAAATAATACATTACTTTTTGCAATGCGTTAGCGTTTTCATTACTCAGTACTTTACATTTTGTAATGAAAAAAATTTTCATAACTCATTACATTACATTCAGTAATGTAAAAAATTGCCATTGCTCATTACATTACATTTTGTAATGCAAATAATTGCCATTACTCATTACATTGGAATTGGTAATGTAAAAAATGTACATTCTTCATTATATTACATTTTGTAATGTGAAATATTTTCTTTACCCATTACAATGTAATGGGTAATGTAATTTTTTTTACATTACGAAGTCCAATGTAATGAGTAATGGAATTTTTTCACATTACTAATGCAATGCAATGTAAAAAATCTCCATTACTCATTACAATGTAATGAGGATTATTATTCGTTTCCCATTAGGGGCTGCGGTTTTTGCAGTGGGTCGATCTGACCCGATGGGAAACGAATAATGATCCATATTACCTTGTAATGAGTAATGGAGATTTTTTACACTACATCAGTAATGTGAACAAATTCAATTACTCATTACACGACACTTTGTAATGTAAAAAAATTCCATTACCCATTACATTGGACGTTGTAATGTAAAAAATGTCCATTACCCATTACAATGTAATGCGTCATGAATTTTTTTGTCATTACACATTACAATGCATTTTGCAATGATAATGATTCACATTACAAAATGTAATGTAATAAGTAATGGACATTTTTTACATTACAAAATCCAATGTAATGAGTAACGAAAATTGTTTACATTCCAAAATATAATGTAATGAGTAACGGATTTTTTAAATATTATTGAATGTAATGTAATGAGTAGTGAACATTTTTTTCATTACCCATTAAAAAAGTAATCAACAATGCGTTACTTTTTCATTACAAATTTCGCAACCCTGCTCCTTACCCCACTCTTGTCTCTTCGCTGTTTCCAGTTCCAGCCGCGACCCACAGCCACTTTTTCCCAATGCACTACAGTATCGGACCTGCACGAGGGCACAGGGAAACGGGTGAAAACCTGTGCCGACAGGTCACCTACGTTTTGTCGTGTTACAGCTACGGTACCATCGGAAACGCAGCCCAACTGTCTGCCACTCGCTAATCAAAGTGCAAGCCAGTAACTGAGCGGTCACCCATCCATGTATAGGCCCGGCTTGACCTATGTCACTCAGTTCACTCAGTTCTTTTTTCCCTCCGTCTTGCCCGGTTTCCCCAAACAAAATGCAAAAGCTGACCAATTTTGCCCAACGGAATAACAATTTCACGTGTGATTATAATTCGCGGGGTGGACGTTAAGCATCAACGTTAGGCTGGTAATTTCCGTTCGATCGCGTTCAAGCGGCCC
>OX101785.1:53890945-53990146 GCA_944452715.1 Ophion slaviceki | reverse complement strand
CAACGGCGAATTTCGGTGATCTTTCCATTGGAGGCTTATTGAAAATCTGCTGCAGTTGCTTCTCATTTTCCACGTTCACGTTTCTCGGCTTCATCTTTATGGTGCGGTGTACAGAATCGTTATATTCGGCTAACTAGATTATCAAGAATATCGATCCACTTATAATTACCACGAAGACTAAATTGCATCCACATCTTATTCTTCAATGCACGATTGAAACGCCTGCAAATGGATGCCTTCAAGTCGTCATATGTTGAATACCTGTGAATATTATTCTTCGTCATGATAGCCTTAAACTTACAATTCTAAAAATTCTTTACCACTCTTGCTCAGCATTGGCATGGTCCAGACGAATTTCGAGAAGGGACACATACAGCAAAACTTACCCATTGATCATGGAAAAGTACAATATTCACAGGTATTCAACATATGATGACTTGAAGGCATCCATTTGCAGGCGTTTCAATCGTGCATTGAAGAATAAGATGTGGATGCAATTTAGTCTTCGTGGTAATTATAAGTGGATCGATATTCTTGATAATCTAGTAGCCGAATATAACGATTCTGTACACCGCACCATTAAGATGAAGCCGAGAAACGTGAACGTGGAAAATGAGAAGCAACTGCAGCAGATTTTCAATAAGCCTCCAATGGAAAGATCACCGAAATTCGCCGTTGGTAATAAAGTGAGAATCAGCAGATTTAAGACTGTTTTCGAAAAGGGTTACACCCCAAACTGGACAACAGAAATATATACAATCTATCGTGTGGAAAAAAAACTCATCCCGTGACGTCCCACTTGAAGGACCATAAAGATGAACCGATCGCCGGGGGTTTTTACGAACAAGAGCTTCTCAGTGTCAAGCACCCCGATATCTATCTCATTGAAGCAGTATTGAAGAAGCGCGGTAATCGAATGTTTGTTGAATGGCTGGGGTTCGACAATAGCTACAATAGTTGGATAAGTAAATCCGATTTGTAGTCGATAATGAAGAAAATTGAAAATATGCGTGTTTTATGACTCTTGACCTGTTGGTCGTCTCCGCATGTATCCTTCCAAGGCCTTCGACCGACTCCACAGCAGGCTTGCTTTTTCCCCCTCTTCCCGCCGTCGATAATCCCTTTTTTCGTGGAACGTGGGTACGAGGAAATGGATAGAGTGAATAAACACATGTGATTATAAAAAGTCCGTTTCTTTATTTACAGAAAATAATGGACCCATTCTTACACGATTAAATATTTACAACAACAAACATAATTTTAACATGTTTTACATCGAGTGAACACAATATATACATAATTTTCACGAGTTTTATACATCGATATTCACAAAAATGTACACAGTTTTACATGAAGGTTGTAGAAAAAAAAAAATTTACAAAACTTTTCACGACGGGATTCTATAATGCCCCCATGGTAGGGTATCAGTGGTCCCAGGTATGATATACCGCTTATCGTCATGAGGACTCAGAGCAATTTTCGTCTCGCGAATGGTGTAGACTTGGTGTAATTTTGATCGAATACACGTTTGACTACGCTCCATTTCAATATTTTCCTTCAAGCATTGAACATAATCGTCAAACATGATTGTTCTCGCCACAACGCTACTCTTGACGCCTTTAACTTTTTTCGTGTCTTTCTTACCCTCGACACGTGTCGCGTACATTTTCGATCGAAGTCCAATAAATTCCGTCATAATTGCTCCATTACATTCGTCCTTCATGAGACCGGGCACCTTCTTGTTGATGAGCGGTATACCATACCGATTGTCCGCCGAATAATCGCTTGTATCAAATTTTTCAATGTCGCGCTTCATGTCGGCATATATATCATCGCTCTCAATGTCATATATGAGACTATCCGTATCGGTATACATGACTTTACATCTATCTCGATACAGAGGTACCATATACTCGTGATGAAATCCATACAAGCACGTTTTGGATATATCGAGTATGCACATCCCCACATATATTGGCTTGTTGAATTTCACCTCGAGATTGCGCAATTCCACGGCAACGAGGTTTTCCGAAAAAACACTTCGGCTGTGGAAGTTTGGCTTCGCAATCATTGCCTCTGCGCCATATCTGCCCTCCCATTTTGTTAAAAGTTTTACATCTACATGATTGCGCACGTTCTCCATCGTTTTGCCAAAGACTGCATTATTCATTAATTTGAACAAATTCTTTTCGAAATCGTTTTTGGCAAGCGTTCGAAACTGAGTATTTAACTCAATATACGAACGCAGCCATGGGGATTGTGTAAACTGTAGGACTCTGTGGATTTTCGTGAGGCGAAGCCCATGGCGTAAGCACTGTTGTAAATTCCGGTAGTGTATGATGTAGCGTTTTTTATCGCAGACAGTTGCTAACAGCTTTTCTTTCCGCTTACCCGGCGGTTTTTCATGTATCGGACAAAACGGCAGGTCTTTGTGCGCATCATGGAGAGATTGCGGATATTCCAAGTCGACTTCAAGGATGTAGCCTATAGGTGAGTCTAGCGCGATGCATGATGGATCAAACTTCGACACGTCGTTGACCCATCGAAAATCTGCATATGGCAAGGGTTGACACATTGCCCATCCATACAAATTGTTGACGTCAAAATACATCAAGTATGATGATGCTTTCGATGGATCAAACGACTCCATGTACTTGTTATTAGCGTATGCATATCGGTTTGAGCATTGACTGAGACCACCGCGTATACCCCGCTCAACGAATAAAACCATGTCGATGTCAGTTAGTAATTCAAACTTGACATTCGAGTGTTTTAACATTGCATCCCAGGTATACCCCGGCAATGTGTAGTAATACGCGGGATCTAGGCCATAGCTCTCAATGCACGTATTCCGAAAGTTTTCGAACATATCAGCTAATAACAAGACATCTGTCTTCAGATACAAATCGCTATAGTCACCCAGCGTTCGAATGGAGAACCGCTCCCAAACTTCCTCAGCATGTGCGTACTCGCTCTCACATACCGTAGCATCTGTCAGGGAACTATAAAATGCGTCACGTGGTGGTAGGGAAATGCCGTCTAACTTGGTCACGTCATCAATATATTCATAAGGGAAGACCCCTTTTCGTGTCAGCAAACTGAAATCGTCTGTCGAGAGAGTTGTGAATTGTGTGCGTAAAATTTTGAGTTTGTCGTCGGTCAAGAATGATGCTAATTTGTCGAGACTCGTGTTGAGAAATTTGTATGAGTCGATAAAGCGCAATTGGATATTGTGTTTTGAAACGTCTGTAATTTTAACATGCTTCGTGAAGGAGATGTATTTCTCCTTTGTGATCGGAAGCACATTGGTTGTTCCTTCGAACGCTGTGGCTACTTCCTTGATTATAAAATGCGCATCGTAACCGGATAAATTGTGGAAAACTATTGGAATGAAAAATGACTGTTTATAATTTAGGTTGCAGTTGGAATGGGCAGGGCCTCTATAGCGCCCAGTCAGATGGCAATGATCTCGAACGCGTACATCTTCTTGCGCAAATGGTTTCTCACATATGTGACATTGAGTCGCTGCGCGAAAACTAGCCCACTCACTCGGTGTTAAATGCACCATTGGTACATTATCACAGAAAGTTTCTTTTATCCGCAGTGCCAGGTTTTTTAGTTCTTCGACAAACCATGATACGCAATCAGCACTGCGGCGTGAATGATAGGAAGATAATGAGTCGTCATACGAACAACGCACGTAATATCCAATACTAAACACTTCATGGTGTTGATACATATCTTTCGCTTGGGTCTTCTCATCGGTCTTTGCCAGCACACACTCCAAATCAGCATAAACGATGAAAGGGTGTCGCTCTTTCCGGCTAAAGTTGCTGAACTGGAGCCACTTATTGGTGTCATTCGGTAGTCGGATCGCGCAGTCGTTTATCGCCCCACAATCGACCTCATGTGATCGTAATTTTTCCTCTGAACCGAAGTAGTGCAAACATCTGCAAAACAAAAGAGATTGTTTTTGTTTAACTCATCTAGTATATATAATTACCTATATATATATAATGTTAACTACATACCGATCACAAATATATTTTTTATGCTCCTTTTTGGTCAGTTGCGCCGTCACGAGTCTCGACAGGTTCTTAATCCAAACGAAGTGCCCCACATTGCTGTCATCAGTATCTTGCATGTACAGCAAATTGATGTGCTTATCCTTCTTATTTTGAGTTACGCGTATTGGAACAATGTCCTTTTTGGTAGTGGCGGTATACACGTTGATCGATACATTGTTATGAGCTTCAAATTTCTTTATTTGATGTATCGTCACCGGAAATTCGATATCCTTCAGATTCAGTACTGTCGAATAATGCGGGTAAGAAATTGGACGGGCGCTGTGTCGTTCGGCTGGGTATAGAGCAGCGACAACTGCCCATGCGAAACATGCGTTATCGTCAGATTTGACGTTAACCACAGCTCTCTTCATCATTATTTCCCGCGGTAATGATATGGAGCACCCGGCACGCATCGGATTATACTTATTCACATTTATCGTGAGGTTAAGTATTTTCTGCAGAGCCCAGCCACTATCACGTTCTTGAAATTCATCGAGTAATGTCAAAGTGGGCTCCACAACACGTTGTTCATACCACTCACCCAAATCGCTTGTGCTAAATAGTTCGCAGTTTCGCGTGTTGATACTTTTATTCGCATGTTTGTCACCACTCGCGAATTCACCATTAAACACTGTATTGATTTTGATACTGTTATGCTTGCTGATAATATTTTGCACATGTTGAAGCACTAGGTCGCGAGCATCATTTAGAAAGTGTCTCGGCTCGATGTGGCTGCGATTGATGATGGACCCGGTCAATATCCGACTCTCGAAGGATGTTTCAATCTCACGCCAGATTAACTCATGATCACCGTGTCCTGCGCCCGTGTGTACGAAACGACTCCGCACACAATTCCTCAATCCTTCCAGACGCGCTATTTGAGCTATGAGTGACTGTTGATGTCCGATTAATAATCGCGGGCGCTTAATCCGGCTTTGCGTTTCCAGCCCTTCGATGAACTCAACGCATCGTTGCTCCCACGCAGCAAAATCTTCGAACGAGCGTAAAAGCACGGCTTGGTCATGCAAGATTTGCTCCATGTTGATGAGTACGAAAAAACTTCCACGATGTTAAGAGACTGACTGCTTCATGCAAAGTGTGGTCAGATTTGAGTGGAGCGGATCATTAAAAAGGCCTTTGGGGGAAAAAAAGTTCGGCCCTCTCTCGGGAAAAAACAGAGTTATCCGATAACGCGTAGATTGCTCGAGGAACATGAGACAAAGAACAGGAAGTCGGGATGCATCGGGTTGAAAGATTTTATGGGTCCTGCAGCTCAAGTGGTCCATCGGCGCCAGCGGCCCTTGATCCCTAAAGTTTATAGTTTTTCCGAGAAACCCTGACTTGTCGAGACCTGTCTAAAGTGTTGGCGAGACTCGTGACAGGAGTGGACACGCATGCAAACATCTTGACGTTATCTTTCGGAATGGAGGCCTCGACTTTTCAAGAGCTGCGCTCAAGTAGTCCATCTGCGGTCCCTTTGATCCCTAAAGATTTTTCCCGAGAAACCTGTCAGGACCTGTCTCGAGTGTCGGCGAGGTTTGAGACGCCCTTCATGTGGCGACTAGCGTTGTCATATTACCGAAAATTTTCCGACCCATATATGGTTGTCACACACGCACGCACGCCTTTCCAAGAAACCTGTCAGAACCTGTCTCGAGTGTCGGCGAGCTTTGAGATGGGGTGGATGCAGACATCTTGACATTATCTTTCGGAATTGAAACAGCTGCATGTCATAAATAATGGGCTTTGAAAGGTCGCTCTTCACACACACACACACACACACACACACACACACACACACACACACACACACGCACGCACGCACGCACGCACGCACGCACGCACGCACGCACGCACGCACGCACGCACGCACGCACGCACGCACGCACGCACGCACGCACGCACGCACGCACGCACGCACGCACGCACGCACGCACGCACGCACGCACGCACGCACGCACGCACGCACGCACGCACGCACGCACGCACGCACGCACGCACGCACGCACGCACGCACGCACGCACGCACGCACGCACGCCGACCTCCCCACGACCGTAGCGCCACCTTGGCTTCCCTACACGCACGCACGAACACGCCGACCTCGCCACGACCGTAGCGCCACCTTGGCTTCCCTACACGCACGCACGCACGCACCCCGACCTCCCCACGACCGTAGCGCCACCTTGGCTTGCCTACACGCACGCACGCACGCACGCACACACGCCGACCTCCCCACGACCGTAGCGCCACCTTGGCTTCCCTACACGCATGCACGCACGCACGCACACACGCCGACCTCCCCACGACCGTAGCGCCACCTTGGCTTCCCTACACGCACGCACGAACACGCCGACCTCCCCACGACCGTAGCGCCACCTTGGCTTCCCTACACGCACGCACGAACACGCCGACCTCCCCACGACCGTAGCGCCACCTTGGCTTCCCTACACGCACGCACGCACGCACCCCGACCTCCCCACGACCGTAGCGCCACCTTGGCTTGCCTACACGCACGCACGCACGCACGCACACACGCCGACCTCCCCACGACCGTAGCGCCACCTTGGCTTCCCTACACGCATGCACGCACGCACGCACGCACGCACGCCGACCTCCCCACAACCGTAGCGCCACCTTGGCTTCCCTACACGCACGCACGCACATACACACAAAACACTCATCGACCCCCCCCCCCCCGCCAGGCACTTCGCGGACCGCATGCCCCCCCTCCTCCACACAGGCCTCACTGTGACGTCACACGCGCCCGGCGACCTCCACTCGACGGTGGCGCCACCTTGGCTTCACCACTCTTGACACACCACCTCCCCTTGGGTTAGAACCGGCCTAGTACATCTACTGGTACGGCCATGGCTGTGAAGAGGACAGGACAGCTGACACGATACAGTGCACAAAATGCGGAAAGTGGTACCATGAGGAGTGTGGCGGTTTGTCGCTTGAAGATACCGCTGACTTTAAGTGCCCTGATGGCTGTTAAATGTGCAAATGTATAGTTTATGTGCATTTCTAAAATGTAATTTGTGCATTTATATGATTGTTGATTGAAAATACCGAATGTATAAAATGAAGATTAATTATTTAAGTACGTTAAATCCGTAGGGCTTATTATCCTACCATACTAAAATAAGGCCCATTGGCAAGATTTTCTAAAATCATTTAATTTTGTTATTGTTTATCGTGGAAGTTGCCTTTTTTTGTTTATATTTTATAACAAGTGATATAAAAGTTCGATTATCATAAAAAACCGTTGGTTAATTTGAATATTTTTCATTTTTATCGCAACTCTCGCTTAGCTAGGCCTTATTACCCCCAGGTACCTTATACACCGGATGTCCCATTTTTATTTTACACCTGATTTATCTCGAAAAATACTGCGCCAGTCACGTATTAAGTATAATAAAACGTTTAGAGTTCAAAAGGGGACATTAAAAAAAAATTAGTTTAAAATTCAAAATGGCACCGTTAAGATAGCCGACATTTAAAAAAAATGGGATGACGAATTTTTTCTTCACCTAAATATTTAGCAGGCCAAAAGTAACAACTTTTGTAGGAAAAGTTTTTTGAAAGCCTTCATAATTTTTGTTTGAACATCATTTTTAAAAACTATTTTAGTGCTATCCAATATGTACGACGAGGAGGTAAAATCTTCAACATCCCTAGTGTAAGTGTGCATGTGAGTTTATTTGGTTTTTTTTTTGATAACGGAAGTGACGAGCCGCAGAGACCTAACCATTATTTGAGTTATCGAACAAACCCAAACGGACCCAAACAAACTCACACCCACGCGCACACTCACACTAGGGGTGTCGAAGACTTTACCTGCTCGTGGTACATTCTGGATAGCGCTAAAATGGTAAAAAAAATGGTATTCCAACCTAAAAATTATGAAAGTTATCAAAAAGCCTTTCCGATGGAAGTTGTCAGTTTAGGCCTGATAAATGGTTTGTTGCAAAAAAATCATGATCCCATTTTAAAGAACCATGTCAGCCAGCTTAACGTTGCCATTTTGAATTTTGGACAAAAAAAACCTTTTTTGAACCGCCCCCGTTGAACCTTAAAAGTTTTATCATACTCAATACTTGATCAGAGCGGTATTTTTCTAGATAAGTAAGTGTAAGATTAAAATGGGACACCAGGTATATATGTACAGGGTGAGACACATAAAGTGTTACAGAGCAATAGCACTCAAGCTATTGATCATATCCAAAAATGTTTCAGACAAAAGTTTCAGTGTTCGGGAAGGCCGTCATACTGGACCACTTTATTTTTTTTATCGGTGGAGACGCTGAAGCTACGTCAAGGTCAACTCCACTTTTTTAAATGGAATGGTACATTTTTAATCATCCATCTTGTGGAGCACCTCAAGCCGCAGAAAAAACATCGGGGGACAAAGTCGTTGAAGGTCATTCAAGGTCACCTATTAAAATGAAATACAAATCTAAATATCTCGGATCACTACCAAATATTTGGTAGTGATATATATACACACATACATACACTTGCGTTAATTATTATTATGCAGAAATACGGAGAAATAGAAAAAGAGCGAGGGAGAGAAAGAGAGTGACAAAGATTTCTCCTTATTTCCTGGGATTAAGGTCCCTTAAGGGGTTAGGCTACTGTGAAAATAACGATCACTCGTTCGTCACTTGAGGCAACTCGAAATGAAAAGGAAGCTCGAACATATGGTACAGGCATCGCAGATTTAAGGTAAACCTTTGATTACAACGATACAACTACTAGTAAAAAATAAAACGCGTTTTTTTGTCAAAACAATATTTTTTAAAACGGTGTTCACAATTTCTCAAAATGTAATGCACGGATTGTCTTGAAATTTCCTACATTTGTTCAGTGTAATAGTAGGTTAGTCTTGACTGACGATTTTTTTCTCAACATTCTTTTTCTTTAATTGTTAAAAACAATCATGACATTGTTCCTCGAAAAATCGAAAAAAATATTCAGAAATTACTGAAACACGATAACGAAAAAAATCTCGGTCAAGTGCTTGCCAATATTATCTATTTTAATAGAAAACTCGTTTTTTTTTATTTCAAGTCAATCGGGTGGCCAAAATCAAGTACACTGTTGAGCCCCTCACATTTAAAGGTCCTTCACGAGATTGTTTATAACGTCTTTAATTATTAAGGCCTTTTAATTCCATTTCATTAACTTTGTTAATGTACATACATATAAATGTCCAAACGGTTCTTCAATCATCTTACTTATTGCTTCAAAATTGTTTTGTGTCCATAACCGTCATTATCGGGTCGTCGCAGTACCCTGACCCCTTAAGGGGTAAGGCCACTGTAAATTTTTTGAAAAATCGATTTTTTATTTTTTCCAATAAAAAACTATTCGCAAAACTTTAAACGCGTTTTTCTCGAAATACGGTTTTTCAAAATGGCACGCAGCATCACTCGAACAATTTTCATTTTTTTTACTTGAAATTTTGACCAGATGTGAACATTAACATTATCTTGAGAATGTCGATCGGGATTTTCAATAACTTTATTTATTGATTTTTTATTAACAAAAAACTAGCCGTTTTTTTCGTCAAAAATCATTTTTTTTTTCAAACGCACGCCAAATCCACAAAAATTGATACTTTTTAAAATCCGATCGACATTCTCTAGCTATAACCCTCTAGATTGATGGTTTTTTTTTGTTCTAGATTCAAAAGTGCACCAGTGGTGCTGCGTGCCGCGGAGCCCTGCAAGCAAAACATGCCCCGGGAAGATAGCTGTGGAACCGCCATTTTGTTTTTTTTTGCTGTAAAAAAATTTGATAATAAAGTTTAATGTATGCCCGATAACACCCTTAAAAGTTTTTTTTCAATTACCTTCAATTTTGGAAGCAAAATATTCGTGAAAAAACCTTTTTTTTGGACCGTTACAGTGGCCTTAGGCCTTAAGGACACCCTGCACCATGCAGAAAGAAGGAGAAAGGGAGAGAGAGCCGGATATTAAATTAGATTAGGTTTATTAGTGATCTAGGACCAAAACTTCCTCTGCCGTACAATCCCCATACTACGTGCAGTACAAAGAAAACATACAAATATATAAAAAGAGCCTCGATACAAAATTAGAAAACGATGACTCGAAGAAAGAAATAGAGAAACAGAGAGAGAGAGAGAGAGAGAGAGAGAGAGAGAGAGAGAGTTTTGTTTGCCACTAATAAAATGCTTACAATTCTGCAAAACGTGAATCAAAGAAAGTTCTACAAAAACATTAATCATCCTCTCATTCTCTAAAATATAATAATAAAAATATAATACAAATTATATACAAATGCAATATAATAATCATAACAGTAACAACAATAATAATAATGCAAATGGTGGGTGCCTCTTTGCATGGGTAACACCCGCAAAGGGGAAATGCTAACTTCCGGCGTCCACGTCGCGCCCGCTGGAAACGTCATTGCCGCATCAATGTCCCCCGCGACAACGCAATAACAAGGGCGGCTAACGGAAGCTCTGGCTGTGGCCGCTTATAGTGGTAAGCGACCGCCATGCACCCACTCACACACCTTACACTTACACCTCTGAGCGCCTTGACAGAGCCCCCGTGGCGGTATGAGTCCGGTGACCCTGCGAACGGGTATCACCGATGCATGAGACGGAACCCCCTATAAACGGGGGCTTTTCCAACCGGGTCATGGATGGAGGGGGCCCTATAAACGAGTATCGCCCGCGAGGGAATGATCCCATGGGACCGCCCTGTGGGGTCGCAAGGAGACAACGCAGAGCCCCCTGGCGGGGGAGGTAAAAGTGGCCGAGAGAGGACCTCTTCCGGCCGCCCGGCGACCAGACGAGGCTCAGGACGGGCCGTTGCCGCCTTCACCTAAAACCAGGGGGGACCTCTGACCACCTCACACTCACCATACACGTAAAAGACAGGGGGGGATAATAAAAACTATGGATGGGCATGTTTCAAAAAATAGACCCCAGGTGGTCACCCCGCAACCGGGGGAGACCACCCTGAGCTCCGACCGGGTACAAGCCCCGGTGGCTTCAGGCTGCGGCATGGATTCTGGGGGCCGCAGACCATGCTTTACGCAGGCGACAAACGAGGCGAACGGGGACCGAGCAGACATGGACAGCAAACTGCTGAAGGCTCATAACAGCCGGACGAGACGTAGCAGCGCGTCGAGCTTCGCGAGCATTGCGAGCTACGAAAGCGCTGTCGGCGGCGGAATTGGCGAGACCAGACCGCGACAGAGGGCAAATTGCCCAAGAAATATGGGGCCTCCAACCCCAAGACCGACGGACGGACGACCGGGACAGACGACGAAGTTCGGCGGATCCGGGAGTGCTTGGTTGTGATGGCGGCGAAAAGTCGCGTCCAGCGCAACATCAGCGCCGTTATAACAACAAACATGGCGATAATCAGGGAGGCTGTGGACGAGGCCGAGCATGAATGTGACAGAATGTTTGTGCTCGGGACTGCCGAGAGTGCGAGTGGCGGTGACAGCCTGGCGACGCTACAGACTACGCCACAGACCAAACGGAAGCGGGTGACTACGGGCTCAAGCCCGGACCTTACGCCGGCCAAAAGGCCGACAGCGGGATCCGAGCCCACCACTCGCGCAAAGGTAGTTACCAAAAGACAAAAAAGAAAGCCGACAGACGTACAGGACCGACAAAAGACGGAAACGCCACACACTGCGACAGCGACGTCGACCGCGAGGGGGGGAAGCGGGAGCCGCCCAGCCCGGAGACCCGGAGTTGGTGTGGTTCTCGTCAAACCCACGAGTGGAAAAACTTACGCGTACACACTGAGACAGATGAAAACCGTTGTCCCCGGCATCGAGAAGGTGCAGGTCAACGGCTACCGACAGACAAAGGACGGGTCTGTCCTGGTCCGTGTTAAAAGCGGACCCAGGGAAAGACAAAACTTCCAGGCCAAGCTTCGGCAAGCCCTGGGAGATAACGCACAGGTAGGAGACATGACAGTCAACGCACAAATTAATATACTGGACCTGGACTGCGTGACGGACAAGGAGGAAGTGACGGAGTCACTCCGCCAGGCGACGAACGACACGAGAGACCCGAAGGTTCATATCTTCGGGCCAAACAGGCAAGGACAGTGTATAGCTGTGTGTGAGGTTGAGGAGGGCGCCGCAAACGCCCTGCTCCAGAAAGGGCGACAAAATCGGGTGGATGAACTGTCGCGTCAGACCTAAGACGGCCGTGCCAAGGTGCTAGCGATGCCTTGGATACGGGCACACTAGGACTAACTGCAACGGAACGGACAAGGCACGGAGTTGCTTCAAATGTGGCGGGACGAACCACGTCGGCAAGGACTGCAAAGACAGACCGACGTGTTTCCTGTGCGCCGAGGCGGGGCACGAGAGTACCGCGCATGTCCCGGCTTCCGGGGCATGTGCGGTCTTTAAAGCTGCGCTGGAGGAGTGCAGGAGAAAGACGAAGACGTGAGGGTCCTACAGGGAAACATGCACAGATGCGAGGAGGCACATTTGCTGCTACCTCAAATCGCGACGGAACACGACGCTGACGTACTCATACTTAGCGAACAGTACAGGGACTGGACGACTCCGACGTGGTTCCAAAACGGCGCGGGTACCTCGGCCATCTGGGGCAGGGGTTCCGGAATGCGCGTACTCGACAGCGGGGTGGGGGACGACTACGTCTGGGTGAGGGCGGGCGGCCTGACGTGACGTTAATCTCGGACAGTAGCGTCCCGCTGATAAGGAACTGACTGGACGCACGAGGACTGAACGACTCGTGGACGAAACACTGAAACTGACGAGACGGCTCTGCAAGGCGTCAATGCCACGCAGGAGCACCCAACACGACAGACGAGCGAACGTACTGGTGGACTGCGGAGAGGCATTTTGGCCAAACGGCGGATGTACCGGGCTCGGGAGGGGGACAGGCCGAACGCGGTCGCTCTTACGACAGAGTACAAGACCGCACGGAATAAGCTGACGAACGCCATAAAACTGAGCAAAGCTGGAGACAGCTTTGCGAGGAGGTGGACCGAGACCCCTGGGGTCTGGGATACAAAATCCCGGCTCACCCGATGAGGGAGGAGCCGGCGCACACCGACGACAGACTAAACGTCCCCGTCTTCACAGAGGAGAAGCTTGTCAAGCTACGTCCTCTCTGAAGGCGAGGAAAGCACCGGGACCGGATGGCGTACCCGGGGAGGTCCTGCGGCTGATGGCTCGCCTGAGGCCTGGGATCCTCCTCGGGATGTACAACGAATGCCTAAGGACAGGGACGTTCAGCACGCGCTGGAAGACGGCCAGACTGGTTCTCCTTAGCAAAGGAAAGGGAGAGCCGTACATGCCATCTTCCTACAGACCGCTCAGTTTACTGGACACAACGGGTAAAGTTTTCGAACTTTTACTGAGACCGCGATTGACAGACGCGATAAGAGCGGCTGGGGGTTTGTCCGTGAACCAGCACGGCTTCCGCAAGGGACGTTCGACAATAGGGGCAATCCGCGAGGTCATCGACACCGTCAGGAGGACGGACGAGGCCTGTCACGCGGCAAGGCCCCTAGTGTTACTGGTGACTTTAGACGTGAGAAACGCCTTCAACTCGGCTAGGTGGTTGGATATCTTGAGGGCGCTGCAAGGCGCTCTCCGGGTTCCTCCCTACCTTCTCCGGGTATTGAGGGATTATCTCAATGGCAGACGGATAACGTACGAGATGGCAGACGGGCCGGTGAGTAGACGGATCACCGCGGGTGTAGCACAGGGATCAAACCGCATCACTCGTCTCTTACGCCGACGACGTGGCGGCGGTGATTGTGGGGCGCAGCGCGGATCTGGCCCAGCTGACACTCAATCAAGTCATGAGGCGCGTAGACCGATGCATGACGGAGCACGGACTGACTATTGCACTGGACAAGACGGAGCTCCTCATGCTCACGAGACGACGAATTTCGACCCTCATTCCGATGAGAGTCGGAACAGTACGTACGGAAACCAGAAGGGAGGCCAAGTATCTGGGGGTGACCCTGGACACAAAGCTGACGGCTACTGATGACGACGGCCCATTCGATCCTCCTGTATGGCGCAGAGGTCTGGGCGGACGCGCTGGCCATGAAGAAATTCAGGAAGACTATGACGTATGTACAAAGGACACTAAGGATAGCGTGCGCCTACAGGACCGTCTCGGCAGAGGCGATCCTGATAGTGGCGGGCGTGATTCCCATAGTCCTACTGGCCACAGAACGGAAACGTATTTACGAACGCGACGAAAGAACTGAAAGGCCTGACGCGGCAAAGTGCGAAAGAGAAAAGACCATGACGGACTGGCACGCACGCTGGACGGCTGAGACGAGTGGACGATGGACACGACGACTGATAACCGACCTAAGACTGTGGACCGAACGGGAAGTGGGGGAGGTGAATTTTTACCTGACCCAGTTCCTAACGGGCCACGGATACTTTCGAGGTTATCTACATAACATGAAACAAGTACGGATGCCGAACTGTAAATACTGCGGACACATACGTGACGACGCAGAACACACGTTTTTTGCGTGCAACAGATGCATGACACGAAGACAACAACTGGAACAGAGGACCGGACACATCACGCCTGACAACATAGTCGGGCTGATGTTACGAGACGAAGACCAATGGACAGCCGTTGCCATTTTCATCGAGGCAGTGCGGAGATGTAAGAAAGATGATGGATGTCTGGAGTACGAATGAGGGGGCGGATACGTAATTGGGGTAGACGGTAGGACTAACAAACGAAACGAGACGGACGATGGACAGGACCCTCGTGGGTGAGGTTATACTAACGTATTGCCACCCCGCAGGTAGACAGTGGAGGGGGATTGTTTAGTCGGTATATCACCATTCCGACATACGAGATCATCGGCATGTGTGGGAGTCCGACACACGAGAGGGTCATTTGGACTCTCTTACGGTGCGTAATTTGCATTTTAACCCCCGCCTTAATAATAATAATAATAATAATAATAATAATAATAATAATAATAATAATAACCAAGGGGGACCAAGGATCAGTTGGGAGGGGCACCCGGATAGGATCCACGGCAACGACTACGGCTCGAAATCGGCGCCTAGAGTGGACGGAGGAACTCAAGGAGGACCTCATCCGCTGCTGGAGGGATAGCCTGCCGTCGCGGAGGGGCTACATGGCGAGGTTGCAAGCCCTGTGGAGCCAAGTGCACCCAGAGCTTGCATACCTCTCGCAACAACATCTGCGAGACCAGGCCGCCCGTTTACGACGACAAGGCTACGATCTCTTATTACTACCACCAGAGCTGTCCGGCAGGCGCTCTTCCGCGCGTTCAGTGCGGAGCTCTGCCGGACGGCCTCAAGATCGGTCCCCCCGGCAGTCGGATCCCCCCCGTTGGCGCGTCGATTTGACAGAGGACTGGGAAACAAGGAGGGAGAGAATCACTGGGAAATTTTCTCTTCAGCCTGGTTGCCTAGAAGCGGCAAATGAGTCCCTTGCGGCAGCAATCCCTGAGACTGCTGATCTCCTCAGCTTGAACTGGGCCGTGTATCACGCGGCTGTTGAGGCGAAACCTCGGACACGCAATGATAAGGCGGCGTTCGTGGTTAAGACTCGGCGGCGCGTTGCACAGCTCCAGAATAAGATCAATGAAGCGCGGAAGCAGGCATCCCGTGTTCAGTGTGTGTTAGACTTCATTACGGCGGGGAGGGCGTTTACCCCTAAAATCCGAAAAATCAGCTCGGAACTGAAATGCCGTCACCACACATTGAACAAAGCTATCCTTCTTATTGTGAAGGAACGCTACGTGGAGAAGGTGCGGAACCTGGGGGTTGCGAAGCAATCCCTAGAGAGGCGGCTGGGTCGGGCGTTAGACAACGCCCTCTTTCGTTCTGACCCAGGCCGCTGGTTCCAACCACCTACGCCTGCCCCCGACACAGCGCCAACAGCTGTTCAGGTGGAGCGGTTTTGGGGAGAACTGTATAGCAGGGAGGGTCATTTTGATGAAAGCACTCCAGCTCTGGGGCGGTTCGACGCGTTTTGCCGGCAACAGCCGAGTCAGCGTGGCGACTGTCTTCCAGTCACGCGGGGAGAGGTGGAGAAGGCGGTGAGTAGCATGAGGAACCACGCCGCTCCCGGACCAGATGGGATTAACATCTTCTGGTGGAAGAAATTCACGTGCACCCATATCCATCTGGCCCGCATCTTCTCGTCGTTCATCGATGGGACGGTGCCCATCCCTGCGTGGCTGACAGAGGGAAGGACGGTGCTACTCCCCAAAAAAGGGGATTTGTCGCATCCGGAGAACTACCGCCCGATAACGTGTCTGAATGCGCTCTGTAAGATCTTCACAAAGATTCTTTATGAGCGTGTTCTGCACGAGATCGAGCCTGCATGGCGGGAGATATACGAGCAAAGGGGATCCAAGAGAGGACTGGGAGGTTGTAAGGAGAACCTGCTGGCGGACCGCTGCATTACGCAAGACGCGGTCCAGCACAAGCGTAACCTCTCAGTCGCTTGGATAGACTACCGTAAGGCGTTCGACACTGTCAGTCACAAACTGATTATACACCTACTCGAACGCCTTTCGGTGAGTCCTTACATAGTGAGATGCATTAAGCAGCTCATGCCGCTCTGGAAGACACGCTTCACAGTTAAGACTAGTGAAGGCAACGTGTCGACCGGAGTGGCGGGGTATAGGAGGGGGATTATCCAGGGAGATTCTCTCAGCCCCCTCCTGTTTTGCATCTCGCTATTACCCTTATCAATCGCCTTGCGGGCTGCACGCGGGTACGAAGCGGGGCCCCCCGGGGAGCGTGGGCGAGGGATCACCCATTTATTTTATATGGATGACCTCAAGCTATACGCTCCCGGGGAGGCGGGGCTTAAGCTCCTCTTGAACATCGTAGCGACGTACACGCGGGCGGCGGGAATGGATTTCGGATTGGACAAATGCGCTGTTCTTCATCTCAGGAGAGGGAGAGCAGAGGGTGTCGCGGCTGATGTCCGGCTGGTGGACGGGAGCGTCTTCAAACACCTGGACGCCGGGGGGTCTTATCGGTACCTTGGCATCGATCAGCGCTCTCTTCAAGACGCTGAGGGTGTCAAGGGGGCCCTCCGCAGCGAGTACAGGCGGCGTCTCAGACGGATCTGGAAATCAGATCTGTCTGGGAAAAATAAGATCACTGCCACCAATATGCTCGCTGTCCCGGTCCTGCTCTACTCCTTTGGCGTCGTCAAATGGCGCAGAGACGAGCTTAAACAGCTGGACATCGGCACACGCAAAATAATGAACATCCAACGGAGTCTGCACCCTCGATCTTCCACCCCGCGCCTTTATATGCTGCGTCAGAGCGGCGGGCGTGGGCTCTTGGGATTGGAGTGTCTTCATGACCGCATGGTCCTCGGAATAGCAAGCGATGTGATAACAAGCTCGGACCCGCTCCTGGAGATTGTGCACCAGCATGAGCTTCATGGGGCGGGTGCTTTTCTTTATAAGGCGGCAGATCGTGCGGCAGAGACCCTCGGCTTGGAGTTCCGCCGGCGCCGGCGTGGCGCCTTGCCAATAGACTCCGTCGCTCGGTTGCCCAAGTCCCGACGTCGGCGGGCAATCAGGGCTGCCGAGCAGACTGTCCTGACTCGGCAGCACGTGGACAGACCCATGCACGGTGTGTTTTTTCACCACATCGAGGAACAGGGGCTGTCCACCCAGCTGACCTTTTCCTTCTTGAGGTCAGCTGGACTGATGTCCGAGACCGAAGGGTTTATCTGCGCCTGCCAAGACGGAGTCATCAACACCCTGGTCTATCGCAGCCGCGTTTTGGGTCAGCCTCTGCCGACCACTTTGTGTCGTGCATGCAAACAATCGCCGGAGACACTAATGCATCTACTGTCGGCTTGCCCAGTATATGCAGTCTCCGGCTATATCCATCGCCATAACGCGGCCCTAAGAGTGTTGTACTACCATCTACGGCACTCTTATGGGATAGACCGGGAGCCCGTGCCGCCTTATTTACCAGGAGATATTGAGTCCGTTGTCGTGGGCGAGAGGTGCAAGATTTATTGGAACTTCTCATTCGCGACCATCGGGCCGCTACAAGCGACTAAGCCTGATGTTGTCCTCTTCGATTTCGACGACAAGACGATATACGTCATTGAGTTCTCGGCTCCGGCCGAAGTGAACGTGTCGCGAAAGGAAGAGGAGAAACGGCTCAAGTATCAGCCTCTCCTGGCCGAGCTACGTCGTTTGCACCGAGGATTCAGGGTAACTCTCGTTGTCCTCATCATCGGCGCGCTGGGGGGGATGAAGGAGTCATTTGTATCGGGCCTCGCTGGCATACCGGTTTGCAAACCCGGTGTCCGGTTGCTAGCAGGTCGGATGCAGAAGGCGGTCATACTTGGGTCCCTCCGTTTACTCAGGCAACACGATTGTGGACTGCGGTAGCCGCTAACCCTCTGGCTTGAGGGAGCGGCTATCGCAGAGCGATTCATTGGACTTTTCGCGCGTTTTTTTGACTGGGCGGCAGTCGAGGTGGTGTCGGAACCCTCGAGTGTCGCCCAGCGTTATTGTTCCGGTCTAGATTAAGACCGAGCCTAACCCCCGAGGGTAGGTGAATGTTTCCCAGTGCAAACTGAGGAAGTGTGTTGCCCGGAGCAATAAAGTCTAAAAAAAAAAAAAAAAAAAAAAATAATAATAATAATAATAATAAGCTGACCTCAAGAAGGAAATAATAAGCTGACCTCAAGAAGGAAAAGGTCAGCTGGGTGGACAGCCCCAGTTCCTCGATGTGGTGAAAAAACACACCGTGCATGGGTCTGTCCACGTGCTGCCGAGTCAGGACAGTCTGCTCGGCAGCCCTGATTGCCCGCCGACGTCGGGACTTGGGCAACCGAGCGACGGAGTCTATTGGCAAGGCGCCACGCCGGCGCCGGCGGAACTCCAAGCCGAGGGTCTCTGCCGCACGGTCTGCCGCCTTATAAAGAAAAGCACCCGCCCCATGAAGCTCATGCTGGTGCACAATCTCCAGGAGCGGGTCCGAGCTTGTTATCACATCGCTTGCTATTCCGAGGACCATGCGGTCATGAAGACACTCCAATCCCAAGAGCCCACGCCCGCCGGCCCGTCGGCTCCGGCCGAAGTGAACGTGTCGCGAAAGGAAGAGGAGAAACGGCTCAAGTATCAGCCTCTCCTGGCCGAGCTACGTCGTTTGCACCGAGGATTCAGGGTAACTCTCGTTGTCCTCATCATCGGCGCGCTAGGGGGGATGAAGGAGTCATTTGTATCGGGCCTCGCTGGCATACCGGTTTGCAAACCCGGTGTCCGGTTGCTAGCAGGTCGGATGCAGAAGGCGGTCATACTTGGGTCCCTCCGTTTACTCAGGCAACACGATTGTGGACTGCGGTAGCCGCTAACCCTCTGGCTTGAGGGAGCGGCTATCGCAGAGCGATTCATTGGACTTTTCGCGCGTTTTTTTGACTGGGCGGCAGTCGAGGTGGTGTCGGAACCCTCGAGTGTCGCCCAGCGTTATTGTTCCGGTCTAGATTAAGACCGAGCCTAACCCCCGGGGGTAGGTGAATGTTTCCCAGTGCAAACTGAGGAAGTGTGTTGCCCGGAGCAATAAAGTCTAATAAAAAAAAAAGAAATAATAATAATAATAATAAAACAAATACAAAGTAAACGTAAAAATCATATACCAATACCACAATGTCGTAATATAAATTAATAAATAACGATCTATTTCTCGAATGATTACGCAAAACAGACCTTAACATCGACGAGCCCTCCTCAAAAGCCCGACCAGATATTTTCCGATAATTGTCCTATACACTCAATTTGCGTGGCTCTATCGCGCGATCTCCCCGAAGAGGAACTACATCCGGTAATCTTGCGATCAGATATAAATTTAATTTGTCGGAGGTGCCCTCCTACGTCGAGTTTATAGGCTTTCACAGACAAGGAGGATCTCTCATAGGTCTTGAAAGACCCCCCCCCCCTCCCGACTCTTCACGATTATATGAAATCCAGTACATAGAGTGCAGCAAGTACACGTTTGATGAAGAAGTGCATCTCAACGCGAGGTCGAAGTCTCCCGCAATATCTACGTATCCGCCGTGTAGTCTGTACGATCGGATCCTCCAGTAGCACGCACTTCCGCAAAAACAGTTAACTATGTATGGGCTACTGACAAACAAAAGGTCCCAACTTATCCGTTACGACAATCTAAAGTCAGTCCGCCGGCGTCGTTTAGTTCACCAGAGCTTGCAATAGATATGTGTGTGTTTGCGTGGGTGTGGGGAGAGGGCCTGGTTATGTGCCCGGAAGCACCGCCATGAACTCTCTGGTCGAACTCCGCGAAATTGGTAGCCAAAGCTCGTTACGCTCTCCCGACCATCTCCCACTAATCACCCAACGAACCTACATCTTCTCCTACACGATGAACGCTGTATATTACTGTATAGATGGATACACCTGTATCCTCGAATATAACTGTATATCGATCGTCCACGATGGGAATCGATATTGTCTTAAGTTCGCCAAGGATTATGTGCCGTGAGAGAGGAAAGCTTCTCCTTCCTCACTCTCCCGCTCTCTCTCTCTAGCTCTGAGCTTATCCTCGCAGGATTTCCGACCAATTCCAATGACTGAGTTCCGCCGTTTTGATTCAGTGGTTAATATCACGGCGGTTGGCTGAATCCCAGTCGTCTCTGGTCCACCCACCCAAGCTTTGGCGACCTTGAATCCCCGAGGAGTCTTCAATCGGAGCCTCTAATAATCGAAGAATGACGCGTCCTTGTGCAAGTGAAGAAACATGGAATTTCTCGTACTTGCGTAACGATCGTCAGATTCGCGAAAAAACAGTTTATTTTTCAACCGGCCGGAGTCTTTTTTAGTATAGATTGATGAGTTCCGTCAGGTAGTATTGAATGTGCGAGTGGAGTGTGTTGGTAATTGTTGTAGGCATAGGGGCCTGGGGATTTTGAAGAAATAGCGCCAATGTTCCGTTTTTCGGTTTGGGAAAACGATACAGCTAGATCTCAACTTTGGAAAAACTCATTCAGAGGATGACATAACGAGACTAATTTCTACGGACTAATAATCTGCCGATGATAAAATTAGTTTTTCTCTGATTCATCTTGCATTATTAACCCTCGAACCGAACACTATTTTTCGTCACTTTCTAATGGAATACATGGGTCATTGGCGTCCGTGTCATATTTAACAACACCAACTGTTCCAAAAGGTTCTGAAAAAAAGCATCGTTGTTCTTTGTGGTTTCAACTATAAGTTTAAGCAATAATGATATCACAACATTAATTGATGATTGGTAATTTAATCGTTGAAAAAAATGCAGGAAATACACCGTAATGTTGAACAATGCATCATATTTGTCAAGTAACTTCTTTGAAATCCTTTGATTTGAGTTATTTTGACTTGAGATGATGTACTTTCAGAAAAAAATATAGGAGGCTTTAGGAATTAAAAAAGGGTATTTATTTTAAGAGTTGAATATCGTGATTTAGTATGAACACTTATAGAAGATCAATTTGATAATGAATGTAAAATGTTGATATATACATCGAAAAACTTTCGGATCAGAAACAATACGAACGCCCCAGGCAAACGGACCTTTACGGGATACGCCATTGTTGAAATGCCCAGGATGTGAACGATCTGTGTGTTCGGTTCGAGGGTTAATCTTGACGACTTTGACCTGGTATTGCAATATTTGTAAATAATATAGCAAAAAATATAATTTATCGTGCTCTTAGTCACCCTCTACCGAGCGTCGCTCAGAGTTCCAAACACTCGAATATAGATAAGGATCTGTGACGCAGAGTTGCGGGACGAGTGCCGCGAAGCCTTCAACGAATTTGCAGACATTTAGCGCTGAAAATATGAGTGCATCATCCAAAAATATACAGCAGATAGAACTTTCATGAATAATCCAATAACATTACGTTGAAGTTTGCATCGTTGAAACGCGACGAAAATTCATTTTTATCAATTACCAAATTTTGCATATTCGGGCTACAAATATCACTTCAACGATTTTCAGGATTCACATAAAAAATCTACAACACAAATTGGCAAGAAAAAAATATATTCTTTAATAATAAAAACAAATAAATAAAGGAAGAAAAAGAATTTTCATTGCGTTCCAATTATGAAAACTCAACACCATTTAATAAGTGAAGCACGAGCTCCGTCGGTATTGAATTTCATGGACGTATATTTTCCATTTTAAAAATGCATCAAATGCACTCCCACAAAATGGCACAACCCTACGAATAATCCGGCTCCCAATTCTCGATTATAAATATACACGATTCGCTTGTATGTGGGATTCGTTTATAATGTGATAATAATATATATAATTCGTTTATAATGAGGACAATTGTAAGTAAATTTCTAACATGACATTTCCATAATTTGGTTCAAGACAAATACATTGCATCGCAAATGTATGCATATGTTCGTTCGAAGTTCTTTCATTTTTCTATTTTTATACATGTAAATTCGTTATTTTCGGTGCAACGTTGAATTTTGTCGGTCCACTGTATATTTCATAGACGAAAAGAATTTGCGACAAAGCCCTCCGTTCAATATCAGACGAGAAATCACCCGTGAAATTCGTGTCCCATCAATCCAGAGTGAAAGCCTCACTGTTCACCCCTCTCCCGAATATGTATTGGAGCTCGTGTGAAAACGGACGGGCACCATATTACACTGAGGGAAGAGGGCGAGAGGAGAGTACCAATCCCTTCCGAAACTTAATGTCCCTAAACGCGCGGTCGTATTTATATCCGGACTTCCAAGCGGCGGCGTTGCATGCACAGTCGTTGGACTAGACCGAAGGGTGGACTAGACTCTGTCCCTCACTCACCCTCTCTCTCTCTCTCTCTCTCTCTCTCTCTCTCTCTCTCTCTCTCTCTGTTGGTTGCGCAATTCCTCTGCCCTTTTCTGTATATCCCTCTCGCCCTCGCGCTCCCTCTCGGACTCCATCCCTTATTTATGGGGAGAGATGCTCTGGTTCCCTACGAAACGCGATGGTTTCATGGGTATGGGTTCCAGAGTCGACGAGGCCGGACAAACGGACATTCCGGCAACGTTTCACAACCCCATCCCCAAAACCTGCTCCCCTTGAGCTCAGGGTGAAACAAAAGGCCTCCGGGTTGTCTTTCAACCACCTGGCATACGTGCATGTAACATCGTTCTTCCACAAATACCTCGTACACACGAAAAAGACGCGACGTAGATAAGGGTAGTTTAGGGTTATTGCATTACGCAAGACTGATCCTTCTGCGGAGACTAGGTGCTGGTAAATGAAAGTACAGGAAGAAAATACCTGTCACCATTCTCCCAATTGACACACTCATGAGGAGATCCGAGTCGAAGAATGAAGATTAGTTTCCGTTTTTCTGGAACCTTCGTTCGCACACAGAGTCTTCATTGACTTCATTAAACTTTATTGTGATTTTTCGACATTCGATTTTTCACATGACTATTGATGTTTTTTATGTTCATCAAGGTTTGGCAGCTAATAGGTTTGATCCAGTGTGACAGGCATGGAACTTTGCGATGGGTGACAGCGAGAGATCAAAGTCTGGTTGCACACTTTCCGAGGGTGCAAAATCCAGATTGATAAAGCCTGATTTGACCCTGATACTGATCTTCATGATGATGCTGATTATTATCAATCCAGATCTGGCCGTTGGGTATTGAAATTTCTGGATGTATTATGGTCCGTATGTTTATCACCGGAATTTTCAAACTTTTATTTCGAATCCAGCTTATCTCTATGTCAGCCTAGTGTAGGTGCTAGAAGAAAGGAATTTCCAACAGAAACCAATAAGACTTCATTTTCGTAGTTCGAACACTCCGCAGGTTGACATTAATGCTACCAGAATATTGACATTTGTTTGATAGGTCGAAATCAAGACGAAAGAAACGAAATCGGATCCAAAAAAATTAAATTGACAGCATTCGGGTAGCATTTGATTTTAGACTCTAGTTTTTCATGACAGAGTTTGAATCGTTGGAGTGCAATGAGAATCATTGTCGCTGGAATTGCTTTAATTATTCAACACACACCTTGGCTTCGAAAATCCCTTGACCGTTTTTTTAGGATTTCTTTTAGAGATCTACAATCTCAGGCTACGAAAAAAACATTTTGGGTGATTATTAGAATAAAGGAATAAAAAAGATCGTTCGCTGCGATCGAAAGATGCAAACTTCAACAGCGTGGTGTTTTCACCCAAATTAATTCTTCTTTTTTTTCATGTACTATTCCGAATGAAATTCGTCCTGGAACGTTCTCCCACGACTGCCCGAATTTCATGAAAATTAGATACATTACAGTTCTTTTTTCGCCACCTCTTTTCCGTGTCTCCATAGGCTATTCCATCTTTCTTTTTCCTTTCGTTGTCTCTTTTCGTTTTCCATTTTCGCCGCGCGTTTCATTCGCTCTCGCACTTCGTGTACGAGGAGATCCGGTGGGTCCGAAGGGATGACGGGGAAGACCCGGTTTGTTTTACATAACTGCTCTCACTCGCCGGGAATAATAGGCCAGGATATTGCCTATAAATTGTGGGCCCGAGGAGTTGCTACATATTTGAGGGAAAATGTTTAATAATAGCAAAAGCTGCGACGTGGCGCCGTTCAACGCCCACTCGAGAGCTCGTATAATATCGTTCCCTTCGGAGCCGGAGGAAGAGGGACGCGGGGAAAGGGGAGGATGAATAAGATTTCGCGTGCCCGGTTTCGAGACCAGTGTGCTGTACAGTGAAGACTACGGAGACACGACCGTCATTAATTTGCCGAGCGGTGCGCTCTTCTATCGCCGTAAAGTTATAAAGTGAAGTTTCTTCTTCATCAATTTTGCTCCTTTGGATATATACATGTACCGGATGATAATTATCACTCGGGGCCGTGTATCGTAATAATGACGATACTCAAGTCTTAGTTACGGACCTTCACATTCAAATTTCCAAATACGATTAAGATTCTGCAAAGTTTGCACGTCTTTTTTACAAAAATACAATTTTTAAAACTTGCTCTTGCATTGAAACTTTGCCGCATGCCTTCATAATATTTCGGATAATTTTTTATCCCTTCAGCGATGATTAATTATGTCAAAATGATAATTAGGTTTTCCCGCGTTTTTTTTCTACTTTATTCCTTCAATTGTGAAAAAAGGTATCCTGAGAGCTTTTTTCTTCTCTTCTTTCGTGCCCTTTACTCATTGATACAACCCGAGAAACTCGAAAATTCAACGAACAAAGGACCAATTTGAGCCTGATCGGTCGTATCGTAAAAAATCTCGCACATTTCGGAAAATATTATCGACAACAGTCGGCGCAAGTTCGCAAGCTGAAAAGTACTCTGACCGTCGACTGTATGCGAAATGCGTTACGATCAATCTCCTCCGAGAGCTTAACTCGATCGCACACTGGCCGCAAATCGTTCTCCTTAGCACTTCGAATGGCCTCCGATTTTTCTGGGGCGACAGCCGAATCCTGGAGTATCGACCGTGCAGGGACATATTTATGGAGAGAAAGAGAGAGAGAGAGAGAGAGAGAGAGAGAGAGAGAGAGAGAGAGAGAGAGAGAGAGGCGATGAAGGGCGGAGGTCGAACGTTGGAATGGTGTAATTTCCACCGACACTTCGGTGAATACATTTTTATACGAGGAATAAAAATGGCCCCAATAAATACGAGAAACGGAGTTCTACCCCAGCGGACCAAGGAAAAATGTCGATACGAACGAAGAGAGGGGATAAGCCTCTCGAATGCACTACATGTGCACGTGGTTGTTTGTTTGGATATTTTTATTTCTATTTACATGCGCTGCTTTTTGAAACACCTTTTCGATAAGGACACACACGTTTTTTGCGGAGCATTTTATTCGAAAGCTTCTTTTAAATATAAATACTGTACGCTAACGTTCATAAACACAATGCATGTCAATCGAAATTGCTAGAAAATATACAGACAAAATTCAGAGTGCGCAAAACATTTTTTATTGGAAAAAACTTAATTGAAAATTAACTCCCACATTTTCGACGGATGTTATAAGGTATAAAAAAATTCATGCCATATTGGAACATTCCGATTTTGCACAAAGTGGTGGCGCCAGTGATTATTTTTTTCCATCAGTTGATTTAGTTGAAAAGTTCACTCGTTCCGTTCAACCTTGAATAACTTAATATTCAAATCAATATAACCACGTTGTTCGCGGATCACGTACAATTACGTGATCGGCGAACGGGATTTCACGTGATCCGCAAAGAATTTAATATTATTGAAGCCG
Organism: Ophion slaviceki; assembly: GCA_944452715.1. Taxonomy (NCBI): domain Eukaryota; kingdom Metazoa; phylum Arthropoda; class Insecta; order Hymenoptera; family Ichneumonidae; genus Ophion; species Ophion slaviceki. Next base: position 53,963,784 of record OX101785.1, on the reverse strand, counting down.
ATCCGTGCAGCTTTGAAGAGCTTTTTTTTAACTCGATATCATTTTTCCTGCAAAACTTACAGACATTTGGAGAACACATTTTAATTTTGTCCAGGAATACAAGTATTCATTTACATGTATATGTCACATTCATATATATGGTCAAGATCCCGTGAAAGGGTCGTAGGACATGTTTTCCGCTATCAAATAACCAAATAATGCTTTATGCAAAAGTGAACCATTTTTCGAGATATTATTTTTTCTTTACAAGTGAGGGATAGACACCTTTAAAAATTGATTAAAAGAAACTGTTGTATAGAATCAATTTTTTCATTGTTCGTAGTTTGAGGAAACAGTAACAAAGAATTATCAACAATAAAATAAGAATAAAATAAGAAAATGGTACACTTTTGCATAAAAGCGGATAGCGGAAAACATGTCCTACAACCCTTTCACGGGATAGTGATTAATACCAGTCGCCCTGTATATATATACAGTTATTGTATATGTGTCTGTGTATATAGGTGTGTGTGTGTGTGTATGTGTATACACACACACACACACACACACACACACACACACACACACACACACACACACACACACCATACCCCCACATATATGGGGTAGCCTGAAAAGTAAAGTCCAAAAGGAACATCTAGATACCTATCTGGCATCAGCCCCATATACGTTCTACGACATTTTTTAGTTTTCGAGAAAAAAGCATTTTTCTCTTTTATGTTTGTACTTTCCCCGGGATTGTTGTTTCATTGTGTCACCGTTTTAAAGTGCAATTTTAAACAATAAATAAATGGCCAACTGAACTTTGATGAAGCATTAGATCGCGATCAACATTTTTTTTAAATAGGTTTGAGAGGATCATTCACTAAAGTTTAGATGATAAAAAATACTTATCTTAGTCTAGATTACTCTCAATTGAAGAGGGAAAAAATACCTATACTACAGGAAAAATGTGTATAACTTTTTTCTTGTAAACTAGAAAAGATCGTAAACTATACATAGGGGTGATTCGAATAGGTATCGATACAAGGCATCCAGATTTGCTTCTTGGACGTCACTTTTCGGGCCAGCCTGTAGATACAAATGCTTGTATTGCCGGCCAAAGTAAAAAGAAGCGTTCTTCAAATAGTTCATATGCATATACGACCTAGTTTTCGAAGCCACACAACAAGTACACTACATCTCCCAACATTTCTCCGTATATAGATTCGGGGACGGGAAATTTTCGTAAGCTACTCTGCAGGGAATGATGACTCACGATGCCTGCGATATTACACACGAGACGGAATACACGGTGTACATGAACAGCTTTCACTGAATTCTCCGGAGCACGGTTTAGCCGTCGGCGATGAGGCCAGGTCCTGGGCATTTCTCTTGTAAATCTAGTAGATTCAGTTTAATTGCTGTTACAAACTTTAGCGATGCAACTCTCGCTATCTTTCTCCCCCCCCCCCTCTCTCTCTCACTCTCTCCCTCTGGCTGCTTGTCAACAATCCACCTGCCATCTCAACTTCCCATCGCTGCCCTCCGGGTGTGTTCAACGTTTAATGCTCCCGTCGCGTATTAAATGCGTTTCATTTGACCCTCCGTGCCTCGCCATGGAAAGTCCAACGGGCTATACGAGATGCATAATTACCGGATCGATTTAATTATTTTCCGTGTCGCTCGGAACGGGGAAGGGAACAGAATGGAAATACTCTTTGTTACGAGATAGTGGACAATAAGCGTCAAAGCCTTCCGACGATCCACATCTCAAGCTTGTGTAAAAAATAACCTATAACGTATCAGTAATAATCGAACTTGAAAGCCGTACAAAGCCGTTTGCTTTGTGAAAAAGGGGCAAATAATGGACGAGCACACAGCCGTCATGTGCAAAGGCAGGCTGCAGTACAGGAAAATACACATGTCCGATCGATACTTTATATTCGACATCCGCCGGAATTTCCACTGATCGAAAGTTAATTAGAAACTGAAAAATGTAGGAGTAGATAAAGGGTGTCGCGAAATGACCTGACATTTTGATTTATTAATAAATCGTATTATTCACTTGAAAAGTACGAACATTTTTATTTTGATAGTAGTCACAAACATGGAGGTTATGGAACACAATATCCGGTAAATGGCCGCCTCGTCGCTGTTTGCAAACGTTCACTTTTTTGACGAAATTTTCACTAACACTTTGACATAATTGCGGACTAATTTCATTAATGGTGCGCCCAATTGCACGATCATCTAGGCCAATTCACATCGCTGCTGTGCGAGATAACACGACCATGAAACTTCGTCTGCAATAACTGCATGGTTTCGCCCGCAGTATAGCAGGTTGCGCCAACTTGTTGAAAGAATATGTCTTCCAAGTCCATACCGTTAAATTCATTCCATATAAAGTTCGTTATCATGTCACGATAACGAACACCATTGACGGTAACCGCATTTCCAGCAACATTCTTGAAAAAGTACGGTCCAATCACTCCTGCAACCCGAAATCCACACCAAATAGTGACGAGATGGATGCATGGGGAGCTGTTGAATCACTTGTGGATTTTCGGTCCCCCAAATTCGACAGTTTTGTTTATTTACGTAGCCACTAAGTTGAAAATCCTCCTTACCGGTGAAGATCATCGAAATATCACCATCGATTCGTCGATGCTCCAATATCCACTTGGCGAATGTACGGCGCTGCGCATGATCCGCTGGATGCAGTTCTTATGTCAAGTGCATCCTGTAAGTATGCATATGCAGATCTTTCGTCAAAATTCGCTGCACAGAGCATCTTGAAATGTTCAATTGCTGAGCACGATGGCGAATCGAGGTGGAAGGACTTTTGTCAACACTCGCACTCAACACAGCTGTTTTCATTCGACCGACCGGTATGAGGATGGCCACTGCTTTTCGCGGTCAGAATTGAACCACTAACCTCAATTTTTTTTTTAATTCATCACAGTGTTGCGAGATAGGGCGCTATGATGACCAAAAGATCTGCGGACTTTTCGAACCGTCTCTGCAAAATTTTCACCATTTTTGTAGTAAATTTTCGCCATTTCTATGCGGTCCTCGATCGTGTAATTCTCCATGACTAAACCGCAATACTTTCTGATGTCAGTTGTCAAAGATCAGTACTCTATGTTCGCCACAAAAAATGGTGCGCCATTTAAAATGTCAGGTCATTTTGAGACACTGTTTATGTGGCTTACTTTCGATAAAATAATAATTTTTAAAAAATGCCGCAACGCACCCAATGGAAGTTGTCCAATCAGATCGGCGCTCAAGTAGCACACGCGTTGAATTGAGTTCTCATAAATTACGCCGCATAATTAGCAATTGGCGAAATAACAGTATCCGTGCAAATACACTTTGACAGTATTTAAATGCGTTTCGTCGCTCTTGAATATCAATATCCTGTTTAGCATATATGCACGGGGAGCCACGTAGGTAATCCGCTAATGCTTGCCCCTAACAAACTCGACGCCCCGTCCGTCGTCGCAAAACTCGTGGAATACAAATTACGTGCGAATCCAGTCCGGCTCGAACTACAATTGTGAAGTTCGTACTTTTGCGGCGCAGAATGGAAGATACACGCAAACTTGCGTCGAATAATTAATGTGTTCATATTTGGAACTTTGGTGTTCGGTTTAATGGCAGGGAAAATTTGCTTGCTAGTATTCACGGCCACTAATTGGCATAGAAAAGATAAATTATAATGGTGCATGAGCTGCAAGTACATTGGATTGCTTATTAATGAGCAAAAGCTGTGTTTTTGTACATTCATAAATTTCATTGCATTTGATTTCATTTGTTGACTCGAGTCGTTAAGGGGTTAGGCTACTGTGACGACGCAAAAATTAGAGTTATTTGCAAAACAAAATTAAAGGGATAAGCAAAATGATTAAATAAACGAACATTTATTTTTATGTACATTACGGGGTTACGTGGGTTTGAAAATTTCAAAAATTCCATTTTTTAAATTTTGTTATCTAATAGTACAATATGTCTACAATATTCTCCCAAAGAGAGCCTTTGGGAATTCCCCCCGTTGGGAAAGATCGGCCGGGAGCGACGCAGATAATCGCATTTTTCTCAAAACACGATTTTTGATGTCGGTGGACACGATTTCTCAAAACCCAATGCACCGATTTTATTGAAATTTTTCACACTTCTTCAAAATAGCATTGACTAGCGATTGAACGAAGGTTTTTTTCGATTGCAACTAATTTTACAAGGCTATGCGTAGTGTAAATTGTACCAAAAATTGAACTATTTTGTATACAACTCTGCCTAAAATTCAAATCTCAATTAAAAAAAAAAACCGTCGTTCAATCACGAGCTATACTTATCTACTAACAGAAAAAAAAATCTGTTTTTTTTTAATTTCAGATAAAGCTGTCATGAGTTATCCTCCGGAAACCAGGTTCCACCGGCTGAATTTACCAAATGTTCGGATGAATTTTTTTTCTTAATATTGTTGAAATGTTGCTCTTTTATGTGCATGTGTAACATTTTGAAAAAAAAAATCATTTTTTTATATTTTTTTCAATAGAGAAAATATGCTTTTTTGGCTTCGAAACCCACGTGACCCCTTAACAAAGTTGTGTACCGAATTTCATGAAAAATATGATTTACTTAAAAAGTTATAAATAATCTCGTGAAGGCCTTTGAACGTAAGGGGCTCAACGGTGTACTTGTTTTTGGCCACCCGGTTGATTGAAAACAAAAACAAAACAGTTTTTCCTTAAGGGATCACTATAGTGTAACGGGTAAAAAAATAGCTGATTTTCGCAATTTTTTTCGATAGTTGAAATACGCTAAACCGTCTGTTTTTATGTCAAATCGAAGCACTCATAAAGAACAGACAAAACATTTTTAAACGTTTATTTTTTTCCATTTTTTTAACGTTTGAAAATGTCTTCGAAAAAAAGAGACCTCACAGTATACACGTTTGTTGCCGCAAATATTATCTGAAACAAATTTTGTAAAAAGATTAATAATCAGTATGAAAGCCGCTATCTTGGCTCTGGAGGTTTTTCAAAATAAAAATTGACAAAATGTCAGCGGTATGAAAAAAAAACTATCGAATTTAGCCTATTTTTTCGACCGTTTTTCGTTGAAAAAAAAAGATAAAAAAAAGACTCCCATAGCAAGATGGAGAATGGCGTGAAGAATGTTGTATCAAAATTAAAGACAGATAGCTTGAAAACTCTTCTATCGAGAGTATACATTGTTTTGAAGAAAGGCTGTAGTAACCGGAGTAATTCGAATTTCGCCCCAAAAATAAAACAGCATGTTTATAACCGTCTATACTATCGCATAATGCAAAAAAAATCGATTTTTTTTTAATTTCACACTGTGATAATCCCTTAAAATAGATAATGTTGGTTAAGCCTTGACCGCGCTTTTTTAAAAGTGTTTCAATAGTCAAAAATTAAAAAAAATCGATTTTTCGAGGAAAAATTACATCATTATTGTTGATAACTAATGGAAAAAAAGTTACGAAGAAAAATGTCGGTCAAAACAAAACTACTGATACACTGAATAAGTGTATCAAACTTCAAGTCAACCCATTCATTAGATATCGAGAAATCGTTTACACCGTTTTGAAAGACATCGTTGAGAGAAAAAGGCTTTTAAAGTTCTACTAGCAGTTCGAACGTTGTAATCATAAGTTTACCTTCAATCTGCGATTCCTTCACCATTTGTTGGACCTTCCTCTTCGATTTGTGTTGTTTCACGCAACGAACGATTTTTTTAAATTTTCACAGTAGCCTGACTCCTCAATTTGGATGATTTTGTCTTGGTATTGCATCGTTCTAAAATAACATGGCAGCATAAACAATTTCGGAGTCCCTCGGATGTTCCTCGCGAGATAGCGAACCTGGATTTTTCATTTAAAAGGAGTTCTATTTCTTTAGATTGATGAATTTCATTAGGAAGCATTGAACGTACGAGTGGAGTGTGTTTCAATTTTTGTGGTGGAAACGGTCCTACGGATTTTGAACAAATAGCGCGAATGTGTCTTTTTACGGTATGGGAAAGCGATGCAGGTTGAAATAACTTTGAAGTCAACTTTGAAATAACTCATTCGATGACGTTGAAGTTTGCATCGTTGGAATGCAACGAAATTAATTCTTTTTGCGATTTTCCCCTGGCATATTTAACCTACGAAAATCCCACATACATTTTTTGAAAATCTTCTTTAGCGAGTTACAAGAAATCGGCAAAACATGATTTTGTATAAGAATAAAAATCAGAATTAGAAACAAAAAATGTGTTGCATTTCAACTTCAATCCCATTTTATTCGAGGGATGACATAACCAGACTGGTGTCTACGAACTAATATTCTACTCATGATAAAATTAATTTCTCTCTGATTCGTCTTGCATTATTAATCTCGACGACTTTGACTTGGCATTGCAATACTTCTAAATAATAGAGCAAAATGTAAAATTTCTCATGCTCTCAGTCACCCTTTACCGAGCGTCGTTCCGACTTCCAGACACTCAAATATAAATAAGAATCTGTGGCGCAGCATTACGGGACGAGTGTCTCAAAGTCTTAAACGAATTTGCAGCCATTTGACGTTGAAAATACGAGTGCATCATCGAAAAATAAACACCAGATAGGATTTGTATGCATAATTCAATACGTGAAGCACAAGCTCCTCCGGAGTTGAATTTCATCAAGGTTCATTTCTCGTTGAAAATAATGCATCGATTGCAGACCTGAAAAATCGTATAACCCTCGGGACTCGTATTCCTTCAAAGCTCATAGATGTACACGAACAACCGTAAATTAGTTTCGTACAAAAAGTAATCTGCCGCTGGCTGTTGTGTGAAAAAGTTGGAGTGAATTTCTGGTGGCAGTGAAAACAAAAATTAAATTTCCGTCTCCTCTGGCAACTGCAGTGCATCAGTTAATCTCCTAACTACCTCCTCGGTCCCGTGCCTTCCGCCATGTTGTATAATACAATAATACAGAGGGTGTGCTCGATATACACGTACATTTATGTATGAATGGCGAGGCTGGATCTGTTCTCACTCCTTTCTCGGTTAGGCCACAACTTCCGACGGAGCGAAACACACACCTGCAACACTCACGCTCCCCGAGAGAGCATGGAAGAGCTTCGCTCCCTTCTCAATTCTCGCGCCTCACTCTGGTTTCCTCGTGCGAAGCCACACATCGCCAGCATCCCTCTCGTTTTCATCCCGCTGTCTCACCATCACCGCCGACATTCTCGCGGAACGTAAACTCCGACGGAGGGGGAGAGAGTGGGAGGGAGAGCGTCATCCCCTAATTCCTTTTATTCCCTACGCGTACCCCGTTAATCCGACCTCGTATTCCTCAGACTTTCGTGGCCAGAGTACACCACCCACCCCCCTCTCTCGCTCTTTCTCTCTCGCTCTCTTATCCCTGCCGTTACGGTCCCTTAGGATATCCGACATTAAGCCGACAAACCGGCAAGCCTCGAATACGCGTGACCCCATCGCGTAAAAGCGGGATAAATAAATGTCAAGAGCGAAATCTTCGGTGCTCGCGTTATGTTTTTCTCCGACGTTATTTAAAAAGAAAAATGCGCAGTATAAACCGGAAGTGTGGGAAACGGTACCTCGAATGAAGGACACTCTACAAAGTGGTGCCAATTAGTCGCATCTTTTCGGAGTATAACGTTCCAGTATTCTGCGCTGTTGGATAACGAAGATACATTTTTGTGTTCCTTCATTTGGAAATTCCACTTTGGCAATGTAAGTGAGGATTTTGATGATATGGGATGGATCTACCCTTTTTACGGTGCAAAAAGGTTGACTAGGACTTCAAGTTGGGGTGACTCATTCGGGGATTGATTTTCAATGAAGTAATGATAATAAGATTGTAAATAATACAGTAATAATAATAGTAAATAATAAGTGGACGGATTTTCTATGAAGTAATAGTCTATTGATAATGAAAATTCATCCCCTTATTCATCTTACGTTATTGATCTTGATGTTTTTTGCTCATTAGAATTTTTAGGATCAGCATAGCAAAATATAAAAAATCATATGCTCTCAGCCTCCCGTTTCCTTCCAGCTGTGTCGAAATTTAATCTCCAACATTTTAGCGACGGCAACATCGTTGATGAATATAAAAACAGGGTTTGTTTCCCATTCATTTGTGAGTACACATCCGACAAAGTTCCTCATCCTCGGAGGATTGCAGTACCCAGTTAAAAAGTGATGCCACAACTCGGAGCAACACACAGTTATTTCGAGTCCCTTTTCCGCATTTGATCAACTAACGAATATGATGTTGAAGTTCGCATCGTTGAAACGCAATGAAAATTGCTTTTCAATCTTTATTTCTTCACTAGCCTGGGCTCACTGCTTCGCCCGCGCTTTACCGGTTGAAATAGTTAGTCTGACTACCTGATCTACAGTTTTTGATAATTCACCTTGATTGTTTTTTTTAAATTTATATTCCATATACACCCGACGTTTTGTCCCGTTCATCTTTATTATAAGTATAGATAGATTGAGTATTTACTTACGAAAATTTCAATGGAAATCACATTGATTCATTTAAAAATTACTAAATAAAAAAGTACTAAAATAAAACCTATGAATTTTTTATGTTATTTTCTAACATGAGATACCTAAAATTAAAATTTAATCGATCTTACAAAATTTCATTATCCTATACTACGTTTCGTGTTTTTCTGTCTTCCCCGTCGGTTAAAATAAAAAGATTTTCTCGGTTGATTACTCTAGAGCAGGCGACATAGAGCTGACCATACGAGAAGCAGTCTGTTCGTAGGTCGACTACACCCGTTCCGAGCGATTGTTCTTGCTATTTGTTAATCTCCATAGCTAAACAGACGGTTACAGGGAACTGCACTCGCTTGAATTAAAACGGAAAGTTATTGGGAATAAGTCGTAGTCGCTGTATAAACTCCGTCCGCACCCCGTTAGAACTTTTCCCTCGATGACGTTTTGTTGTAAAGCAATCAATTGCTCAACTTATACTCGTTCGATTAAAATGAAACATATACTATTACCTTCGTGGTATTTTAAGTTATACTACGGAGAAAACCATATTTCATTCGGTTCAGTAGTTTTTAAATGATGCGTGGACATAGGAAAGACAGGCAGGCAGACTTTGCTACTCTATGTTAGTATAGATTTTCTTCATTATCCAAAATGTTACCCTGCAAATGTGGGCGGCTGATTTCTGATACAGACCCCAAAAGACGTTTGAGTGATTTTCGTAGCCCAAATTTTCCCCAAAAAGTTCGGACAACTAAACTTTTGTTGTGTCCCAAGGATGCAAACTTCAACATCATCTAACGAATCCTTTTTATTCATCAATATAAAGCCTCGAGTACGATCTATAGACAAAATTCAGCCGAATTAAAAATGTTACGTCCCATTATGATGAAACTTTTCGAGCAATTAGTACAATAACTTTATTCATGAAGACGTTCATTTGATCGTAGCTATTACATTCGCGATCTTGCAACGATTTTTCACGTATCGGGAGTCTCGTTCAGCCGATTAAAAGCTATCTATGGCGTTATCTTCATCGGTAGTAGAGAAATTGTACGGGATTCAAGCCTGGGGCGATTTATTACACCCTTGCTGATTCTCAAACAGCCGACTTTTCTATCTCTCTTCCAGCCCCCCTGCCGCGTCGCCGTTTCCAGACCAAACGAACTGTAAACTCTTGATACCGTTGGGAAGAAGCAACTTGTTATGAAAGTACAGAGGAGCTCGCGAAAAGTTTTTTTTTTTGCCGGGATAAAGGGGAGAGAAGGAGAGCTTCCCTCCGAACGGGTATAAGGCCGGAAGCAAAAAAAACGGTCGATGGTCAGACGAACATTGCAATCTGCTACGCGCCGCCGACCAGGCTACGCGCTCTCTGACACCTCTCTTGTTGCCCGTTGCCTTCAGCAACGATATCCATCCGGGCAATATATCAATTGTACGGGTGTATGCGTTATCGAGACCACATTATTTATAGAAAGCATGTTACGTCCTTTTGTCTGCTGCTGAGCGGGAGCCAACGATTCCTCGCGTCTGTTATCGATCGATCGTTTCTATTGCTAGCCACACAGCTAGCCAAGCTATTTGATGCGGAGATCAAAATTCCAGATCGGTGCCAATTTCGACAGATTGACACACGATTTGAAGACATCCAAATGGTTCCATCCATCGTTTTTGAGAAACAAATAGTAACACCAAAGTCTAGGCAATTTGGTAATGCCTCGAGAATAAGTTAAGGTAAATTTAGAATGGATGAACAAGGTGGGTTTCTAGCTGGTTCATGGTGAACTTTGAGAAGGAGGTTTTGCTGAATTTTTCTATTTCCTGTGGCCGTCAAACGGATTTTTCGTTTGATTACGAATTCGGATATGAAGACATTGGAATTCTTCAGAACCCTTCGTTCTGAAGAATTCCAATTTCCATGATTATGTTAGCCTCCATCGTTTTTTAGAAACAAATGGTAACGCAAAGTTTAAGCAGTTTGGTAATGCTTCGGAGATAAGTTGAGGTAACTTTGTTTGCCTCAGTTGTTTGCCTTGGTGCATGGACTAGCTGGATTTCCAGCCTAGGTGGACTTCGAAAAAGCAGTTTGACCGAATTTCTCCATTTCCTGTGGTTTTAAAATGGATTTATCGTCGACCAATCTTCACGAAACTAAGTTATCTTCCTCACACAAAAAATGAAGATATTCGTGTACCAGTCAGTCCCTTTAGGTCTGCAGAGCACGATTTCAGGGGTGGGAAAAGTGCGGAGTAGATTTTCTCGCTGGCCATGCATTGGAAGCTTGATTCGGCTCGTGGAGTGTAGAGTTGAGTGATACTGAGTTGGTTAAACGCAGCTGCTTCTGATAAAATTTCAACTTGGACATTTCCATAAATTCGTCGGCATTGTTACCAAGAACGTATTGAAATCCGAGCAATTCAACAAAGTTCCTTGTGGAAAATCGTTAATTCAGAGGCACGCACATTAACTGTACGAGATTAAAATTTGCCTCGTTATAATGCAATGAAAATGAAGATTTCTCAATCGCCCTAATTTCTCCTGACGGATCTGGCCTACAGAAATCCCTCAAACATTTTTCAAAATACTTATTTAAAAATCCACGATATAAATCTGCAAACAAAGAATTCGTAGGTATAGCAATGAAGACAATAAAATAAAAATATAAAAAGAACTTCCATTGCATTCCAAAGATGCAAGCTTCAACACCATCAGACTGCCCTCATTGGACTGAGAAAACAGTTTATTTATAGTAAAAAAATACATTTACTTGGCACTTTCATTCAAATATTCATTAACTGTTACAAAATTTGTTAGTCGTTAAGAAATATTTATGCATTTTATAACATTCGTGTACATTTTATAGCCGTAGTATTTCTTTGAAAATAATGATTTATTTGATCACTCAGTAGATGTTTTTGGTCATCGAATAACGAGTTGAAATTGTGATATGATAATTCAGTTCAAAGGAGTAGAGATTTGTTCACAATTAATATATTCAAATTTGGGGCCGTTATGGGGAGATATACACCTAGATGGTCGAGGTTGAGGATTTGGAAGCTATGAACATTCCATCGACCGTAGAAGACCTACACTATGGGCCTGGTATCGATGATTCCATGTAAGTTGACAAATTTCATGATTTATTCATTCCCAAATTTTCAAACGCGTTTTTCTCAAAACCACGTTTTTCAAATCGGTACCCAAAATTTCTTGAAAACCAATGAACCGATTGCCTTGAGGTTTTTTGTGGTTATTCTATACACCATTATCTAGTACTTCTCATAGGATTTTTTTCCGTTACTTTTTTTTGTTTTATAGGCAAAATAATAACTAATTTTTGGCCCAAAAATCACTATTTATGATCAGCCGTCCGCCATTTTGTCATAAATCGATATTTTCAAAATCGACTATGACAAGTACTAGATTATAGTATCTAATTTAATAAACTTTTTCGCTTTTTTTTCAGATGATTTTTGAAGAAACGCCAGCGGGTACCGTATACGCAGATTTTTTTACGACGCTCCACGGATCATACAATATCCTTGTGTATTTTTGATATTTTTAAATAAAGAAAATTAAACATATTTTTGAATGTATATACTTTTAGATAATTAAAACCCCAATCCGAAATTTCAAATAGTTTTCCTTGAAAAAATTCACAAAAATGACCTTTTTCCGGTTCCTAGGTGTATATCGCCCCTTAACGTATAGTTGCCGCGACTATCCTGTGTTCAATGCAAATGAACATGTCACAACAATTAACTGATCTTCATTCAAAACGACTATCTTGGCCGCATTTGAGCCAAGAGTCACACAGTTGACGCGAAATCTTCTCTATTTAACGCAAATAAGGATTTATTAACTATCAATGAATCTGTATTTAAGATGTCGGCCCAGTAGTTCTTTGAGATAACAGTCGTACACTTATTACAAAATGAATATTTGGTAATAATTTAAAAATCTTCAGTTTAATCAAATATAGCCCTGTTAATAGCTAGCAAATAAATATTAAAAAATCGACGACTCGTCTCAAATAATGATTTGTTAATAGGTAACAAATCTGTACTTGAGATAAGTGTCGTATATTTGGCAAGACCGTTTACTTTGTACGGTACCATGGCCCTTTGTCGCACTAGCTCGTTCGTGCGCAGACGCGACGTAGATACGATCGAGGTACACTGGAAACTGTGCGTAGCCCCGCATGTCCACTTACCTAGAGGATATCAGTTTGTGACCGTGAAAACGTGAATTTATTCTCCTCGCCGATTGCATCAATTAACGATTTGCATGTTTTGTGGGACCTGCCAAATCTCCAGGAAACTTTCAAAAGTATATATAGAGAATATTAAATTATGCATTAGAGCAAGGGCGGCCAAGATGTCGACCACGGGACGGGTCGACTACCTATTTTCTATGATAGTTGTTCCTTGCTCTACGACGTATTGATGATACCATCTTTGTTGTCCTCCGATTAACGGACTTGCTACTTGTAGAGGACAATTCGTTGTCTAACGATTTGTCCTCTACAAGTAGCAAGGAACAACTCTCATGCTCTATGAGAGTTGTTCCTTCTACACTTGCCCACTAGCACTTTAGTGTTACATTGATTCAACTGCACATTCTTCTGCCGACAATCAATGAATGACTTTGTCCAAATATTCATTTGGTAACGAATCGTGATTTGTGCGAATATAAAATATCGTTCACTCAACTACCTTTTACATCTAGGACCACTTTTCCACTGATCTCATTGAACAAACGTCTCAGTTACAGGAAACAAGTATTTATAGTATATTAATACGAAGCATTGGGTTAGACCAACTGTATATCTGTTGGCTGTTTAGAACGGGTATGTTCCATTGAAGTACCCATTTCTTAACTATTACCAAAACTTTATATGTGACAATTCGGAGGCTCAAATGAATGATTCATTAACTGTAAGAAGATATTCATTTCGCTATATCCACCTTTACCATTTGTTAATAGTTAACAAATCCTGGTACATAAAAATACACTGTTTTCTCAGTGTGAGGTCCGACTTCCAACAAAATTGACAACTTTTCCCAAGAAACTCTGGGGCATTCCCGAGACTTTCCGTTCCGAAAAAGATTGACAATGAGTGAAATTTGTAGACGCTTCGAACTGGAACTTTCATCAGCTACCTACATTTACAAAACGTGAGTCAGTATCCTTCATCACTTCACCGTCTCCTCAGAGCCCGAAAGTTCTACGATCGATACCGAGGAAAGGATCAGGAGTAGAGTCCACGACGATCATGAAGTGTGAACCGATCTCGTTGACTTCATCGTCATCATCCAATTGCACAAAGAAATTCGTCGAATGAATAAGGAGGCCAAATTTGCTTGGATATTCAATGCGGCAAAATTGAATTTGGCAACGATGTGCGTGTGATTCCCGCATGCGTGGGCGTGCTCAGAGGGACTGATGATGTCCGTGGCTACATATAGAATTGATGTGTACACTTTGCTGACTGACGAGAGGTCGCAAACGGCAAAATTCGACGTAGCAATCTCGTGCGGGTTGTGCCTTTTTGGTCGCTAGCAAGAGGTATGGAGATATCTATACACGTGTATGGGACGTGAGCTCTGTTTGGCCAAAGCAAATTACGGGAACCCCTTCACCGGAAGCCCGAAGCCGAGTAGGTAATGCCTCGTCGACGTCGCTGTCGACGACGTTGGGGCTACTCGGCGTTATACGCTCCAGCCGGAGGCCCTGGAGGGACGTCGAGGTAATGTCACCGTCGCGCATAAATATGTCCCAAATCTAGCGCCGATTTATGCCGTTATGCAAACGCACCCTGTGGGACCACTGGTGCGAAATTGCGTAGGACAGTTTGACGGAGGTCTAGACGCTTGCACGCTCTCGCTCCTCCGCTTCCAGAGATCTCCGGAGACCTTCCTGTAGGCCATAATCCATCTTAACCGGCACGTTTCACAGTCGGGTATTTTATACGCCGAGGAGAAACTTTGAGTTTTTATGTAAATCCGTTTTTGAGCTTCCCTAGCCACTGGACGACCGATAATTTTGTCATGTTCGTTCGTTACAGCAAAGTTTTCTCCATTACTCTTGATTCTCCCAACCCTTGGTGGACATTTTTATAATAATTCATGAAAGTACTTGAAACTCCATTTCTATTTAAAATCGTCGGATGTTTCAAAACACGGTTCTCCCGATTAGCCGACGTAATTTTGAGCTTTCGATTAAAACTTCGTGATATTTGTAATCGACGGAACATTTCTCATCGCATAGAACCTTGGAATGGTGACAAAGTCGAAAAAAAATGTTTGACACTTTTGGCTATTTTTTCAGAATCGGCAAAGTCCTGAAATTTCAAACAGTCGTAGCGGCGGTTCTGTTTGGGTGACATGAACTTGATAGGGGAGTTGTAAGAAGGATTTTGGTAGACTTAGAGGATGCTGCTTGATTCATCCTGATACGTCAATTAGTTTTCCTGGGAAGTGCACTTGAAAAATAGGCGAAAAAGAGGCAAAGGGGGTGTATTGAAAAATTCGCAAAATCAATTATCCGAGTTTGAAAACCTGCCAATAAGCGAGAAATAATCGTAGTTCGATTAATTAAGCGGCAGTTCATAGAGCAAACTATTACGAAGGGAATGCGCATAGAGCAGAGTTTCAAATTGGAAGGGGAAAGAAGCAGCAATTGACTAAAGACCCTTTTTTGACCGAGAAGCAAAATTTTATTTAGATTTTTGATATATTTTTTTTGCGTCGATCAATGTATTTTTATCCCCTGAATACAAATTCACCATTCACTCTCCCCACGAACCCCGATGTCCATTTGAGGAGCTGGCGAACAAAACCGGACTTGTCCACATTACGTTAATTTTTTTTCATGCTCTTTAAGCATACCTTTCTTAGCTCCCGAAATATTTTGCATTAAATCCAACTCTAAACACCTTAAAATTTGTTAAAAACTGCCCTTTTAAGCAGAAACGGACTTATGGATGGCTGGATGAAAAATTGGTAACAGATGACCACAGTGATGACGGTGATGACATTGAATGAAATTGTTGTGCCGACATGGAAGAGTTCGTGTAGGATTATTAAATTGATAATAAAAAACAAATTTATTATCAATTCGAAGAATCTGCTTTATTTCATAACCGCATATGTCCATAAGATTTTCATTCATTCATTCCGGTTCAAACGCGTTTTTCTCGAAACCACTTTTTCAAAGTCCGTGTTCACTGCCATTTGAAAACTACATGACCGATTTATTTCCAACTTGGTACACACTTTCTACATATAAAATACCTCTCTCTAACGGTTAGTTTGAGATTTTTTTTCTACACTGAGGGGGTTTTCCACACCCCAAAATGGCGGAATTTTGGGGTGTGGAAAAATAGCACTTTTCACTTTACATGGCCACCAAAAATTTAGAAATGAAAACAAAAATTATTAAAGACCGTTGGGGGAAGGATTTGAGATGCTTTGACTAAATTTTAATGGTACTTGATTTCAGATAATTTCTAGCTGAGATACAGTAAACACCGCAAATCGTGTTTTCGAAAGGCTTTCTTGGAAAAGCTTTGTCACCGGTTTGTTTGTGGATATTTTCACGTGGAAATTTCACGGAATGTTCTTGAAATGACACTTAACAATGTACAAAAGCTTTCAATAAATGTACTCTATCCATATAGATGAAACAAATTCGCAAAAAAGTGTTTTTTTTTCACGCTGAAACCCCTACCCTCCTGTTTAACTGAATCCAGGACTAGGTTTACATTTTTATGAAAAATCTATTTTGATAAAAATTCTAACTCATCTCTATTTGATTATTTTGGTTTCCTGTAAAAAAAAAGTAATTTAGTGACAAGTCCTCTCCTGTAAAAAAAAGTAATTTAGTGACAAATCCGGCTCGGTTCGCCAGCTCCTCATTTAAAATCGTCGAATGTACGTGAAAGCAGGATTTCCGCGTTGAGCCGGCGTAATAGTGAGCTCTCGACAAAAACTCCATAATATTTGTAACAAGCTAGAAATTTCGCGTCAGCCAAACCCTTGAAATGGTCTAATAGTCGAACAAAAAACTTCCACCCTTTTGATCACTATTTCAAAATCGTCAAAGTCCTAACACCTCAAACAGCTATGGCGACGTTCATATTTGGGTCACCGAATCTTATTGAGTGTTTCCCGAAAACAATTTTGGTAGACTTACAAGGAACATCGCTTTGATTTTCAATCAATCGTCTTTGAGTTTGTTAAACTCATTTATGTGGTGGAGCATTCAAACGCGAAGAAAAAACGCGAAGGAAAAAAATTCTCATTACTGAGCGGGCCAAATCCGTTAGCGTGATATTCGTGTCACTGGATACAATATCTCGATGCAATTGGTGCGATTCAAAAAAAAAATATTCGGGCCAATATTCTCTGGGGAGGAAACAATCACGTGCTCTCCCTCGCTCTGTCTTTCTCTCTTTTAGAGGGTCGTATGCCTGGGCCCGTGCCAGCAGGTCGATCCTCGCGCCTCTCCCAAGTCTCTTTGCTGGCAGCTACTACGAGCACAGTGTACAGAGCCGATCTTGATAACGTAGGTCGCGAACGCTTTGGTCTGTGTGCTCCCTAGTGACGTCTCGTGCACGATTCACCGGTCATTGATGAATTGCGGTCGGCTCTTGGCGCGACGAGGATTCATCTGTATACAGAAGAGGGCGCTACGAATATCCTAGACTTCGGCATTTCCTGTGCCCGGTCTCGCAAACCTTCAAAGCATCGGGCAATCACGAATATACCGATTTTCCAAAAACTTTCGGGCATTCCGAACTTTTGGGTGTACAGAATTCACCGTGACCAAAAGCAAGAGAGAGAGAGAGAGAGAAAAAGAGAAAGAAATGGGACCCAAACGATAAGATCCATTCATCAAGCGCTCCCGCGAAACTTTTTTTGTTTCAAGATAACGAGATTTATCGCTCACGTCATTGGATCATTTAACGCTGCAAAGGATCGGTGGTTTCGGTTGTTTTCCATTTTTTCCCCAGCTCCCATCGGACATTCGGCGGAAGTACGAACAGGCACGAATGTGGTTACAAATGGGAATATAACAGGGACTCTTTAGCTCGTCGTAAATTACAGGTTACGTGACTTTTGGCCTTTTGGGCAATATCACATTCGGCAGATCTACGAATCTCCTGCCTATACCTGGGTGGCAAACCATCGCGCTCTCGTTAAAAGTCAGTCGTATCTCACTCGTCACACCGATCAACTTCGCCACACTTTTTTCAAATGTAATTGTTGGCAGACAAACGCAATCTTAAAAAGGATAATTGTCGGCTAAAGATAGCGATGTTGATAAGCCTTTGGCAGGGCGCTTTCTCCAACGGCCTGAAATTACGAGACTTCCCAATGTTGATGAGAATACCACCGTGACATGAAGACCGTGATGGATACGGTCCATAAAAATCATATATAATATTTCAGTTATTTGCAAAATATGATGAACTTTTGAGGGGCGCTCTAAAAAAAAAACAAATTACGATGACATTGAAGTTTGCATCGTTTGAATGCAACGAAAGTTCAGTAGCCCAAAGTATTTTTTTGGAAAACTTGCGCTACGAAAAATGTTTGTTAGAATCGATATCAGATTTTGGATAATGAAGAAAATGAAGAAATAAAAGGATAAGAAATAATTTATGATGTATTGCACCGATGCAAACTTCCCATCGTTAAGATTGAGGCATTAGGCTTAAATGTCAAAACTCTCGTTCGTCGCTTCAGACGAGTGAAATGGAAGAGGAAGATCCAACATATGGTGCAGGAATCGCAGAGTGAAGGTAAACTTATTATTACAACGACAGAACTGCTAATAAAACTTTTAATGCGCTTTTCTCGGAATTAGGTTTTTCAAAACGGTGTGCGCGATTTCTCTACATCTAATGAACGGATTAGCTTGAAATTCGGTACACTTATTCAATGTAACAGTAGCTTAGTCTCAACCGACGTTTTTGTTCGTAACATATTATTTTCATTAGTTATTCACAATAATGATGTAATTTTTCCTCTAAAAATCGAAATAAAAAATCAAACCTTTTTTGTTGATGATTAAAGCACGATGACAAAAAAATCTCGGTCTAGTCTTATAGCAAATATTATCTATTTTAAGAAACAGCTGGTTTTTTTTCGTATCAGATTAACCGCGTGGCCAAAATCAAGTACACCGTTAAGTCCCTCACGTTCAAAAGTCCTTCACGAGATCGTTTATGACGTCTTAAATTATTAATATTTTTTTTATGAAATTCGGTGAAGAACTTTGTAAGTTACATACAAATAAACGTTCAAACGATTTTTGAATCATCTTACTTATTCCTTTAAAATTGATTTTTTTAATAACCTTGATTTTCGGTTCGCTCTAGTAGCCTAACCCTTTAAGGGATTTTGAAATGGAAATGGGAACCCTAACAACTTATGGGAAACGAGATGGATACGGTTTATCTAATCATATCTTATTTAGTTCTCTGTAAAATATAATGTAAACATTAATTGTTGCTTACCAAATAAATAAATACAAATGAATAAAATAGTCATTGAATTAACGAATAAGCTACACCAAAATTCTAAAGCAACATCACAGGATTACTATCGTATCTCTTGAAAGTCTGCTGATTCTCAAGTTCGCATCCTCGGAAGTCACCAAAATTGAACGATTAAACGAATTTACCCGGAAGTGAAGTTGCCTGCCGTAATCTCCAAGGGGTTAAGATAATTGATCTGCGGAATTATTGGGTAGGAAGTGATCTTTTCGGAAGAGGCGCTTCATACAATTATGATAGAATTTCACTTATACGGGTAAGTTCGTTTAATCGTTCAATTGTATTTTGCGCCTCTTCCTCGAGATCACCTAGTAGATGTTGACAGCTTTATTACGGCAGGAACATTCTCTTTTACTTTAACAATAAACTTTATTAACCAGTAATTGAATTATAATACAACTATTCTCTTTTATAGATCTAAGATTGATCTTGAGAAAACATCTCTTTCTTCAATTAATCTTAAACTGTGAAATTTTGACAACGTTAGCGAGGGTTCCATCCAACCTGCTGTCTTTTTAATTATGTCAATGCTGACTCCGCTACGTTTCGCTGCAAATGTCGACGCATGTCGCGTACTATACGCCGTAAAGATCTTCGCATCTATCCCGCTCAAAGATAATGCCGTCTTTACCCAGCGACTCAAAGTCTAAGTAGAAACTGAATGAATCGGCTTTTTCGATAAAATTAAAAGTGTTGAGATGGAGTCTCGCATCTTCACCGTTCGTTCAATGTATGCCTCTGGCGTAGATACGACGCAAATATTTTTGTTAGGCGGATAGAAAGGAACTATTAATGTTGGTTGATTTCGTCCTGTTCCCGAAGTTTTTATTCTTATTGGAATTTTTATTTCAGTGTGTCTATCGGTTTTTCTGATATCTTGGGAGTTTTTTACTGAAAAGGTTTGGAACCTATGTCCTTTTGCGTTGAATACAGTCCTTTGGTTTGAATATAGTACCCTATATATTTACCAAAATTATGAGACCCATTGTTGCGTACCTACGAGAATTGGGACACATTTCGGTAATATACTTGGACGATCTACTCTTATTCGGAAATTCGTACCAAGATTGTCAGAAAATTTTTTATTTCAGTGCGTCTATCGGTTTTTCTGATGTCTTGGGAGTTTTTTACTGAAAAGGTTTGGAACCTATGTCCTGTTGTTAAAGCGAGTAAAGTAACGAGTTTATATCAGAGCTCTTTCAAATTTAATTCCTCGTTAGGATTTCCTTGAGAAAAATAATCGATTACGATCTTTGGGTCCCACGTGACATCATATTTGGGCTTAGATGGACGTTTTTTTCGCGATACATCTACAGAACTTCTTCATCTGATGGTCCTGGCCAATTTCTGGTCCCATAATAAACGCCAGCGCTGACCGAAAACTGTTTATCGTTCCATATGAAGCTCCGTTATCGAACTCTTTCGTTAGCAAGCTTAAATTTCGCTAATCGATCCGTTCCAGATTTTGATTCCTCTTGATTGACAGAAGAGCCACCATTTCTTATAAGCTGTTCCATATTGTTGTAACGAGGCTTCGCTCAAGGACGAAATCGCTGTATCCAACGCCTCTTCTGGTACTCCTTTCATCGAGAAAGCTTCCCGTATAATTTGCCGACTACCAGAGAAAGATGTTTCCACAAAGGGTGTGGTTCCCTATTTGAAAATGTCAATCATTTAGAATCTGGTTTCAGGTATATGGGGTCCGATTCTAACATTGACGTAGAAAGTGGGAACCATGGTTGTGAAGGCTAATGGGGCACAATCATCACACCTCGGGATTATTCACATCGAATCTTTTTTAATACTCTCAATATCATAAAAAAAGGGAGGGACTGCATAGAAGTAATACGTTTGCCAATTAATTGTGAATGCATCCACAGCCACTGAGTATGGGTCTCTTTTCCACGAGACGTATTATTTACATTTCGTATTTGTTCTACTAGCGAATAAATCAATTTCCGGAAATCCAAAGGCTTGACATATCTTGTTAAACGCATCACTGGAAATTCCAAATTCCGTCTCATATTCCAGTTTTCTTGATTCTAAATCGGCGGATGTATTATCGGCTGATCGAATATAAGATGCAAATATCCATAGATTTCTCTCTTCACACTATAACCAAATGTCTTTGCCGAGTTTGCTAAGTCTTTTTAAGCGTGTACCCCCATTCGATTGATGTAAGCAATAGCAGTGGTATTGTCAATCCTTAATAATATACTACCGTCCCGTGAATCTTCTGCAAAACACTTTAAACTAAAGAAGGCAGCTAAAAGTTCTAAGTGGTTAGTATGATTATTACGATCCTCTTCACTCCAGTGTCCATGGGATCTTTCGCCTTTGAAGTATGTTCCCCAGCCTGACTGAGATGCATTCGAGAATATCTTCATCATATAATCGTCTGTTATGATCGGATTATTAGCAGTCATGATGTTAATTTTCCACCAGGTTAAGTCTTCTTTAATGTCTCCTGGTAAACTCATCTTTTGGTCCAAATCGTCTTGACTTTCTCGTAAAGCAAAAATCTTTTCTCTTTCTAGGTCCTTCATACGTACCCAACCATATTTTATTCCTCGACAGCATGCGCCAAGAATACCAATGAACGTAGCGAATTCCCGAATGGTATACGATCGGATTTTTTCCAATTTAGTAATTTTGGCTAGCACACGATGTCTTTTAGAATGTGGAAGTTTAATCCACATTTGTTTGGAATCCAGCTGGAAGCCTCAATATATTCTTGTTTTTTTCTGATTCAATTTGGATTTTTTCTTCATTGATGATGAAACCTAACTCTTCTGATAGAGAACGATTCGCATTCAAATTTTTCTGACAATCTTGGTACGAATTTCCGAATAAGAGTAGATCGTCCAAGTATATTACCGAAATGTGTCCCAATTCTCGTAGGTACGCAACAATGGGTCTCATAATTTTGGTAAATATATAGGGTGCTATATTCAAACCAAAGGGCAAACAACAAAAGTCAAAATGTTGATCTCCAAAGTAAAAGCGCAAGAGGTTTCTGTGCGATCCCTTGATGGCAACGACGTAATAGGCGTCCTTTAGATCCACGGTAACCATAAAGGAATCATGATGCATCAGATCTTGAGCCGTTCGGATATCTTGTAATTTGAAATGTTTCGATTGAATTGACTTATTTAGTTCCTTTAGATTTAATATTAAGCGACTAGAGCCGTCCGCCTTGGGAATGAGGAAAATTCGTTATATCAACTGTCCTTGACAAGGTTGGCATCTCTTCATTGCCCATTTCTTCAACAATTTATTGATATGATCTAAGATCTGTGTTGTTTCTACGTCTGATCAATGGGAATTGTGTGGAACCGATCCTTGGTAAATATTATACACGACGGGTAATACAATACCCGAAGTCCAGTTCAAGATCACCGGGTCTGAAGTAATTTTAGTCCATTTTTCATGGAAGTATTTAAGACAACCGGCCAAGGTACTTACAGAACTTAGTATCGTTTCCTCCGAGGGTGATAGTCGCGTTCGGGTTCCAGCTTCCGAAAGCCCGAATTTCGGTGGTTCGAGGCTCTTTTCTTGCACCAGACTTATACGTCTGGTGGCGGCACGGGCCCTTCGGGTTTTTTGTCGGTCTGTTGAACGTCGGTTTCGGCGGTGCGTTGCCTAAGTCTTTGAACGCTCGTTCTAAGCTTTTTGCCGTCTTCAAGTTTTTTTTCAAGATAACTTCCGAATAACCATTCGTCGACGATCGTGGCATTCAGGGCGTCCTTTACTGAGGAATTGGATTTCGGCGGGATCAAGGCTTTGCTCGTGAGAAGTCCCTCTCGTTGCAGGTCCATCAGTAACCTGCCCATATCACTCAATCTTTCTATCACGGTCAAATGGTCGGACGACTGATTGTTGACCAACGTAGATAAGGTTGAACCTACAATCGCAAGGCAAATTGCGACTTTTTCTTGTTTGGCCACCAAGCGAGAATCTCTGCTGTCTACCGAATCGTATACACGTACAATTTTCGGGTGTATTGTATTTCATAAAAAGCGAACATATCTCGTATTTTGGAAATGCGGCTCGGAAGAGATCTATCCATCCGCGGTTTTTCGGCCGCGACTCGCTGTCCCAAAACCCCGAGAATCTTTTCGTCGAGATTTCACGTCGGCAGTTGAGTTGTCAAGTCTATTTGATTTGAAACGTTTTCTACTGACCCTTGATCAAAGTGAACTTTAGCGGGAGGTGGCTCCGTAACGATGGAACTCGTCATGTCGGAGCCTTTTCCCGTAAAATTTGAGAATCTCTCTCTCGGTGATCGCTTGAATCCTCATGTGATGTAGGCGATGATTCTCTCGAACTGGGGTCCGGGAATTGATCTTTTTTTTCGCGTCAACAAAAGAGATCGAGGACGTTCACGAAGCCGATTTTTCGTACTCGGGCTAACTAATGTTCACAGTTTCTTGTATAACATTGCCCCGGACCTGGTCCGGTACGTGCGGGCTTGACCCGCACGTACGGCATACCCTCTGTGTATAAATACGATATTCATCGTATTCGTAAATTGATCTGATCAATTGACATATAATTTGAGGTGCAGAGAACGCCGTAGCTTGGCTATGGCGTCTGCATAAAAGATTTCCATCTTCTTGTCTGTAAAAAAAAATTCGTTAACTCACCTCGATTTAAAACTCTTAGAATCCTTGATTGATCTTCGATATGTTTTTCTAATCTTCTGAATCGTTTCTTCCAACGGTCTTCTTTTCTCTCCTCAATTGAAGAGGAGCGGCGTTTTCCTTTCTTCCCCATCTCTAATTTTTTCCTCTGTTTATTCTTAATGCGTGTGGTTAAAACGACATAAGGATAAGGAATGAAGAATATGCCTCAACACGCGGTCGTCATGGCAACAAGAAAAAGTCTCTAGTTGGCTATAAAGATGTGGTGACAACGACATGAAGTGAGGGTACTACTAGGTGATCTCGAGGAAGAGGCGCAAAATACAATTGTTTTACTTTCATTGTAATCCCCAAAATATTTATTTGCGCATGTAGGTCGTACAGCTTACTAAAAAACGTAAAACAAAACGTTTCATTGATTTTCGTAGGCCAAATGTGGCAAAAAAGATCCTAACAAGTTGATGAACCAAGAATGAACTTTCGTTGCATTCCAACGATGCAAACCTCAACATCATGTCCCCGGACAGTTTCCAAACGTTTGTCTTGTGTTACCCGAAGGCTCACAAAGTCCACTCCAGCTCTTCCTTCCACAAATTCCCCATGCGCACACCAATTCGGATCGTCAGCAGCCCATTTTTTTTTTTTTGCAGATTCGTTTCTGCATCCGTTTTTTATCTACATTGAGCGATTTTAGTAGCTGACAAACATTGGCGCGCAGTTCGTCGATCGAAACGGTTGGCATTTTCGGTGCAAATAGCCCGTATCGAGGCAACACGTTCTGAAACTAGGAAGCTCAACAATGGAGTATCGGCAGAATGGGCGTTCATGACACCAGGGTATAACGAGTAGGCGGCTATATGAAGCATGAGTCGATGTTTTGGGCGTTCGGTAGTTGCCAGGATGTCTGGGCGTTCGTTCGAGGTGTGCTGACATTAAACCGAGCGAAACTCGTGCTCAATTATACATACATACATATACACGTTCGCCGCAAAAGAGCGCGTAGTATATCGCTATTAGCAGGGCGCTCTCTCGTTTTGTATTACCAAAATATCCGGTGCTCATTACGGGGCCAGCTTCTCTCGAATAATTGTGGATTATTCTCTGTTGTGCGTCGGCTGGTGTACGCGAGAGCACGTCGAGAGGACGACGGGGACGCGAGAGAGCGAGAGAGCGAGAGAGAGAGAGAGAGAGAGAGAGAGAGAGAGAGAGAGAGGCATCGCGCGCATTTGTGCTCCGTTAGAATTATCAGAGAGAGGAAACAAGGGAAAATGAGAGGAATGCGAGACTGCGATGAAAAGGATGGCGATAGGGACGGGGGGAGGCTGAAGGGCTGAATAGCGGGGGCGCGCAGCACCGTGCAAGAGGGGTTGTTTTTGGTAATTGGCCGGATCGTGCAAAGCATGATAATACCTGGGCATTTCATATTGCTGCTCCAATGAGAGAGAGAAAGAGAGAGAGAGAGAGAGAGAGAGAGAGAGAGAGAGAGAGAGAGAGGCATAGAGGGAGAAAGAGAGAGAGAGGGGGAGGCCATGCTGTTCTCGCGAGCGCGAGCGTCCCGTTCGTTCAAATTATGAGCACCCACGACGCATAAATTCATTAATTCGAATCGCCCGCGATGCGGAGGGCCCGCGAATCTTCGAAACGCGACGTAAACCACGAACGAAAAAGCCAATTCGTGCGGTGTAATTTTCCTTTCCGCCTCGAGTGTTCCAAGTATTTTGCGCTTGTCATGGAATTTCGCTGAGTTTTTGCGTACTTTGCCAACGGGAAATATTGCCTCAAGGGCCGAACTTTGTGAAAATATCGATCTTTGACTTTCGATGGATTCTCAAAATATAACATTTCAAAAACATTCTCGGTAAATTTCAAGTCGATTCGTTCAAAATTGAAGGACTTATGGGCGTATATAGGTAGGTTTCGCGGAGCGGCGAATTTTGAACGCGTTTTTTCTCAAAATGACTTTTCCAGAATCGGCGACCGCGAAATCTTCAAATTTTACAAGCTTCTATTACATATCGAAAAGCAGTGCTGAACGAAGGATTTTCTTTTCGATGCATAGCTTTTTTATCACGGAAAAGGGAGGTTTTTTTCACCGGAAATCGATACTTTCAGTTTGGACGGCGGCTATTTTTCAAAAATGAATATTTTATTAAATCTTTTGTCCAAGCACTACATAATTTCATGTAGAAACTAAATACGTTTGATTGTTTTATTTCGGATTATGTGTTTCCGAGCAGCAGTGGTCACCACGAAGGACGTTTTTCAAACAGTGGTCCCCTCAAACTATTGTATCTACCAAATCTATACATATTTGTCGACACAAAAAATTGTAAAAGAGAACATACTCTTCAACGGGTTATGCCTACTTGTAACAGTCGAAAACAGCTAATTTTTGGGATTTTCTTTGGAAAATCGTGATGATAAATTTCTCCAAAAACTAGGTATTCGAAAAAATATCATCTGAAGGACACTGTAATTTTTTGTGTAAAAATATTGAATTATAATGAATTTACGGCCGATGTCTGGGAAGCACCTCTCGAAAATGTCTTGCCGTGAGCAATGCCCTTCTGAATCAGGTTATTCAATATCAAAAAACAAACAGATTTCGTTAATATATTAGTTTATGCTGTAATTAATCGAAGGATTTCCGAAATATCAAATAAAAATAAAATGACGCGTGTTCAAAATGGGAGTCTTGATTTTTGCGAAAAAAATGGGAATTTTTTGTTCATCAAATCGAAAGTATACAACAGGAAAAAATCCTCCAATCAAATATTGGGATGTTGAATAAGTTCTCGCTGTTTTTTCGTGAATATTAATTCTTCCACTGAAAATATCGTTCCTTATACTTTCAAACGTTTCAAAACTGTTGTGTGATCAACTCCTAATGATTCTACAAGTTCAGTTAACGTCTGACATGAGTCTTCAAGAACTGATGCCTCCAATTCAACACATCAAAATCGTTATTTTTTAAGCGTCTAAACCAATTGCTGCATGGTGTTTCCGACGGAGCATGGTCGCCGTAAGTCTCAACAAGAATATTGTGTTCTTCAGCTGCACTTTTTCTTTAAATAAAGTAGTGCGCTAAAATTCCCCGAAAATCCTTTTTTTGGCACGACGTTTGACATGTTAAACACTGTAAAAAAAAGTCGTTTACACTTCGGCGAAATGACATAGACTGAATTTCAAGCTTGCTTATAGTTCTCCTTTATAGATCCGTTACCATCTTGAAGTACACGCACGCCGTCCTGGTAACGCCATCTGATGGAAAACGGCGAGAACTTATCCAACGTTCTAATATATCTAGAACTAGCCTGATATTTAGCCTTACAATTTTGAACAGATCGATGCAGTATTTTTTAGGTATTTTGCTCACCGACTTTGTAAACGTACTCCAAGAAAAAAGAGTTCAAAGTCTGGAACCACACTCCGAGCGTCCCGACGGGCGTCAGCCTATAAATCTTTCGATCCTGAAAAAGTGATTTGTCATTTTTTACATCTAGGCATAACTCCTTGATGTAAAAAAAATCAGAACCTGCCCACGTTTTCGCAGAAAAAATTACGAAAGTTCCTATTTTCCGTCCACAAGTTAGGAGTAACCCATTAAAATCCGAGGCGGGTTGACTGTTAGGCTTCAAAAATCGGCGAAAACTGATTTTTTTAAGTTCGCCTATGTTGGGTTGGCTTGGGATTGTTCGGGATGATCAGCCAAACCTCACTTTACAAAGTTCATCCAGGCTAGAAAACAAACATTCCAGCGTCAACTTAAGGAGAGATATGCACCTAGATGGCCGAGGTCGAGGATTTAGAAGCTATGAACATTCCGTCGACCGTAGAAGACCTACACTATGGGCCTGGTATCGATGATTCCATGCAAGTTGACAAATCTCATGATTTATTCATTCCCAAATTTTCACACGCGTTTTTCTCAAAACCATGTTTTTCAAATCGGTACCCAAAATTTCTCGAAAACCAATGAACTGATTGCCTTGAGGTTTTTTGTGGTTATTCTATACACCATTATCTAGTACTTGTCATAGGATTTTTTTCCGTTACTTAGTTTTTCTTTTATAGGCAAAATAATAACTAATTTTTGGCCCAAAAATCACTATTCATGTTCAAACGTTCGCCATTTTGTCATAAATCGATATTTTCAAAATCGGCTATGACAAGTGCTAGATTATAGTAACTAATTTAATAATCTTTTTGGTTTTTTTTTCAGATGATTTTTGAAGAAACGCCAGTGGGTACCCTATACGCAGATTTTTTTACGACGCTCCAAGGATCATACAATATCCTTGTAAATTTTTGGTATTTTTAAATAAAGAAAATGAAACATATTTTTGGATGTATATACTTTTAGATAATTAAAACCCCAATCCGAAATTTCAAAGAGTTTTCCTTGAAAAAATTCACAAAAATGACCTTTTTTCCGGCTCCTAGGTGTATATCTCCCCTCAATCCATACCGTGAAATGCTCGATGCCCTCAACGAGTGAGCCAACGGACCGCACAAGATGGAGTCATCAGCGCTGCAAGACCGTTTCCCGACCCCCGCTGTACATTTTCTTCTCCCAACCGAGTGCATAACACCCTCGAGAGTTCTCCTAGCCCTCGCGCGTCTCCGCCGAGGTCTCCAAAGCTCGAGTCGTTGTTGCAACAACGACCGCCCTGAAGAAGGCTACATACACGTCCCCGAGTCAAAGGGAGGACTGTTCTATCCACAGGGTGTAGAGGAACGTCTTCTCCTTGGATGATTTCGCTCGAGGCGATGCGAAAACGCGCCGATCACACTCTCGACACGCTTGTTTGCCAACGGCAGCGCACAGTGTGCCGAGACTGCGATGCTCGGCAAACCCGTTTGGAGGATGAGCTGGCCAAGAGAGGGTGTACGCGGAGAACTGAGGAAATTTTATGCGACCGGGACGTGGCGACAACGAAGTCATCGCCACGGGCTACCTGTGTCTCTCTGTCTCGGGCGTTACACTGATGGTGTTCGTGATACGGTTTCACGTATCATGCCTCCGGTCGTCGTCTGAGTCTCGGTCTGAGTGCATCCCCTTGGATACCACATAACGAACGGAAGCTCCGCACAACCACGGAGCATCGGTACGTCCGTCTGTCGGCTCGTCCGTGCTTATCAACTGTCTTCAGTTATGCTGCTCTCTGCGGATGGCGTAACGAGTCATACGCCTAGGGCCGAAAAAGACTCCTACTTCTCACGAAATGAAAAAAAAAATTATATATACCGGGTGAGCAACAACTATTGGTGGTGGAAATATTTTCCAACCTATCAGACTTGGGAGAAAACTTTGCCTACAAAAGTTGCATAGTTCGAGGAGGGGCATCGAGTGGTGGCTACGGCGTTTATTTAGGTGGAGCCGCTTCAGAGATTCCAAAGTCACCTCAATTTTTTTCGAAGGGCGCCACTATTTTTTGCAGAATCTTATCGAGAAACTAAATATAAGGTCGCACACTAAATTTCAAGATGATCGAGCAAGATTTAGTATGAAAAATGGATAAAAAAAGTAATTACGTGCCTTTTAGCCTGGAATCCATGGAGACCGTATTTTAGTGTGGTTGGTAAAAAAAAATGTTTCTTTTTCCATATTCTAATAGCTTGAGGTCTTGAGAATGTATCTTAAAAATGTTTAAGTGAAATTAGTGCTGCATGAGTAAAATTTGGAATGCATGACGCGTTTTTCTCTAGAGAAAAATGTTTCGAATCGGGCGCGTATTTTTCTCAGAAACTACTGGACCAATCGACTTGGAATTTTGCACGTATAAAAGGACATGTCGGGCTATCGTTCGGCCCTTCACCTTTTCGATTGCTTCATAATCACTTTTTTCCTGGCTGCGAACGTGAACATTTTAGTGTAATAATTAGAGTATGTATAACCGATGACCGCATTCATAAAGAATAGAATTTAAAAAATCGTTCGTTTCACACGACAAGGACGACTGCAATCACAACACCCGACGATAAAAAAATTTCACGACATGACCTGCGCAACATCAAATATCATGTAACATTTCAAATGAAATGCTTTGAAACATTTTTAAATGTTACTTCAAACATGTATAAATTTCACAGTGAAATGCGAATACTATAGATTCAACCGTTTCTATAAAGTGTATTCCCAAAAAATCACCTTGACAATGAGTGTTCACACTAGAATGCGGTCTGAAAAAAACCCAAACAAACAAACTTACTCCAATGGAAGGTGCATAAAGTAATGGCCACCAATTCAATGCACGCTTGGATTCTGATTCGCATTGATTGTATTGTCTTATTGCTCACATCCGTCTGTATTAACGAACAGCCTCAAATAGAGGTTTCATTAGTTTTAATAGTGCCGACTACTACGCAGGATATGCAAGGAAGTATAATTTGAGCCTGTTCGTTAACACAGACCGACGTGATTGATAAGACTGCGAGTCTGATTGCAAGCGTGCATTGAAAGTGGTGGCCATCACTTTGAGCACCTTTTATCGGAGGAAGAATTTGCACCTCTTTTTTAATCGGTTCTAGGCTATAAATATTGCAATTTATCTTTTATCTGTCTTTTGTACTAAATCTTAATCGATCATTTTGAAATTTGTTGTGTGAACTTATTTTTAGTGTCGTGATAAAATACTTTAAAGAAAATAATGGTCCCGTTGAAAAAATTGAGGTGCCATCAAGATCTCCGAAGCGCCTCCATCTGGATAAACCTCGTAGCCACCAATAGATGATCCCCTTTCAACTTTGCATCTCTGGTAGAAGAAGTTTTCTCCCAAGTCTCATAGGTTAGAAAATATTTCTACTGCCAATAGGTGTTGCCTCACGCGGTAATATACGAGACGAGTCACTAGAAATTAGACACTTGAAAACGATTGCAATGATATTGAAATTTGTATCGTTAAAACGTAACGAAAATCATTTTTTTCTCGACTGCTATTTTTTCAAGCACAGTTTTCTCACACACAGATCACATTCTGAAAAAAGCGACGAAAACCGCTCAGTTCATGCAATACAGAAAATGTTACTTTTCTTCTTAAACGTGAATAGTTTAGGAATCCATTTGGAATGTGAAAAACTGTAATGCCAACATGGCCAGAAGAATCTTAAATAAAAAAAGAATGTTGAGAGCGAGCGCAAATGGAAAACAAGCCACGTACGTGTGAGAAAAGAGCAACGCGTAGATGTAACGTGCGAAAAGCCCACGTAAAAATAACACAGCGAAGGCACCAACTATGCATGTATCCAAAGACTCGAATGCAAGCTGATCGTGGACGGGACAAAATGCAGTTTGGTTTGTATAGATGTCGAGACGTATACGAGAGGATCCCAACACCCTGAATACAAATTGTACCACTCAAAAAGGATCGAGTAGCAGCATCCTCATGCCCGACGCGGACCACTCTCACTTTTCTCACTTCCCCATAGTACAAATCCCCGGAGGAAAAACGCACGTCCCTATCGCGTTACGTACGTGTAAACCTTTCAAGCAACCTGCGCGAAAGTCACGAATAAAATTGTTTTATTTGAGAATTGTTTTCATACTTTTCGAAGGCTTCGGGATCGAGGGAGATACGTAATTGGCGAAAGTTTTTATTGGCTTCATTTTTTTAGAGTATTTAATGACTGGGAAAAAAATAAGTCTCGTATTTTGCCTCAAAATTGAAAAATAAGAAAGAACTCAAATTTTTGTGGATTATTTAGTTACTTGGATTTTTCTTTTTAAGACTCACTTTTGTACTTTTAAACACTTTACAATTACAAAAGAAACTTGATCAGTACGACTTTTAATTAAGTCTAGTTTTTATACAATAATTAGGTAGTTGAACAAAAATTATGTTAAAGTTTGCATCGTTGCAAAGCAACGAAAATCAATTATTTTCCATTGTTTCGAATTTTCTTGGGCTTTTAGGCTGTGAAAATCACTCGAACGTTTTAAAGCATTTTTACTAGAGATTCACGACCTCAATTTGCAAAGAAAAAGGCTATAATTATGCAATAATTATGAAAATAAAGAATTAAAAAATGATCTAAATAGATCATTGCATTCTAATTATGCAAACTTCAACGTCATGAATGCAGGCGATGTTTAAAAAAAATGTATATTAAATTGTTTTTGAAGAATTATTGTTACGCATTTAAAAATTAAGAAAGAAACATAGGTAGTTGGTAAAAACTGTGGCAAACTTAAGTTTCTATAGATTGTTCAATTCGTTGGGTTTTTTTTCCATTACTGTCATACTTTTGAACACTTGGAAGTTAAGATGAAAACTTAGTTTTGTAGGTTTTAATTGAGACCTCCATTTATAAATATAATATTAGTTACTTCGAATTTTCCATTATTCGTTTTCATGTTTTTTGACAGCTTCAAATTCAAGGAACCATCTTAATCCTAGGAGTACACTCATATTTTTGGCTACTTCGTTACACACACTGGATATATGAGACCCGTCCAACTTTTACATGCCGTAATTTCCTTGAAATGACATCTATGCTGATGACTTTTTTAAAATGAAATCGCAGGCTATTAGGTGAGGAAAAATTCTATGTTCGGCCCATATTTTGTCTAAGAAAGCTGTTTGAGTAGATGAAAAAGGTTTGCGAAAGAGAAGAAACGTCAGTTTTGCATTTTTTTCAAAATTCATATCTCAGAAACTAATTCACATAATTTTATTTTGTATACGGATTCTGAAAGGGCAGGGGTGAAATTTGAAAAAAAAACTATGGTGACATCATTTTTCACTGTTATCAACAAAACTTCCAGCGGTTAAGTAGGTCGATTTTTGGAGTGTCATTTTTCGTTACAATCGATGCATGGTCTATTCTGACGAATTGTTATTGTAAAAATTCAATATATTCTAATGATTTTTTTAATAGGGGAGCACGAGGCTGAAATTGTTGATTTTTATTAATTGCTCAAAATAACTATTAAAATGAAATCCAGAATTTTCAATTTGTAGACCATCTAGTGTCAAATTTAATGTAGTTTTTAAATTTATATTTGTAATTTGCAATTTTTCAATAGTTTATGACTGAGACTCAAGTTAGTAGAACGAGGTTACGAGGCACAAATTGACCCCGCTGTGGGGCGCGTTGTGTCAATGAAGAGGTTGGTCGTGCCGTTCGGAAGGTAGGCATTTTAAATAAAAATGAATGAGATTATAAAATAATAAATAATAAATCAACAAAATAATTAATAAACAAATAATAAATAAATAATAATGTATAAGATTTTTAAATAATAAAAATATTGTAATTTTTATCACAATGTTTTTATTAATCAAATAATATCGATTTACCTCAATGGGCTCTTCTCAAAATTAACGCTTAATATACTATATGCGAAAAAAAAAATAATCAATATTTTTTCTTGTTTCAACTCATTAAACAGAACATAACTTCTTGATTTGTTTTTGTAGAGAGACAATTTCAATATTTGTAGTCACATTTTTCAATATTTTGTAGCAGTAACTAATAATAATCAAGATTTTAAAAAAATACTAGGTTTTCTCGCATCAGTCTTCAATCAGTCAAACAGAGTTGTTAAATTAGTATTTTTTACCTAATTATAATTTTTAGTCTGAAAAGGCCTCATCAGAATAACAATTAGGGCACACAAGCGTGACCTTTTTTTATCATCTACACATTTCAAGTGTGCCCAGCTTTTACACGTAACACATGCAATCCATTTTTCATCTGATACTGCATTGTAACACGACTCACAGTAAATGATGCACTAACAAACAAAAAATTAGGCTATAACAATGGCCTAATATAACCAGCGAATGCCACTTTCAGCCCCGTTATAAGTACACACACTTTATATCGAATCAAAAAATATTAATTTAACCGAACTCCGATTTTAATATGTTCGTTTCGTAAATCATTAACTATCGTTTTGATGAAAAACCGGCATTCATAGTTTTAAAAAGTTAGGCAAGAGGCTGAAAAGTATAAACACGAAAATATTTACTCACGTGTCGCGAGAGCACTCGATTACACACTCGCGCTCGCGGCCGCAGCCACAACTAAACTAAACAAAAATGGCTGCCGCCGATGTACGAGTGTTAGACGTTTTGTGGCACAACATGAAATGGCAGCTATCTCTTTTCATCTTTGAGATATTCCCATCGGCACTACTGACCCCCGGCACTTTCAGCCCCGCGCTCTCCTCCATTGCACGAAAGTATTTATATAACGAGATTTTATTGAATAAAAGCAAAAGCAATGTATATTTATAAGTTCTTGGGACAAGTCTCGCCGTCAAAATCTGAGTCGGGGGAAACAGCATCCGAGTTCTTCGTCTTCTTCTGTCTTCTGTTTCCTGGTTGGTTATATTTTCGACAGCATCATCTTCCATGTCGGTTTTATCGTCGAAAACCTTCTTTTAGCAGGAAATTCGCAGCTGCTTGTGTATTTATTCCACAGTTCGCGTTTAACTGCGAGTAAGAGTGGCGGCTGCTAATAACAAAATCAAAAAATACAAATTTTTGTTACTCATCTATAAACCTATTTATTTACTTATTTATTAATTAATTCTGCTACTTCCCATGCACCGAGCAGCGAGTATACGTATTCTGTAATACATTTATAACAAAATATCACTTATAAATTTAAAAAAATGTTTCGTTTTGAAAGACTATAATGTCGTGTATATTTATTCAATGTAACTTATTTAAAATTGAATGAGTGAAAAAAGAAAGGATGTACTTACTTTGTATTTCCGACGGATGGGTATACTCATGGGTCTGGGAGACCCATGCTTATTTTTCGACCTTCACAATACATAAGCTAACCGACAACTGAGGCTCTGCTCAGCCGCAAATGTAGGGGCCGGACCGAAGTGAACTCACGTGACACAGCTGTATCTGTAGTGTCAAGGACCCCGCGGTGCGTGGCCCTTAAAAATTTGATCGGGCCTGAGACTCAAGGGTGTACTCGTAGGTTAATCGATAAAGAAATGTATAAGTTCTACTTTTCATAGACTATTGAATTACTTGGAACTTATTGACAACTTTTATGATTTTTTTTAATTTAATTTACATTTCGACCGATTATTTGGTTGCTCGGAAAAAATAGCTTTACCAGAATTATTCTCATACTAGTAAGGACGTAAAGACTAAGTCGAAAATCTAGTCAAACAGTTTTAATGAACCCAAATTTTTGTTCGGAATATTAAATTACTTGAAAAACAATCATTAAAAAAGGCCCATACATTAAAAGTTTCACAAGCCGAAAACAACATAGAATATTCAACTGTATGGGGAAAAACTATTCGAAAAGTACTTTCATATTTTACCTACGAAA
The DNA here is from genome assembly GCA_944452715.1 of Ophion slaviceki. Lineage (NCBI taxonomy): Eukaryota > Metazoa > Arthropoda > Insecta > Hymenoptera > Ichneumonidae > Ophion > Ophion slaviceki. The sequence goes on along the minus strand of OX101785.1, from coordinate 53,928,756 downwards.
TTAATTCTAACCTGAAGAATAAAAAAATTACTTTCTGAATTTATACGACGTTGAAGGTTGCATCGTTACGTTGCAATAAAACTGCTATTTTATATTTTTATTATTACACAAAATCATTTCTCCGACACGTATTGTCGATCTTTAGATAACTATCTCAACAAAAAGTTTAGCCATTTCTGTAGGCAAAACCTACCGAAACAAATTTGATCATTCAAGAAATCTTAATTTTCATGGCATTCTATCGGTGCAAACTTTGATTGCGTTAATTTTTAAAACTATAGATACAAAAGTCTTCATACTGTAGGTTCCAAGGATGAATGGAAAAGTCATGGGCAGCGAGATTTCCTAAAAGTCAAAGATGAGGGAAACGGAGGCTCGTAATTTCACTCGACGTTGGAACGATGTTGGACGCGCATATGTTGATGGGGAATGAATGAGCAATCCTTCACCGTCTTACGGATAATGATGGAGATACCCCTAGCCGATTTGGTAAGCTCCGGGTGTGTTGGTGGATGCGTCGGAGCGGTTATTAACCGCTGACGCGAGTGGCTGGGACGCATCAGCTTGAACATCACTGATGATATATCGAGCACACGTTAATGCGAGAATCATGAATCTCCCAGATAAGGAAAAGCGGCGCAGTGGCTCCTTGACGCGAAGGCAATCAACTCAGCCGCAGGAAAAAACACAATTACGAATCCCAATATGACATCGGAATAAGGGTGTTCCACCCCTAGTTGCAAGGAGCAGAGGCATTCTATTTGGGCTCTGCTTTCTTTTGCTCCCTCATGGAAGAAGCTTTGTTTCGGTAAAGTTTTTTTTGTGAGTTTGTAGCTTTTGTCGAGATTTCAGTGGAAATGTGTTCAGAATGTTCCAGAACGTAGAAAATATTGACAATAAAAAGGATCAGAATTCACGTGTGTGTGTGTGTGTAGGTACTGGTTTTTGCGTCCACGCTTTACCCTCAGCAAATTTCGAAATATCAGGATGGAATTTTTTTTAATTGAACAGTACAACGAAACCACTTCCCAAATTAAATTTTAGCAAGCAATCGTGCAACGGCAATGAAAGATCACGAATTTTTCGAAAAATACAGAAAACCTTCTCACTTTCTGAAATTTTGAGATATGGAGATGCAATTTTCTAAACACGGAGAGTAGCATTAAACGATGATTGGATTTGAATTTGGCGAGAATCGGCAAATGGGTTCGAATTTTTGAAAGTTTAGAATATGTATCGAAAAACTTACTGAAATATTTAAATACCGAGAATTTATTGCATATATGAGGTATGATTGATTGCTGGCTGGTACTGAATTTGTGTAGAAGCACTTGAGGGATTTCGGAAAATAATTAATTTCCAGAAAACGCAGTGAACGCTATATCGTCCCCATAATTTCGAAATATCAAATTATTTTTTTCGGTTTTTTTCCATTAAGGCGGGTCTGTGACCGGTCTATAATATCGATTGTTTTAGTATTTTTTCATAGTATACATATCCAAGAATAAGTGAAAAAATTCCAGTTGAAATATTGGAAATTGACCAAATTACAGACGATTTATCGAGAGCAGGTAACGCAACGATTTACGTATACTAAAACTTTCAATAGCGTATTTCTCAAAACGAGTGTTCTCGAACTAGCTGGAATCATAACTCGTTATTTTAGTCTGAATATATTATTTGATCAGAAACAAAATTTCTGAATATAAGTAAAAATCTGAAAGAATATAAGTAAAAATTTCGCCAAAATACACTTTTTTGAACACCCGCCATTTTGTGAGAATTTTTTTTTGAAAACCCCCTACGTACAACGAGAACTACATTTATATAGATTATAAAACTGTTTTATTTTTCAGACCAACCATTGTCAAGTTATCAATCCGGCCGTTGGACGACATTTTTTATACAGAGGCTCTAATGTACCTCAATTACGTTGTCAATTTTCATTTTTTTTCAATAAAAACTTACACGAAATAAATTTGATGTATGCTCAATAACATACCTTTTTCCAAATCCCGAATAAAAAATCTAGTAGGCCAAAAAAATTGGAAAAACGACCTTGTGTCAGCCCATCACATATCGAGAATAGTTCAGAAAAAATGTAAATTTGAAACCAGCACATCAGTTCCTCATCATTTTGGCCTACCATAACGACTTACACGAAGAGGAAATTGTTGTATCAAAATGAAATGCCAGAACTGCAAGTTTCATATCCGTGTATCTCCATCTGAGCATCCTGTGCAAAAGAATTCCATAATATTCCGAATTCCTACAATATCACCGCGGAGGCGCGTAGTACTCGACACAATCGAACGTTACAAGAGAGAATAAAATATGATCCGCGAATGATTGGTCCATCACGTATTTTCGACCTCGCAACGCTGGCCTGTCCAGCCCGCATTGATAGATGGCAAACTCGGCTCTTTTGTATCTCGACCGTGGGCTTTCCTCGTTCGAGAAAAAGGATCGCGTAGAGATATATAAAAGCGGCGCACGAGATAACGCGCGGGAACAAGGGAAAGAATCCCAAATAAGACACGAGGCCGCGAAGAGGATGAGGGACGAAGGAAAAGGGCGCGTAGGGATTCGAGCCTTATGCTCGTCTTCTCCAGGGGGTCCGTGTGGAATTGCCCGTATCGACTGAAAGTCATTTTCCAGAGGACGCGCTATCCTCGCCCATATCGGGTTATTCGGGAAAGCTCCGGCAAGTGCCGGGGTTAAGTTAACGCAGGGATCCTTCTCACCCTTGCGCGAAGGGTGGCGAATTTTCCATCCTGCCTTTTTCTCCTTTTTCAACCAGACCTCTTTTATTTATTTTCTTTTCCTCCCTTTCGATCGTTTTCTGTATCTCGCTTCTATTCTCGACGCGATAACCGGCGACGTTCGTTCTCCCTCGCGAGAAGACACACTGCGCCTTCCCGACGCCTTTTAAGACAAAGATCTACCGTGGACTTTTCTATCGCGCATTGGACACTTTTATTGTTATTTGCTTCGAGAAGCGCAAGTACGATTGGGAACGAGCTGCCCGATGTGCGCCGAACGGACTTTTTTCTTTGAATCGACAGAATGGAGTACATCTGACGTATTTTTGGTTGAGGGAAATGCATTTTTATTTAATTTCAGGAAAACATTTAAGGAAGTATTCTAGTCCAGAAGTTTGAAAAAATCCATATTTTTGGCATTTTTTAAAAGTATAGACGCGCAAGAAAATAAACTTAAAAGAAAATTTCGAAATTCCTGATATTTAAAAAGTTATACCGATCTGAATAGGGTCGGATTGCGAGGAGCTACGAACTTCAGAAGCTTCTAAGGAAGCTTGAAATGCTCACTGGGAATAATGAGCTTCAGAAATTCATCTTTTCGAAGTCGAGGAAGGCACACTTTACGAGGCAAGAGCGGCTGATTGATAAAACGTACGTATAACATGCCATTATACCAATTAGATAGTAGTGGCTGTCTGTAATTGTACTCAAAACTTTAAACGCGTTTTTTCGAAACTATTTATTTCAACCTGGTTGACATAAAAGCTCGGATTTTATTCAACCGATTGACTTCAAATTTGGTATGGGTCTTCCGTATATATCCCTCTATCGTATCTACCTCGAGTATTGCGAAATTATTATGATCACTACTTAAACAAAAATTAGAAACTTGGAACAAAATGGAGCGAACAGTCAACTTTTTTCAGACAGTCGCTATTAAATTTGTTTTCTCTTTGGTAGCCAATGACATTCTTATTGATCAAGAAAATTGGTCTTACTACTGTTTTAGATTAATGGGAGCGTTGGAATCATACCAACCGCCTTGGCTTTTTTTCACGGCCATATTTAGAGGCCCATCACTTTTTCAATTTTTATTATTTTGCACAACATTTTGTTGCAAGTTCTTGAAATATCAATGAAAAAGAAAATGTAAAAGAGGATAGTAATCCATATTTTTTATCAAGCCTATAAAACGCCCGAAATTTCGGCCTTAGACTAGTTCCTATATTCCTAAGTTAATGGACTTGAAGGAGTAGTTGTATTTAAGGCATTATTGTAATTTCGAGCAATATTCGTTGTATAGTTGATTGTATTTAATATTATATATTATATACAATCCTTCTATAGTGGATTTTCATTGCTTTACATTAGAAGAATTTTGGTTTTGCTTTCATTCTAATGAAAACGCTAATTTTTGTTTTCAATTCTAAGTTGTTGTTTGCTTCTAATAACAAGACGTATTCCATAATTTCCAGTGCTTCATCACATATCTGAGTTTGAACAAAATCGGAGGCAGACCCTCAAGTGATGTTCCTTTTTACTCATATTTAAATTCCCATGTATAACCGCGAGTAAATTTATATTTTCAAGTTTAATACTACTATTATTCACATCACTTAGTTCTATTTGATTAATTTTGTACATTTTTCTCGTTGCCCTCACTGTATTTGAGTATTGCTCCTTTCTGAGTTTTGGGTTGTAGTTATCAAGGCGAAAATTCGGTTTTCACTTAGAACTGTATACATTGTTTTCTTCTACATATCACCTTATTATAATAATTGTATAATATTGTTAACTTCTTGAAAACTTATATCGTTGTTAACTTTATACTTTCCCATGAGGATCAAGTTCAAAGCAAGACACAAATTAATTACCAATCAGTCAATCAATTTCTCCCTCTCTCTCCCTCTCTCTCTCTGTAATTCTTTTACTCTTTTCCTCTCCCGTTTGGCACGCGAAGACAGAAAGGATCGCGAGATGCTCCTAGGTATACATATACTCGCAGCTATGGCCTCTTTCAATCGACTAATTCCCCAGATATTTCTTACAGCGTTAAGCGATCCGCGAGTGTCGCCAATTGGCTGGGTCCGTACATACCTCTACCTCGACTCCTTTTTCCGCATTTTCTCTGTTCTTTCTTGTATCTGTGTCCTCTCCTGTCTTGTTTGTCTGGGTTTTTCTCTCCCCCCCCCCTTTATCTCCCTTCCCTCGTCTTGTCTCGTCTCGGACGTTCTTCCCCCTATTGTAGTCAGCTCTCGTCTCTACGCCTCATCCTCCGTATCCTCCGCCTACGCCTTTTTCCGTTTGCCGGAATAGCTTTGTTATCTGTTTTACCGGTCTGCAACAGAGTTCTGCAATCCGTTTCTATCAATCTAGCCAAGAGTGCCGGCGACGAATGAAAGCTCGACAAATAGATCGAAGCGAGAGAGCGAGAGAGCGAGAGAGAGAGAGAGAGAGGGGGAGAGAGAGAGAGGGAGAGAGAGAGAGGGAGAGAGAGAGAGGGGGAGAGAGAGAGAGAGAGAGAGAGAGAGAGAGAGAAGGAGTGAGGAGACTCGCTGGCATTGCAGCTCTCCCTGCAAGCGAGCGCACAACGGAAAGAGTCCCGGTCCAAGCCTCAGGAGAAAACGAACGAGCGAGCCAACCGAGCCCATATACCTCTTCCCGATCTATTCTCTATTTTGTTTTCGCTTATCGGGAGGATGTAATCCGGCAAATAAATCCTGTACGCTGCAGACGTCGAGAGGGGGCTCCGCACAAGCCCAGTGGAAGTGTAGGGAACACCGACGACTACGCAGACCACGACGACCCTTGGCATCGGTGCTCTCTTTAGGACACGTCGCGTCGATACCAGAACTCTCATTTTTTTTTCCTCTTTTTTTGACACTGCTCCTTCGCTTCTCGCGCTTTTTGATACTCGACGTATACACTTTATTCTCCCGTTCCTTTCTGCTTCTCGTTCCTATCTATGATATATATATATATATATATATATATATATATATATATATATATATCTTCTTTGATTCCACAAACGACAATAACTGTTCAGTGCACCGAGTCTTGGCGAAGCTATTGTAAATTCCGCCCGACCCTTTCGAGCCACAAATAGCCACCATTGTAAGCTCAAATTGGAAAATTGTCCCGATCTTCACCGCAACAGCTGGGTTCATCGGATCTTCGTAATCGTTAAAGCGATCGCAATAAAGTAACGGGATACAAGATTACGTGGGAAGGATCTCGAAATTTGATCGTTGAAATGCAGAGAAAGTATATTTCTTTTGATTGGGCAATTTTTTGGCAGTTTTTGGCTTCGATGATCGTGGAAAAGGCCTTTTAGGATCTGAGCGGGAATTTGCAGCCTGAATAGGCAAAGGAGATTTTGGAGTGATGAGAATAAGAGAGTGACGAGGGCTTTGCGTGAACTTGAATTTTTTGAAATATGATTTTATTTTGTTTTATAGTGTTATAGCCTAGAGTCTTAACTTCAATTTGCAACGAAGGTTCGGTAGAAAGTCAAAAAATTGATCGAGTTATGACGGTTATTGTGAAGGGCCAGATAGCGTTATTTTTCAAAAGTGTTTTTGTGGAACGGTGTACGTCGTATCTCAAAATTTATTCATCCTTTTCTCTTTAAATTCGGACGGAGCAGAGTTTGTAGCATTTCTATCGTATGACCGAATAATTTTGTGATATGTTTGTTCGGTGGTTAATAACAAATAACTAAATTTGTTTTTTTTTTGTCAAAAAGTGAACTTTACTTTCTACTAGTTTGTCGGGGTTTGTTTAAAATTTCAAAAAAGAATCCAGTTATGTGAAAGTTTTATTATTATATTGAAAGTACATTTTTTCTTCCCTTTTAGATCACCCGAGTAGCGAGAACCACCTACACCGATTGGCCATGCAGCAACGGCGGAGCATTGTTTAAACAATAATACCTTCATTGTTTATCAATATTTCACAATTCAAAAAAATCTTAAACTTGGCAAGACTATGTATCAACCGCGTGCAAAATACCGACCTGGTCACCCCAATACTTTCGTCAGAAAATAATCTTGAAAACCGACCTGCGTTTGGAGCACCAACCATATGCAGATCCGTTGAGCAGTTCCGACTTGGGCCAGTGGACGGGTGACCGCTTAGAAGAAACATTGAAGAAAAAAACGAATGGAGAGGCAAAAAAAGTAGGAAAGAATTTCTGCTGCATTCCAACGTTGGAAACTTCAACACCCAACGTGGGAAGTGTAATCTCGGTAAGCAGAGTATTCTACTTTTCTCCGGTATTCCAGCGCTTTTAAGAATGCTTTTGTTTCGAATCAATTGCAGAGCAGCTACATCCCGCATTACCGAACGAGTTCTCCGCCCTCTCTTTGCTTCTATATCGAAGCAGAATTGCCTTCGTATGCATAATACGCGGCAATCCTGCTTGATGGCGCGGGCTAAAACCAAATTTCCAAAAGGAAAGAAGTGCAAAAGTGCACATTGTACATTGGAAATACGATTATTGCGCAATGAGGATGGCGACAGTGTGCAGAGGGTAGAAGCGTCCGGCCATTAACGGACACGTTAAAAAGAATACTTGCGGAGACATCGAGAGAGAGAGAGAAAAAGAGAGAGAGAGAGAGAGAGAGAGAGAGAGAGAGAGAGAGAGAGAGAAATAAAGAGAGAGAAAGAGAGAAACAGGAAGCGGAAGACAGAACAGCCGTAGCAGTCGTTGGAACACTTGCGGCAAGTGCTTACACGAAGCTCTGGAGCTGCGCCCAATGTTCTTACACAGTTGGCCCAGTTTCGAGTCGAGAGCATACGGACCGTCTGTTCATACACGTTTGGATTTTCAACTATACCGTGTATGTGTAGATGCATATACATAAAGTGCGCCGGGGACTTTCTGGTGCACACAGGACCCGAGAGAGAGAGAGAGAACTTGCAGCATCGCGAGCGTTTCACTGAGCGTAATGATCATCGCGCATCCCAGAAACATTTTAATTCGTGAGTATTCGCGGCCTCTCGTACACTCGACTTTAATAGCCAAGCAGAAATCCTCGTTCTTATGTACACGCTATCTGGAATATCGCGCACTCGTGGTCCCTGAGATTCACTCCACATTCGTTTAAAACTTTGCGCCAATTGCCCCAATGAAACTTTTCGTCTGTTTCGTTGAAGTGTTTAAAAAAACCACCCTTTAACGGGGTACACCTAGCTCGTGGCCAGAAAAAAGGAATTTTCGTGATTTTTTCAGGGCAAAACGGGAGATTTCCGAAGTTTCTTTTTTACATTAAAGAATACGGTTTAAAGGATATTTTACAATTGTCAACTATTGAAAAAACGTTCTTAGCGGTCACCACTGCTGCTCGAAAACAAATCGTCCGAAATGAAAAATCAAACGCTTATTACAAAAATCAAAAATCAAATTTAGTTTTTGCATTACATTATCTATTGATTGGACGAAAGATTTAATAAAATGTAAATTTTCGAAAAATTGGCCGCAGTTCAAAATGAATGTATCGATTTTCGGTGAAAAAAGCTCTCTGTTTTGGATGATGGAAAAAATCTGTAAATCGAACAAAAATTCCTCCATTCAAGCACTGCTTGTTGATATGTAAAAGTACCTTGTAAAATTTAAAGTTGATCGGTGCAGTGAGTTTTGAGATATCGTGGTCACCGATATTGAAAAAATAATTTTGGGAGAAACGCGTTTAAAGTTCACCGGTTCGCGGAACCTACCTATGAACGCCCGAAACTCTCTTGATTTTGAATGGAACGACGTTACATTTTCAGAGGATATTTTGGAAATGTTATGTTTTGAGAATCCGTCGAAAACCTCAAACCGACATTTTCTAAAATTTCAACAAGGTGTAAGCCGTTGAAGTAGGCTTTCGGAGCTTTTTAGGTACGAGTGTAATTTTTATATTTAATTGCAACTTGATTAGTTGCTTGACGGATTCCTAGTATCCGAGGAGGTTAAAAAAAATGGAGCGAGCAGCGGCGCGTGTGAAGATCGGATGCCTTCCAGCTACACTGTTCGCGGCGAGGAAAAGACACGAACCGGAGAGAAATATATTTTTCGTTGGTTTTCTCGAAAGTGGGTCGAGGCGACGAGCACTTTTCCGGGGGAAGGAGTTATATAGGCTGCAGAAAAGTGCATCGGAACGCGACACTAATGGCCGCTCCAGTCTCCCTGGATACATTTTATATACAATGTGGGGTGGCGAGAAAAAATAAAACTCTTGCCTCTTCTAACAATAGTATTAAAAGTATTGGGTGCAAAAGAAATGCATGCTTCGAGCTCTGTAACACGAGGCTTAAGGATAAGATTCGGTCATTTTTTTCTTCCTTTGATTTTCACGAAAGGTGCTCTTTAACTCCGGAAGAAATTATTTGGGCTTTGAGCCCGTTATTGAGAAAGGGGAGAATTTTTTTATTGAAAAATGGAATATTTGGGTATTCCAAGAATTATTTATTTTATTTAAATAACAAATACTCGAAATGATAAAATATTTTAGTGGGTTTATTCATATTTATGTTGTAAATGGTTCAATCAGACGTGGCCAACGAGATCGTCACGTTTAAACTTGGGGATCAAAAGGATTTAGATAGTAATAAAAATGAGGAAATAAAAAAATAAACAAGCACTTCCGTTGCATTCCAACGATGCAAACTTCAACACCATAAATTTCGTTGAACCAATTGTTTTTTTTCTCGGTACGTTTGAACTTCATTAACTCGACACCTCATCAACAACGATTTCTCGAAAGCAATTTCGTTGATCGAAATGAATTTTTTTATTCGTTCGTTTCATCTTCAACAACTCAACAACTGTCAACAATGTTTGCCAAATCCAGTTAAGGATTTTGAAAACTGAGCTTTCCAGCTTCGAAAGGCTTTTTAAAAAATCTCGTTATCATTTTTACACAATTTTCAGCCTTTCGAAAAATACGTGTATTCTTGTCGAAAATAACTTGAAGAAAACATTTTTTTTAATATGTGTAATGTGTGTGAAAATAACGACATCGAGATTTTTCAAGAAGCTTTTTGAAGAAGCTAAGGTCAGCTTAAAAAATCGGCAAGCAGATTTTCCAAATATAGAATCGTTGTCGTGTTACGCGAGTTTAAATATCAAGAGCTGGGTTTTTCGTGTAAATCAAATTGGCAAAAACTAACCATCTAAGCTGAAATTTGGTACGATTTTCTTTCATACCTAAAACTATCGTTCAAGAGGTTAAGAGCTGAAAATTTTTTCGTACCGAGGATGGACGTTTGCGATCAGACTGCATCGATTCGCGCTGTCACCGACCAGTTAAGGTCTTCTCACTTTAGACGCTAAAAAATACTATTTTCATGAATTTTTTTCATAGGTTTATATTATAGATATTGATATATAAGTTGTTATACTTAAAAAATATACTTTCGAAATACATTTTTTTAATTGTTTATTTAAGTCACTATTTATAGACGAAAATGGTAGTTAAGGCCTTAGGCCACAATAACGGGTATAAAATCATGTGCGAATTTAACAATTTTTTTCGTATGAAAAAGTGATTCACTCATAAAATTAATTACACATCTATTTAGTATGAATATCAAGCTGTTACAAAATAAATCTTTTTTTTAGGCGCTCCGCGGCGTAACATTTAGCATCCGCAATTTTTTACCTAGAACAAAAAACAAAAATTCCCGTCAATCTACATCAGAGTACCTAGAGAAGAACGAACGGAATTTAAAAAAATATTGTTTCGTTCAAAAGTTGTAGGTATTTGAACTAATGAAATGAATTTTCAGTGAAAAATGTTGATATAACTGCTCATAAACGGCTCATAAAATGAAAAGTTTTCGATTAATCAGAAATTCCGTACGTACTTCTCTGCGAAATGCAATTAGGAACATAACTTTTAAATTTGAAGTAAATCGAGTGAAAATGATCGAAGATATTTGTCATGCCAATTGGAAAAAAGCTGTTTCGATGTTTCGAGTAGTCGACTATTTTGTACATCGAAAAAAAATATATATATATTTTCTGACAGCTTAATATTCATACTAAATAGATGTGTAATTAATTTTATGGGTGAATCACTTGCTCATACGAAAAAAAATTGTTAAATTCGCATATGATTTTACACCCATTACTGTGGCCTAAGGCCTTAAAAAAACCTCCTAAAAAAATTGTAGGTCTGCGCTGTTGAAGAAATCTCGGAGATGGATCATCCGAAACAAAAAAATCAAACGGTTTTAGATTTAGTATGTTAATGGCTATAGCCCATATCATACGATTTTTCATGTATACAAAAATAACAAAATGGCGGACATTTTTCGAAAAAACAAAAAAAAACGTGTTTTTTCATCATTTTCGGCAAAAAATAGTAAATATCAAAATTTAAAAAAATCCTTGATATGCGCTATAGCTATAGTTGTAAAGAATATGTGGTTAAAATTTCATAAGGATCGGTTCAGTAGTTTCGAACATTTTATCAACATACCGTCGAAAAACGTTGTTTCGATAAAAACGCGTTTAAAGTTTGCTGGGTTATATAAATACATAAAAAAAGTTTTTAAAAATGTATTTCGAAAGTGTCTTTATTAAGTGTAATACCTTTTATATTAATATCTATAATATAAACCTATCCAAACAATTCATGAAAATAGCCTTTTTCTAAAGTGTCTAAAGTGAGAAGACCCCTTGAAAATCTCTCTCACACTATCTTTCCTTTTTTCCCCGTTTCCTCTGCCCCACTTTTGTCCTCGATCCTTAACCAGCAAAAATGAAAAACTGAGCACGCATCGAGATGCCACTTTTCGCGTCGTCAATTTCCAATGCCACCCCAACCCAAGACCAGCGACGCTTATTTTCTATCCCTGAGTGGCAAAAAAACGAGACAGGAAACGATGCTGTGAGCTTTCGGTTTCAAAAGTTCCGTAATTATATCGCGAGTGCTCATTAATTGAAAGCGAGAAACGTTCCTTTTTTTGCTGGATCTCTTTACCGCCTTCAACATCGGGAACGTACCTGTTGGAAGAGTTGGCTTCGAATGGCACCGCCTTCAATTGCTCCAGTCCCTTTTATAGGGGATCCAGACTGATAAAAATGAAGTGAGCTTTTTTTTGTTCGCTTGATCGCAAAGAAATATCTATATGTAAAGCGTATCCAAGTCCATCATTCGTCCTACGGCTGACGATCGAATTTCCCAACGCGACGATGTGAGTCGAGGGTCAACAGTAAACGACGCGCGCACGTCGAGATGAGTATTTGCTTGTGACACGTGCAACGTGACTGAACGAACTTGTATCCAGCTAGAGTTACCTCCGAACCTTATCGCTGCCGCAAACGCGCGCACTCTTTAAACACCTATGGAACAAGCTCCTTGGATTACAACCAGAGTTACTTGACCCAGATGAACCGCGAGAGGCCTTCCGCGAGCCTCGACCTCTCTCGCGACCACAAGCGTGCGCAAAAACCTTCATCGTATCAACCTTTATTGAGAGGCATATATACATACGTGCGTTCACGTGTATGCGCTACTGCGCAATGTTGCGAACTTAGCTAATTGCGCTGTGATAAGCCGTTTTGTTCGTTGCCCAATCGAGCCTGGCGAGCCAGCCTCTCTCTCTCTCTCTCTCTCTCTCTCTCTCTCTCTCTCTCTCTCTCTCTTCCTCTTGTCTACGAGGAGATTAGACTCCGGTTACTTTTGCCATTTCATATTTCCAACGCCCAAGAAGAATATCTCCGATTACCCCAATTTCCGTCGGTGGCACGTTGATTCCGAAACACAAAGGATGGAAAATGTGGCGTTTGAGTTTGCGCCATTGGAATGCACAAAATGCAACAGGAGTGCGACAGAAATATGGTTTTGAAGTTTCAGTCGTTGGAAAGCAAGACATTTTTTTATATTTTTTCCTTTCTGTATTTTTATTATTATCTTCATTCTTTCTTTTCCGGGATTGGGTTATAGATTTTTTTTTAAACATCGGGAACAATATACCAGTGATTTTCATACCCTCAATGGGATAAGAAAATACGCCAATACGAGAAAAATAACATCGTTGCGTTTCAACGATGAGCACTTCGAAATCATATGGAAATACCTATTCGACTTATCATTTAATTGTGTTCCATACTGTCAAAAATCGTTTTTTATGGAAATAACGAAGAGTAAATACCCACTACCCGAGGGTCAAATTTGCCCTCCACCATAGTTGGCATGACGATACAAATGTAGCAAGACAATGTTGTTGAACAAAGTAAAATAAAAATTAAACAAGCGCAAGTATCTATTATAGCAATCCATAATTCGTTTTTTTTTGTTTTACTCATGACGACACTCTATTTTCTACTGTGCTTTGCATGTTTGGAATAGAATGAAAGTGAGTTTGTTTGGGTTAACTTCACAATGTGCTATTGTAAAAAAAAATGAAAAGAAGTTGACAGGCAATTCTCCAGACCCGAGGACAGGCCTACAAAACTTGAGTTGAATTAATCCTTGAATAGACTAATACAAAATTTGTATGGAATTTTCATGACAAACTGATACGAAAGATTTAACTGTGGCCCGAAAAAAAAATACTTTGTGGACACCAGCATGCTTGCAGACTTCAATGTAACTGAAGCAAAAGTAAAAAAAAAAACGAATACACCAAATGCCTAAAGAAACTTTGATTGAAAAGCAAAAATACTCCACATAAACCCAAACAAACGTTTATTCACAATATAGAAGTACTCCACATAAACCCAAACAAATTTTGATTAATGAATGAAAAATACTCCACATAAACCCGAACAAACGTTGGTTAGAAACTAGAAAATATGCAAAACAAATATCAATGAAAAAAATTATAAGCCCTTCGATAAAGAACTTTTTCGGCAAATAAGTAGTAAATTTTGGGTTTTTTTTTCATCTAAGGGGTTAGGCTACTATGAGGACTCGAAAATCAGGATTGTTAAAAAAATTTAACTTAGAAGGAACAAGTAAGATGATTGAAAAATCGTTCGGACATTTATTTGTATGTATATTAACAAAGTTGTGTACCAAATTTCATTTTTTTTAAATTAATAATTGAAGAAGTTATTCACTAAGACTTGACCGAGCTTTTTTGCTGTCGTTCTTCAATCATCAAAAATTTTTTTTTTCGATTTTTCGAAGAAAAATGACTTCATTGTTGTTAATATCTAATGAATAAAAATGTTTAGGAAAACACTACTATTAAACTGAACAAGTGTACCAAATGTCAAGTCAATTCGTTCATTGGATGTCGAGAAATCGGGTACACCATTTGGAAAAAAAAATTTGAAAAAACGCGTTAAGGGGAGATATACACCTAGATGGTCGAGGTCGAGGATTTAGAAGCTATGAACATTCGGTCGACCGTAGAAGACCTACACTATGGGCCTGGTATCGATGATTCCATGTAAGTTGACAAATTCCATGATTTATTCATTCCCAAATTTTCAAACGCGTTTTTCGCAAAACCACGTTTTTCAAATCGGTACCCAAAATTCCTCGAAAACCTATTAACCGATTGCCTTGAGGTTTTTTGTGATTATTCTATGCACCATTATCTAGTACTTGTCATAGGATTTTTTTTCCGTTACTTAGTATCTGTTTTAGAGGCAAAATAATAACTAATTTTTGGCCCAAAAATCACTATTTATGTTCAAACGGCCGCCAATTTGTCATAAATCGATATTTTCAAAATCGGCTATGACAAGTACTAGATTATAGTATCTAATTCAATAATCTTTTTGGTTTTTTTTTTTCAGATGATTTTTGAAGAAACGGCAGTGGACACCGTATACGCAGATTTTTTTACGACGCTCCAAGGATCATACAATATCCTTGTATATTTTTGATATTTTTAAATGAAGAAAATTCAACATATTTTTCAATGTATATACTTTTAGATAATTAAAACCCCAATCCGAAATTTCAAATAGTTATCCTTGAAAAAATTCACAAAAATGACCTTTTTCCGGCTCCTAGGTGTATATCTCCGCTCAAAAGTTTTACTAGAAGTTATATCGTTGTAATAATACATTTATGGTGAATCTGCGATTGCTGCACCATAGTTAGTCCTTCCGCTTAAATTTGAATTACCCCAACCGACGAACGAGTGGTCGTCATTTTCACAGTAGCCTAACCCCTTAACTGTTAGTTGAAAATGTATTTTTCTTTGGTTAGCAGCAGCCATAAAAGTAAACTAAAGTGCGGTTTTTTTCATTCCATTTGAGAATTATCTTTGACGCAGAAGGAGCCTCTCTCTTACGAACGATCGATAAGAGGTCCTTCGAAAGAGTGCGATCGAGAGAGTTCAAAGAGTAGGGACGAGGAGCGGTTCCATTGAAAATAATTATTTTTGACCGAAAACGACTCTTGGGTCGCTCTTATAGGAAAGCAATCGGTTCGAGAGAGAGTGGAGGGCCGCACTTAAGAGTTGGTGATATAATCAGCACTGAATTTCACGTAATTTCCGGTTGAATCAAAGCTGCAGAGATTCTATAGTTCCACCCCCCTTCCCCCGCCCCTCTCTCTTTCGCGCCCTCTTCATCCTTCGCTCGTTCGATCGCCCAGTAAAATTTCGTCTTCGTGTGCGAGCGATTTCGCCGCGGTTTCTACAACGATTCTCCTTTTCTCAGGTTCACGTGGCGTGGGACTGCCACAATTCTCTCGTACTCGAGAGGACGCCGATAATGCAAGCAGTTCGAATTAAATTTACATTACGTACCCCATCTCCGAAAGAGAACCGGAAACGGATAGTTACTACGCTCAACCTATAATATTCCGGTAGAAGTGTATGACTACGGAATTGTCTATTTCCTTCAGCCACTATTCCCCTATCAACCAACAGAAATTCTTAGCGAAAGCTTCGATAATAATCATCGGGGCTAAAATCAAAATTGAACATTTTTATTTACGGGAGGCAATTGCGCAAAAAAACGAATCAAAATCAGTAAAAAAAATGGAATCATGGACACGACCTCATCATATTATTTCGTTCAGAAAGTATTATCAGCAAGTCCAATTTTCAATGCTGGCTTCCTTGCAAAGGGAACTTTGTGACCGAAATAAAACTTCAAGGAAGCTATATGCAAGTTTTTAATTGAAACTTTCTTTTAAATGGTCCCTTCGCAATATCATATGTAAAAAGGAAACAAAAAAAGTTCAATATGTCGAAATTTGAAAAAGGTAAAACGTTTACTACATTTTCGGGAAATTCTATATTTTTCAAAGAGCAAATCCATCAAGTAATCCCAAGTAATTTAAAATCGACTAGCAATCAATCATACTTTATTTATACAATAAATTCTGACGGGAACCTAAATATTTGAAAACGTTAAATGTTTTACTGAATTTTTCGAATTTGTAAAATTCCAAATGGAAAGAAGTCTAAATTCTCGCACGAATTTCCGACAATTTAGATACCAACCGTCCCTGGGTGGTACTCTCCGTGAATGAAAAACTCCATCCCGTCATCTCAACATTCGAAAAGTTGGAGGCTGTTGCGATTTTTTCGAAAAATTTAGTATTTTATGAAATCCGAATTTTTACACCGATTTTCGTCAATATTAATACCGCCAGTGGTTGAGTGATAATATTCACGTGGGAGAAATTTGATCACGATGTTCCAAAATTCGGTGAAGATAGATTGCGGCCAGAAAATGTATAGCGAAACTCGGGGTAAAACGAATACGCAGGGTAAGATGAATCATAAGCCTAGTCTAGCAAAGAGTTTGGAGGGGTTGCGGTGAAGTGGATAAGTGTGAAGTATCGACTGTGGCGAAAGCACGCGTCTCGAGTGAGAAAACAGTATAGATTTTTTGACAAAACGATGTTATTCTTGATAAAGTTTAACATCGTTTCAGTTCATTTAAGTTGCTGATATTTATTAGAGACAGGTAGGTAAACACAATGAAAATACTAATTATTAATGTAATAAGAACGGTTTGTCAGAAATTTGCTAGGTTATTGCGTGATTTTTTGTAAATTTGTTGACCGTCTAATGGGGCAAGATGAATACAAGCTATCGCAAACCCAGAATATTTTACAAAATACCACTATTTACGTTAGAAAGGGTGAAGTGAAACCATTGAAGCATTTGGTGCCTCTTGAACCGATGTTTCTACCAGGGGAAGAAAAAGAACTTACAAATGATCAAAATGATATGGAAGCAAGATTATTCGGACTAATCCTACAGAACTTAGACGATTGGCTTATCAAATTGATGGTATTGAGTATGAAACCACTTTTATATGCGAAAGATGCCAATAATTCGTGGCCCATCAATATCCCAGCGCTGTTTCATCTTACCCCACATACGGGGTAAGATGGGAAAAATAAAGGTTTAATTAAAAATATACATTCTATGGTACAAATCGAAAAGATTGATTTTTTTGCTTCCAAAATTAAAAAATTAATAAATGTTGATTAGTTTAAAAAATAATTATATTTGGCTGACTCATATATGTATTGTTTTATTTGAACATGACCTTAGCGTTATCATCTTGCCCCGACTTCCCCTACCCATCCACACATACATTCCGACCATTTTCATATAAATAAAAAAATGCAAGTTCTCACCTCAAATTCATGGAAAATTAAAAAATCACCAGTGCAAAGTTTTGTCCCTAAGTAATTAACACCTAATTTGAATTTTAAAAAAATCCGATATCCTAGTTTCCAATAGTGACACCGATAAATGAGTTCAAACCTGAATTCATCAAAAGTACACAATATCCTCATTGAAAGTGCGTCTGTTTCCAAATCCAAAAAAAACGTACGTTTTTATCATCGTGCATCAGCTACAAAAGCACAATGGATCCGAGGAAGCATGGGGGAAGAGTAAAATAAATGCGAAAAGCGTCCCGGCGCCACATGCTCGTGCTTGCGACGATCTCAAACAAGAGCCATTTCCGTCTTGAAAGCTTCGGGCCGCTACATGTATACGCTTCGCTCGGAGTCACCAAGCATCGCGAAAAAAGTAAGAAGTCAATCCCGAGCGAGCGACGTCGATTTAAAGGCTTCCCGTATAATAAAACGATCGAGCTGGGAATTCGAGGCGGTGGCCCCCTGACTTTTGGTCCATGGACTAAATCAAGTTGGAACGAGGGCGAGATATTCGAGTCCCATAGGTACGCAAGCGGGCGCCCAAATGAGCGACCGATCTTCGCTTTCCACGCTCCCAGCTTTTCCCATACATATACAGGGTGGTTCAAAATAAAAATCTCGATACCTCGTACCATTTCGAAAGACCCCCATGTAAGTTCTACCATTTATTTTAGTTTTCGAGAAAAAATCATCTTTTATTTTAACTTTCGAAAAAAAGCATTTTTTATTTTAGTTTTCGAGACAAGAGCATTTTTCCGAGCTTTCGTGTAGCATGAGTTTTTCTTTTCTTTTTCTTTCGCGTATCTACTTTTCACCTAGAAGTTTTTTCAAAGCAATTAGGGATCATTTAGACAAGTATGATCATTTTTTTAATCATCCGAACTTTAGTGGCCGATCCCCTCAAACTTATTTTTTAAACTTTTTATCGAAATCCAAGGTATTCACGTTAGTGCTCGGTCGGTCATTTATTGATTGCTTGACAGTGACTTGAAAGTAGATCGTAGAACATACATGGGGGTGATTCGGATCGATACGAGGCATTTTCACCTTTTGGACGTCACATTTCGCGCCACCCTGTACATGGAGATATATATATGCCCAAACCCCTCACGGAAATTCACTGTATAGTATCGCGGAGAAGAATAGGCTTCCCGCTCTTGTTCCGTGATAGATTTCATGTTTAAGGAAAGATAAATCCGTGCGGCGCGGTTTCCCGGGTGAGTTTGTGAAAAACCCCAGCGACAACGGCGAATTCGAGAAAAGTCAGCGAGACCCGGCGAATCGGCAACGGTTTCCCATTTTCCTCGTGTCCTCAACCCAACAAGAGAGTGAGACGATCTAATGTAATCATGATCGAAATCGAATGTTCGCCCCGGAGAAAGGGGCAGAGGGAGAGAGATTGAGGAATGAAAGGGGTGGAAATAAAGAAGACTCCGTGTGTTAGATCGAAAGAGCGGTCAATTTCGTGTCGGACCACGTATTGAAGTTGTTAACGTATTTTAACATAATTTAAAGTAAATGGAGACTTAACCTTTGGGTAAACAAATGACAGGCATACTTCATTGAAACTCATTTACTTTTGCAACGTGCCGAATAATTCGGCGACTGTCGAAAATATGACCGATAAAGCCTTGTATTAAAAAAAAAGATTGAAATGTGTTTTTTCTTCTAAAGTAATGATTTTATGGTAACGGTAATAATTTTACTTGAAAGTACTCACTGAATGCTGTCTTCGTGAAGTATCTCAAATTTTCAACTCTAAGGGTTACGAGAACAGGGAGGGGACGGGGATCCTTTGGAGGCTCTCAGAGCGCGACTAGAACGATGGGAGTTTCTTTTTTTTATCATTAAGTAGGATTTTGGGTTCCATGGCCAAGGATTCCCAACATGTTGAGACACAGGAACATTTTTTCAACCGACCATTCTCATGTATGGGAAAAGACATGTAACAACATTGTTTACAAGCTGATTGCCACATATCACATCGCGTCATATGTGGTAATAAACTGTAGGAGCTATGGCAGACAGACGGACATGAAATTACAACGATATTCAAGTTTTTTTATTTTTTTATTATTTAACCAAATATTTTTGGGCACATTTGTAGTGTGGGGCATTAATTGAGTATCTGCAAAATCTTTGAAAAGAAACCTAAGCAATTCACAACTTTTTATTTTCATTGCACTCCAACGATTGAAACTTCAATGTCATCAATTAAAAAGGTTTCTAGTGTCTGCGGAACCCTCAAAATCGAAAATGAAATACCATGGAGCAAAAAAGAAATTTCGCGAAAGATCCGCGTCTTATTGTGACAAAGCGGACTCCTAGGCACTACACTTGGGGGGTGTCTATGCCATATCGGGTGAAGGCGTATCGAGTTCCAATTTCATCTTCGACCTCGGTCAAACAATATGCCGTAGGAAATATTACAGTTGGATCTTACGTGGTGGAGGATTAGCGAGCGAATAACAACGCACCTCGACGCAGCCGCGGAGAACGAGGAACGATCGGATTGCTATAAAGAGCGCTGCTAAGATCTACACTGGTACACACAATCTTCAGTCCTCGAATCCGAAATTCATCGAGACCTCAGCATGGATTGCAAAGTAAGTGACTTTTTCTGCTACGGGACAATTTTTTTCACGCACTTTGCGGTAACTTTAGGTTGTGGCGGGTTTTGATTTTGTGAAAAGATAGGGATTTTTCGATTGTACAACTTTTTGGAAATATCTTTTACACCGAATCTGGTCAAGGTTCAAACGTACGGATTGCTTTCTCGTTATTTTCCATAAATTGACATGAAATTCTAGTGTAGGAAGGGAAAATTGAAAAAAATAATATGAAAAATAAATTAATTTGAAAATAAAAATACTAGGCCATTCAGAAAGTTTCTTAACGAGGAAGCTCAAAGCAAAACTTTTTGAACGACTCTACGACTGCAAACTGTATTTTTTAATTGTCGCTTATCGGATGGACTTAATTATTAATAAATCATTTGTAAATATCGACCTACGATCTTTATTCGTTTTTTATTAATCGGATACAAATTTAAGGAAGGTCGAGCGTTCCACCCATGAATGTTAAAGGATACTGATTTTTTTAGACGTAGGATTATCCTGTGCTGTGACCTATTAAAAAAGGGTTGAAGTTCGTTTGGTACAGAGTTGAGGGATGCTAATTTTTGTAGACGTGGAAACGTTCGATAAAAGTTCAGCTTTGAAATTTCCATCGGTTTGTCTACATTCTTAAAGAGAACCAAAATACTGAAATCCAGGCAATTCAGCCCAGTTTATCATAGAAAAAAATCGTGAATTAAGTCGCAGTAGATATTTCCCGGGAAGATTAACTGCAATCGTTAACGTAAAATTTCCAGCGCAATTCCGGAAGTTGAAAAAAAAGTAGTTTCCGTTGCGTTTCAACGATGCAAATTTCAACGTCGTGATTCTTCATATGAAACGATGGCAAATCTTCTTTCAAGGGCGGACACCACTGTGACGGGCCGAAAAAAGTCGTGTGCTTTCGATTTTTTTGTTGTCTATGAAATTATTCATTTCGGATTTGGGCAAAAAGTATGGTATTAATATGCTTAATTGAACTCATTTCGTGTAAATTTTTGTTTTGAAAATGAATAGTTTACAACGTAATTGAGGTATCCCTAATAGAGCCTCTGTATAAAAAGTGTGGTCTAACAATCGGATCGATAACTTGACAATGGTTGGTTTGATTTTTTTTTAAGTTGTACGTAGAATGTAATTCTCGTTGTACGTAGCCGTTTTACGGGGGGAAAAAATCACAAAATGGCGCGTATTAAAAAAGTGTCATTTTGGCGGATTTTTTTTATATTTGGGGGTTAAAAAAACTCATTTAAAATAACGGCTACATACAATGATAGCTACTACCATTACGGAAGTTTTGGTTTTCTAACATTGAAAATTGAACAATTATAGCTAGAGTTATGATTCCAGCTTGGTCGAGAAAAGTCGTTTCGAGAAAAGTTGAAAGTTTTAGTATACATCAATTGTTGCACTACCGGCTCTGACTAAATCGTCTGTAACTTCGTCATCTTCCAATGTTTAAACTTGATATTTGTTTCACATATGCTTGAATATCTATACTTTGAGACAATGCAAAAAAAAACGATTTTTTGCCCTGTCACAGTGGTGTCCCACCTTAATATTGTTCTTTCCCCGAAATTTCTTCCGAAAATTCATCTTTCTCGAAAAACTTTCCACAAGTTCCTCCTGTGGCATCAAGGTTGAATCTACGACCGTTGATTGTTCGAACGTTCACCCCGAGTCAAAATTTCCATGTATCATTGGGGCGGTATACCGTCGTGATGAGTTACGAGTTCTATGGCTAATCAAAGACCGGATAAATTTGCAGTTCGTGGTTATTTCCGGGCTATTGGCCGTGGCGAACGCAGGTCTGATACACGGGCCCGGAAGTACGACCGTAGCGGTTGCGCAGCCGACTGCAGTCGTGAGAACTGAGAGTTTCGACTCCAACCCTCAGTACAGTTTCAGCTACAGCGTCGCCGACAGCCTCACAGGTAAATCCGGTCGAACGTCATCAACAATGACGGCAACAATTATAGCAATTAATGAACTATTACAAATTGGGTGCAGGCGACAACAAAGCTCAGGAGGAGACTCGCAACGGTGATGTCGTTCAGGGCAGCTACAGTCTCGTGGAGCCTGACGGTTCTCGTCGCACCGTTTCTTATGCCGCCGATCCCATCAACGGCTTCAACGCGGTCGTCCAAAAAGATCCCAGCATAACCGTAAAAACTCACTCGGTTTCGAGAAACTCCGTGGTCGCGACTAACTCGCCCAATCAAGTCGTGAGACCCGGGACCGTTCAAATCGGCCAACCGACGCAAATCTTGACTTCTCGTCAACCTGTCCTCACGGCAGCTTCACCAGCTGCCTATATCTCCCAGCGCGGTGACGCCAATCTTCTCCGTCAATCGGTCAGTATTATAGGCGTAATATTGTGAATTAATCGAATTGATTAATTGTATAAGAGACGGGATCACCGTAACGGCCCAAAAAAGTTTTTTAATCGAATTTTTGTTGTCTACTAGATTATTAATTTGGTATTTAGAAAAAATGTATGTTATTAAGCATACATTGAACTTATTTCGTTAAAATTTGTATCTAAAAATATACAAATTAACAACGCTTTTGAGGTATAATAGGGAATTGTGCAAAAAATGTGGTCAAACGGCCGGATCGATAACTGGACAATGATTGAACAGAAAAATAATAATAAGAAGTTTTATAACCTATGTAAATGTAGTTATCGTTGTACGTAGCTATTTGTCGGAGAAAAAATGGTCGGTGTTAAAAAATAAAGGGTAATTTTGACGAAATTTTAACTTATACCAGGGGGCTTAAAAAATACTCTATTAAAAAAAGGCTACGTACAACTAAGGCTATTACGAAAATGTTGGTTTTACAAAATGGTTCGGGCCAGGTTGAGGATATACGTTTCGAGAAAAACGCGTTTTAAAATTATAACATGCGTAAATCGTTGCGCCACCTGCTCTCACTAAATCGTCTGTAATTCGATCAATTTTCAATATTTCAACCTGAAATTTTTAAACATTTTTTTGAATATGTATACTTTGAGAAAATGCAAAAAAAATCGATTTTTTGACCCGTCACCATCGTGTCCTGCCTTAATTGATTTTATGCTTACATTTTTTTCAACTCATCCCCATGACTCGAAATTTGAATCAGTTTGTTTGGGTTTATTTGGTTTTTCGATCCAGACATTCAATCCAAATCGTCCATCAACGATACTGGAAGGTTGGAATGAAAACTGAGACTGTTTTTGATCAAAGTATTTTTGAGAATCCTTGTTAGAAGTCAAAGACTCAAATTCGCAAAAAATATTTTGGACGCAAATTAAAGTAGACATTTAAAAAAATGAAAAATGTATTTCGTTGCATTTCAACGTCAACGTCATATTTTTTTTATTGATTGATATCGTACATCTCTAATCCGGATTAAAAAAAACTATTTACGTAATTTTGGTACTCCAAATAGACGGAAAAAAATGGCAATTGAAAAAAAAACTAAGTTTCATTGCGTGCCAACGCTCGAAACATCGTCGAGACTGCAAAAAGTCATTGCTACCACTCGTGCAATTTTTTTCTTTTTTGTGCCAGACTCTCGTCGCTGCTCAATCTCCCTACGTGACGAACGGCAACATATACGCGGGATACAACACCGAATTGGTCAGCAATATACCCGTGAGCGTCGGTCTCGGCCTTGGAGTCCGAAGCGCCGGTTCCCTTTACACCGACAGTCAGCCGCTCATCCAAGGCCTCGCCTACGGCAGCAGTGGCCAATTAGTCAATGTCCAATAATTAAGAACACGGAAGAACCCTTCAAGCACGGACTACGACGATCTGCCATACCGACTGTTTCACGATTCATCAAAAGAGATTACTGCTTTTCGTTTTTTTCTTTTCCGAATCGTTTGACGATAATCTCGCAAACGATTTGTAAAAATTGCCATTCCTCGAAAAGCACCTCGTTATACTGAACGATGTGTTTATAAGACACACTTTTAGCCATACGTTATGCTTCGTTTACGTATACATGTAAACACTGGGACTAGAACATTCTGTGACTTAATTTTACGAATTCTTTCTTCAGATTTATACCACGTCTTTTTAACGAACCCCGTACGACCCTCGGCTATATATCCCTGCATCGCGCGAATACATATCATGAATAATTGTACGCCTGATGAAAGACTCGTCAATGATCAGCTGTGAACGAATATATGTACTCAGAGATGTTTCTCGACTTCAATATATACGTATATGTGTTGTCCAATCCAATACAACGTGTGTACTTTTTCCACCTTTTGGTACATATTCATATACAGCCTTAATCAAAAGTATTAGGGACCCTGTAAGTTTTCTATCCAGAAAAAATCGACTATCTCGGCGAAACAAAATCGTAAACCAAATTATCAAACGGGATTTTGAAGCAGCCAAAGCCACCTTTATTTTGCTTTTTGCGATCTTTTTGTACCCGGTACGGCATTCTGAACATGTCGGTTTTTCAGGATTTTCGCACTTTACAAAATCGTGTACTGGACTTTAAAAAATACTAATCTCGCCATTTGAAGTTAACAAGAGCTTAGAAAAAGACACCGTTAGTTTTAGTTTAATTTTTTTTAATTGCGTTTTTTTCGCACTTATCTAGTTTTTTCTTGAAAAAAAAAGATGGCAGGTTTTCGAAAAACCGGCATCGAGCAGCGTAACTTGAAAACTATCAGGTTTGCAATATTTAGTCCAATGAGTAAAAAGTTGTATTTTGTTATTTTGGAGTCACCAATTTTATTTTTTTGTCCAAGAATTTTTTCGCTATTTTCGGTTCATAGTCGAGGATTTGTCACATTCATTTATTGCCGTTGCTTTGTATCAGAGATGTTTTAATGAAAATATCAAGAGGAGAAAAGGTACATCATTGAATTTTAACACATTAGAATTTTTCAAAATTCTTATTCGATTTTTTTTTTATTCAAAAATAATGTCAACAGCGATAATTTCATATTTACACCTCTTTCTCGATGACTTTTCTATTTAACGAATATTGCGTTGGACCCCCTTCAGTCTTAATTACGACCGTAACCCTTTTGGGCATGGAATACACTAACCGAAGGTACACTTCGGGGTCTATATTCCTCCACTCCTCTTGCAACACTTTTTTAAGGTGTTCCTTCGACATTATTGCATGTTCTCGGATCTTTCGCTTCCAAACAGACCATAAATGTTCTATGGGTTTAAGATTCGGGGATTAAGCTGGCCATTGGAGTACCTACACCTTATTTTCTTCAAACCACTTCGCGGTTGCAGCGGAAATGTGACAGGGTGCATTCTTCTGTTGGAATTTGATGGATTCGGTGTGATCATTCCCAAAAATCTTCGCAACAGGCGATCTCAATCCTTTTTCCAGTACCTTTATGTACTTCTCAGAATTCATTCGCCCTTCACAAAGAACATTTCATCATACCACTTGCCGCCGTGCAACCTCATACCATAACGCTGCCTCCTCCGAATGTTATGGTTAGTACTACGCACTCCGGACGGCATTCTTAACCCACCCTCCTTCTTACAAAAGTTGCACGAGTGGTGCCAAAAAACTGGAAAATTCATTTAAAAAATTGTATCTTATTAACGGTCAAAATTATCCCAACACATGATGACCGATAAAATAAATTAGTTTGTCAAAGCAAAGCAATGAATGCGTCGTACTTACTTCAAAGTTACATTCGTCTGACGATATTATTTTGAACCAATCTGCCCCGGCAGAATGTTGATAATTTTTAGCCCACATTAGTAGCAATTTCTTATTTTTTCAGAAAGCCACCGTTTTTTTCTTGCCTTGCATCCTCTCAAGCCACGGTGCTTGAGCCTCCTTCGTACTCTTGAGGCTGAAATATTTTGTTCCATTTCGTTGTTAAGCTCAACAGCCATATCAGACGACATTTTGCGTCGATTTTTTAACACAGTTGTCACTAATGTTCGAACCTGCCAAGATGTGGTGACCTTTTTGGTGCCCGATCTCCTTCGATCTAAATGACTGCCAGTAATTCTCGTTCGTTTAATTCCATAGTTGAGAGCAGAACGCGAACAATTCACTTCTTTTGCTATTTGTTTCTGGGATTTCCCTTCTTCCAACATTATTTGAATTTTCATACGTTTAACTAGACTGGCTCACGTTATTTTGTTTTTTTTTTTTGGGACTCGCAAATATGATTTCAGCAGTTTGACGTAGAATTCATATTTTACACGTTAAAATTATCCGTACGAGTAATTTTCGCAGACTAGCGGTTTCACACAAAAGAACTCTGAAATCGTGTTTACAGTAGTTACCCGTTTCATTGTTCCAAGTCACACACTAAACTGTCGTAGACCTCTCGTGTCCCGAAGCAGAGTCGTATTAACGAGCATTACTTGAGAAGCAACAATGTAACGTGTAACTCTTGTAAATTTATTGTCACATCGGCCATCTGCGTAAATTGTTCGTACGAATAATGAAAACGCGTAAAATATAAATTCTACGTCAAACCGCGGAAATCATATTCGTGTCTAAAAAAAAAGGGAAAAAACTTAAACGAATGAAAACTGACGGTCAGTTAAATCGAAGGAGATCGGGAAGAGTAAATACGCGTCGGCAGATTCGAATATTAGTGAGAAGTTCACTAAAATCAACGAAAAACGTCATCTGATTTGTACGACGAACAAATTCAAGTATGTGCCTTTTCTGCTCTTAATATTTTCATTAAAACATCTTTGTTTTAAAGTAACGGCTATAAATTAATTAGACAAATCGTCGACTATCAACCAAAAAATGCGATACACAGAAAGATTAGAAAAAAAAATCTTTAAAAAATGTGGCGATTCCAAAATAATAAAATACAACTTTTACTGCTTAGACTAAATATTCCAAACCTGATAGTTTTCAAGTAACGCAGCACGATGCCGGTTTTTCGGAAACCTGCCGTTTGTTTTTAAGAATGAATTAGGTAACTCAGTGAAGAAAAATCGCAACATTTCGTTTTTTAACAAAACTAAAGTTAACGGTCCCTTTTTCAAAGATTTTATCACTACACAGCGGGATTACTATTTTTCAAAGTCCAGTATGCGATTTTGCAAAGTGGGAAAATCGCAAACAAACCGGCATGTCCAAAATTACGGACCGGATACAAAATAAAATATTGTCTATAAATTAAATCCAATGGACACAACGTAAGTTGGCAGGTTCTCGAATAGAAAGCTGTCGATTTTTTTTCTCTTTCGTTTTCCTCGGAATTTGCGAACCGGGAACGCCTTCGCTCCGCGTTTCTCGTACAATAAAGCTGGCGACGTATATTCTAATGAATCGCCCAGGACGTTCGAGACGTGGTTTTCTATCTGTAAAGAAAGTGCACGAGAAGCGGAAACTCGTACAATTTATGGAAATTTATGGATTCCCGGCGTAAGATGACGAGTTCTATTCGTTTTCTTTCCCGTTCTTCCCGACGACTCGAGGAATAATGTGGAGAACTTGAGAAAGAGGAACGTTCGAAGGGCCTAAGCGTCGCGTCGGGCCAACAAGCAATATTTTTTTGCCACTTAAATAGGGAGAGAGTTTGATTAATTCATTGATAAGTTCATTGTGCGTTGAAAATATCGGCAGCCAAGACATAAGAAGAAAAACGAAAATAGACATAATTTAAAAAACTGAAATAATAATGTTGATGTAAAAAATAGATACGCGGTAAAAAGCAAAACAGAGAGAATGTTATCGAAATTAATATGAAGTATATTTATTAGCAGTGTTAAATTTTAGGGAAGGAAATATCATAATAATGAAAACAAATATTCTGGACAAAAATACGAAAACAAAAAAATTAAAAATGCTAGGACACTTAGAATGTTTTTGCGAGGAATCTCAAAACGAAACCTTTGCGCTATACGTTTGAGTCTATTTATAGTAATAGTAATAACCCTAGTAATAATAACAATAATAATTATAATAACAACAAGATTAATAATAGGGCGTAAGGAAGCTGGCATGCCCGTTGTCCAGGGGACAACGACTCCCTCGTAATAGCCGCCGGCGTGCCAGGCCACCCACCTAGCACGCCAAAAATTCGGTTGCACCAACACCTAGCCTCATTCAGCTGGTCCTTCTTTGATGGGGACCAAAGTCAGTTGAGAGAGGCACTCGGATAGGATCCACGGCAACGACCACGGCACGAAATCGGCGCCTCGAGTGGACGGAGGTACTCAGAGGACCTCATCGGCTAGAGGGGTAGCGGGTCGTCGCGGCGGGAGTACATGGCGAGGTTGCAGGCCCTGTGGAGCCAAGAGCACCCAGAGTTTGCACACTTCTCGCAACAACATCTGCGAGACCAGGCCACTCGTTTGCGACGACAAGGCTGCAATCTCTTGTTCTTACCACCAGGGCTGTCTGGTAGGCGCTCTTTCATTCGTTCAGTGCAGAAAACTGTTGGACGGCCGCAAGATCAGTTCCCCCGGCAGTCGGAACACTTTCCGTTGGCGTGTCGATTCAACAGAGGTTTGGGGAACAAGGAGGGAGAGAATGACTGGAAAATACTCTCTTCAGCTTGGTTGTCTAAAAGCGACAAATGAGTCCCTTGCAGCAGCAATTCCTGAGACTGCTGATCTCTTCAGCTTCAATTCGGCTGTTTTTATTGTGAAAGGACGCCACGTGGAAAAAGTGCGGAACCTTGGGGTTGCGAAGCAATCCCTAAACAGGCGGTTAGGTCGGGCGTTAGAGAACGACCTTTTCCGCTCTGACCCAGGCTACTGGTTCCAACCACCTACGCCTGCCCCCGACCAAGCGCCAACAGCTGTTCAGGTAGAGCGGTTTTAGGGAAAAATGTATAGCGAAGGGGGGTCATTTTGATGAAAACACTCCAGCTCTGGGGCGGTTCGGCACGTTTTTCCGGCAATAGCCGAGTCAGCGTGGTGACTGTCTTCCAGTGACGCGGGGTGAGGTGGAGAAGACGGTCAGTAGTATGAGGAACCATGCCGCTCCCGGACCAGATGAGATAACGTTTTCTGGTGGAAGAAATTCACGTGCACCCATACCCATCTGGCCTGCATCTTCTCGTCGTTCATCGATGGGACGGTGACCATCCCTGCGTGGCTGACAGAGGGAAGGACGGTGTTACTCCCCAAAAACGGGGATCTGTCTCGTCCGGAGAATTACCGCTCGATACCGTGTCTGAATGCGCTCTGTAAGATCTTCACAAAAGTACTTTATGAGCGTGTTCTCCGCGAGATCGAGCCTGCATGGCGGGAGATATACAAACGAAGGGGATCCAAGAGGGGGCTGGGAGGTTGTAACGAGAGCCTGCTGGTGGACGGCTGCATCACGCAAGACACGGTCCAGCACAAGCGTAACCTCTCAGTCGCTTGGATAGATTACCGTGAGGCGTTCGTTACACTGACGGTCACAAATTGATTATACACCTACTCGAACGCCTTTCGGTGAGGCTTTACATAGTGGGATGCATTAAGCAGCTCATGCCGCTCTGGAAGACACGCTCCACAGTTAAGACTAGTGAAGGCAACGTGTAGACTGTAGTGATGGGGAATAGGAGGGGGATTATCCAGGGAGATTCTCTCAGCCCCCTCCTGTTTTGCATCTCACTATTACCCCTATCAATCGCCTTGCGGGGTGCACGCGGGTCCGAACCGGGAGAGGGAGCGTGGCCACGGGGTCACTCATCTGTTTTATATGAACGACCTTAAGCTATCTATTCCCTGGGAGTGGGGGGGCGGGCAAGCTTCTCTTGAATATCGTAGTGACTTACAAGCGGGCGCTCGTATGCACTTTGGGCTGGACAACTGCGCTGTTCTTCATCTCAGGAGAGGGAGAGCAGAAGTTGTCACGGCTGATGTTCAGCTGGTGGACGGTAGCGTCTTTAAACACCTGGATGCCGGAGGGTCTGAGTGTGTCAAAGGGGCCCTCTGCAGCGAGTAAAGGCGGAGTCTTAGACGGATCTGGAAAGCAGATCTGTCTAGGAAAAACAAGGTCACTGCCACCAATATGTTTGCTCTCCCGATCCTGCTCTACTCATTGTACGTCGTCGAATCCAGTAGAGACGAGCTTAAACAGCTGGACAACGGCACACGCAAGATAATAAACATCCAACGGAATCTGCAACTTTCATCTTTTACCACCGGCCTGTATATGCTGCGTCAAAGTGTGGGGCGTGGGCTCTTGAGGTTGAAGTATCTTTTTGACCGCATTGTCCTCAGAATAGCAAACGACGTAATAACGCGATCGGACCCACTCCTGGAGATCGTGCGCCAGTATGAACTTCATTGGGTTGGGAGATTCGCTCGATTACCCAAGTGCCGACGTCGGCGGGCAATCAGCGCTGGCAAGAAGAATATCCTGACTCGGCAGCACGTGGACAGACCGGTTCACGGTGTGTTTTTCCAACACATCGGCGAGCACAGGCTGCCTGCCCAGCTGACCTTTTCCTTCTTGCGGTCAGCTGGACTGATGTTCCAAACCGAACGGTTCATCTGTGCCTGCTAAGGCGGAGTTGTCAACACCCTGTTCTATCACAGCCGCGTTATGGGTCAGCCATTGCCAACCATTTTGTATCGTGCATGCAAACTATCGCGGGAGACACTAATGTATCTACTGTCAACTTACTCAGTATATGCTGTCTCCGGCTATATCCATCACCATAACGCAGCCCTGGGGGTATTTTATTCTACGGAACTCGTACGGGATAGACCGGGAGCCCGTGCCGCCTTATTCACCAGGAGATATTGAGTCCGTTGTCGTGGACGAGAGATGCTAGATTTATTGAAACTTCTCGTTCGCAAGCATCGGGCCGCTTTAAGCGACTAAGCCTGATGTTGTCCTCTTCGATTTCGACGACAAGACGATATACGTCATCGAGTTCTCAGCCCTGGCGGAGACAACCGTGTCGCAAAAGGAAGAATAGAAACGGCTCAAGTATTGACCTCTCCTGGCCGAACTGTGTCGTCTGCACCGGGGATTCAGGGTGACTCCCGTTGTCCACATCTTCGGAGCGCTTGAGAGGATGGAGTCTTTTGTATCAGGCCTCGCTGCGATACCGGTTTGTAAACCTAATGTCCGGTTGCTAGCAGGTCGTGTGCAGAAGGCGGCCATCCTTGGATCCCTCCATTTACTCAGGCAACACGATTGTGGAGTGCGGTAGACGCTTACCTCTAGCTTGAGGGAGCAGCTATCGTAGAGCGGAGTTGAATTTTTCTCGCGTCTTTTTTACTGAGCGGCAGCCGAGGTGGTTTCGGAGCCCTCGAGCGCTGCCCAGCATTATTGTTCCGGGCTAGATTAAGATGGAGCCAAAGGGATGGAGCCCCGGGGGTAGGTGAATGTTTCCCCGTGTAAACTGAGGAAGTGTGTTGCCCGGAGTAATAAGTCGATTATAAATAAAAATAAAAAATGATAATATTGATATCAAACATAAATAAATAGTAAGAAGGGAGAGAGAGATAGATAGATAGATTATTAGTGCACTAGGATAGGATAAATCCTCGGGCACAGAATCCTCGCATAATATTACAATTTTACAAAAATAAACAATAATAATAATAAAATAGAAAAAGAAAAAGAAGCCTCTATACAAAACAAAGAAAATGGGTATTACTACGGAATTTATACAATACAAATTTAGAGCTCTAAACGATGGTGTAAATATAAAGCAATCGATGGCATACGCATGCCGGTAACACTTTTAGCGGCGGGGCTATGGCCCTTACACACTAACGTCAATTCGAGGCTAAATAGCTCCTGCAATGAGCAGCTCGTGTATGAGAGCAGAGAAAGCTCCCTGCCTAAATGAATGCTGCCAAATGGCAACGAATTCCACAGGTACGCGGCGGAAATGCTAAAAGCATGCCTTTGGTATTCCGTTCGGAAATGAGGAATGGCAGAAAATTCGGGCGATTGCCGCAGGGACATACCCGTACTGGGACCGTTTATTTTAAAAAGTGACCTCAGGTACGCTGGTCTTCCCGAGCGGAGGACTTCATATAATGTCCGCAGAATGAAAAATTTTCGCCTCGCTTCCAGCGTCAACCACGATAGTTTAGTCCAGTATGGTTTTGTGCTCAAACCAAACGGCATCGAAAATGAAACGAACACATGAGTTTAATGCCAAAAACCACGCAACAACAATAATCAAACACCGGTAAGATGAGAACGGATACGAGCTTAGCGCGAGCCCGGTGTGGAAGAAAACCTTGGCCGATTTTCAGCATATACAGCCTCGAGCTTGCCGTGCTTGCTACACTGATAGCTTGTTGCTTCCAGCTCAGCGTATTATCGAGCCAGATGCCTAGAATTTTGACCGATCGACTGTACTGGATAATTGTTCTGCCATTGATTATTAACGGGATGCCTGATGACTCGAGGGCCCGTACTAAGGGTCTACTGCCAAGTATCATTGCGTGTGTTTTTTCGTCATTAAGTGACAGCCTATTCAGTGACGCCCATATCCGAATTAGGACTGTGTCTTTATTTACATTTGCAATACAACGATCTAGGTCGGAACCCGGACATCGTAAAAATAGTTGGAGGTCATCAGCATAAAGATTATAAGCACAGGACGAAAGCGCGTATCTGAGGTCGTGCATGTACAGCACGAATAGTAGCGGACCTAGCACGGATCCCTGTGGGACACCAGTTTCGACCTTGACCCAGGTGGACCGGGTGCGATTTGAGCCCAGAACCGCTTGAAACCTCCTAGTGATATAAGATCTCATCCATTTCACAGCCGACGCGGAGAACCGTAGGTCTTTAAGTTTACCGAGGAGTAGGTTATGGTCGACTCGATCGAAGGCCTTGGAGAAATCAAAGAGAGCCACGACAGTCAGTATTCTGTCATCAATGCCCTGACGCACGTAATCGCATATTCGGAGTAATGCTGTCTGGGTTCCGACACCCTTCCGGTAGGCTGATTGATAAGAGTCCAAAAGTTCTTTTTCCTCGACGAAGGCTGTGACTTGGTCAGCTATTAGGCGTTCTAGAAGCTTGGATAATGTGCACAGGGTAGATATTGGCCTGCAGTCAGAGGGCGAGGCAGGAGATTTTTCCTTAGATATTGGCCTTATTAAAGCCTTTTTCCATATGGATGGGTACGTACCATGCATAAGCGAAAAATTGAAGATATGCAAAACAATATTGAAAATCACTGGCAGAGCCAAACGAATGAGTTTTAATGAGAGACCGTCCGCTCCTGTAGCATTTGAAGTGGCATGATTGAGTGCATTGAAGAGCAGACTAGGGGGAATATCCCCGAAATAGAAAAACGAGTCATCATAGTTAGCAACAGGGGTAGTGTCCCAACCTCCATTAACTACGGCGTTTCCAGAACATGCTGATGAGAAGTACGTATTTAAATCTTTGATAGATACTGCAAGTGGACGCTCATCTCCGTTTGATCGAAGAATCCCAAGATCTCTTAGCCTCCTCCAAGCTGACGCCGTGTCTCTGACGCTATCAAAAACTTCACCATAGAACCTGCGCTTAGATTTTCGAATTTCAACTTGGACGGCATTTCTGAGTGCTCTAAACTTATCCAGAAGATCTTGAGATTTACGTTTTTCTTCCCCTGATTTTTCCGTACTTAGTCTTTTCCGACGGTAGACGAATCGCTTCCAGATTTTGTCGCGCTCTCGCATCATGAGTTTAATGTCGTCAGTTAACCAAGGGGAGGGGGCGCGTTTATGTACATAGCGCTGTGGCGGAGCGTGCTCGTCTAGACAATCCATAAGGGCAGTATTAAGAAAAGACACTTTGAAATCTATTGATTGAGACTCAAAGAGTGGAGACCAATCTAAGTCGCTTAAATCCGAAAAAAATGCCTGCTTATTGAAATGGCTGAAGTTTCGCTTCAGGACTTTTCTACTGGATATCTTAGCTACGCTATGATTGTACGTTACCCAGATGCAATCGTGGCCAGAGAGAGAAACGGGTTCTTGTCCAAAATCTATTATTTTATCTTCAGAGTCAGTGATGCAGTGGTCAATTTGTGTATCTGTCGTATCAGTGTGATGTGTGGCATTAAACGGCACTAGGAAAAAATCATTTACCATGATAAACTGAGACAAGAACCTGCTATCGTGACTAGTTTCATTAATATGAATATTCAGGTCACCCATAACTATAAGATTATTGTACGACGAAAACAACCTGTTAGACAAATCAGTGAACAGAGGGAAGCCTTTGATTTTTGGTGCTCTGTAGACCACAGCAATGAGGATCTTAGGGACTTCGGAATTAGAAATCTCAAGAAATATAAATTCTGGTCCGTCTGGAGACAAGCCGGACGAAGATCGAATTAATTTTGCGCTAAGAGAGGTATGAACGTACATGGCGACGCCGCCGCCGACACGGTCAACCCTGTCGCATCGGAAAATATTGTAATCCCTCATGCAAACCATGCTGTCAGGTATCGAGGGCTTGAGCCAGGTCTCCGAGACGCAAATTATATGACTTGGGGAGTGAAAAAAATAGTGCTTGAAATTGTCGCAATGATCTTTAACCAGTAGTGACTGGCAATTTACGTGAGCCGTCCCGAGGTTGCAGTTGTTTTTCGACATTATGTGTAATCTATTTGGCTGACCTTTTCCTCTATACGCCGTTTTAATATTGGGCATTTTCTGCCATCCATGACCGAGTGATTAACGTTTTGTTTTGCTAACCTACAATTTATACAACACGTTGCATTTTCCCTATTTCTGCAGTTCCTCATCTCGTGATTACCCGCGCAGTGCCCGCAGCGGGCGTTTCCCATACAATTGCTGGCCATATGACGGAAACCGAGACACTTGTAACATTGAAGAATTTTCACGTAGTCTTCTACCGGGAAAGAATTCCAGTTTGCGAATATACGACCCCTGGCGAGCAGAATCTTTCGGACCTTGGACGTTACCTCAATAACTAAATTTCGAGCGGCACGGCCGTTTTTTGGCGCAAAGGTGTAGACGACCTTAATCGAATCCTCGACTTCATCCGATGTATTGGTTTCAATAACCTGCTTAACAAATTTCTCCGGTGTGAGGTCACACGGTACATAGCGAACGAGCATTCTTGGTTGTAAACCATGATCCCCCTTAACTTCCAGGCCTGCCTTTTTTAGCGTAGTTAATGATTTAAGCTTTTCTAGATCGACCGAGTCTACCTCAAGCCGGATGCCCTTGTCTTTAGCTTTTTTTACGTTTACGACTTTTAGATTTGCGTCGGCAGGTCTTATCGCCCTGAGGACAGCGGCTTTCGTCGCTTCAGAATCAGTAAAACATTCGGCCTTACTCGGTAGCGGACCTATATAAATTTTGTTGACATTTGGTACTGAAATCGACGGGCCGTACGCGACTTTCGCGCGATCCTTTGCCACTCCCGTAGACGCGACATTTGCATACAAACGCAAGCTTTCGAAACGCACCTGATTTCCTTCGTCAAGTTTTGTAAACGCAGCGTCAACTACTGTCTGAACGGCTGACCGGATTTCCTGCTAGACCGAGCCCTTAAGAGTCTCGGTCAATTTAAGTGCGGTGATCGATTGAAGATACGCCGCAGCCATAGCTTGAAAAGCATCCATGTGCTCGTGGAGAACCTCCATCGTTTTTTGCCTTCTCTTCGTACTACTCTTACTTGAAAACAATTCGTTGGTGAGAGACGCTTGACCGCTCTTCAGCGTGGACGTTAGAAGTTCGATGTCGTTTTCGGTGTACGGTGGAGTGAAACCGGAAAAAACAGTCGGTTCTTCATCCAGCGATTCGCCATCGCTAAGATCGAGCTCACAGTGGCCACGTGGAGAAACAGCCATCCTTCTATTACTAACCGGTGAAAAACCTCCCGCACTCAATCGAATCCTGCTGCCATGCACCATTTAGGCGTGGCGGGGTGTTGCCACACTTGAGTCCCAAGATCGATTCGATCGATATGTCGGTAAAATAGGACGAAAACGCATCCGACCTCCGAGGGATGGCGCCACTGTCCGGAAAATTGATTGTAGCGGCCCAACAAACCGAGTGGGGTCCGAGTGGCATCCAAAAGTGAGGTTAGAAAAAACGTCAATTTTTGTTTGATAAATTGCACCTCAAACGAAAAGATTGACTATCCCGAGTAGAAATTTCTTAGGGTTAGCCTGACCAGGATCAGGCCCCGATCAGGGTGTGATAGGGGTTACACCTATTACGGACATCCTGATCCGGCCCCGATCGGGCCCGAAGTATTTAGGCCCTACATCAGGCTATACTAAAATGGCCCTACTAAGGCCGCCCCTGATATGATCCTACTAAGGCTTTCCCCGATAGGGCCCTACCAAGGCTTGCCCTGATAGGCCCTACTAAGGCTTTCCATGATAGGGCCTTACTAAGGCTGTCCCTAATGTGGCCCTACTAAGGCTTTCCCCGATAGGGCCCTACCAAGGCTCGCCCTGATAGGCCCTACTATGGCTTTCCCTGATGAGGCCATAAATAGGCTTGCCCTATGCCTGCCTCAGCAGTCGCTAGATGCACATAACCTCTCATTTTTTACATGGAAACTTCGATTTTACAGCATCGTAGCTTCGGAGTTTCGATGCATTCCTGAATTCTATTTAAAAAAAGGTGCTATAGACTGTCACGACAAAAAACGTTATGCAACTCGGATGCTTGTTAGAAGATTTCGGCAGCTTTTGTAAGGCGAAGAGAAAGAGAGGAACTATATATATATATATATATATATATATATATATATATATACACACATATATGTATATATAAATTATTTTTATTATATATTTAATATATATATATATATATATATATATAAGGTTAAGTTTCAAAAATCTATAGCATGTTATTCGATAAACCTCTTTAATTGTCACAATGATATTAACTAATTGATATACTTTATGTGATACAACACATAATTATAGGAATTCATTTGGTCCGTTATGACATATCTGAGACCAAGATGTTACAAGCACTCGGT
Organism: Ophion slaviceki; assembly: GCA_944452715.1. Lineage (NCBI taxonomy): Eukaryota > Metazoa > Arthropoda > Insecta > Hymenoptera > Ichneumonidae > Ophion > Ophion slaviceki. The sequence continues at coordinate 53,891,883 of OX101785.1, read as the reverse complement.
AGCATAGGGGCAGCGTGCCTAGCTTTGGGTAGGAAGGTACGAGGTTTCGATTCCCATATAGACGAAATATTTTCTTCGAACAAAAACCGTTCAGCAGGCCAGGGAATGACGAATTATGATACAAAATCAATTGTAGTGGAACTCTAAATTAAGTGGTTCATTCCATTTTGGTTTTTTGAAATATTATATGCATTTCTTTCTGATCAGGCAACCTGATGGGGGCCTGATCAGGCAACCAAATCAGGCCCATATGTGACACAACGTTACATTTCCTAATAGGGCCCTTTCAGGCTGCCTTATTAGTACCCTATCAGGACAGTCAGGCAACCTGATCGGGCCCTGATCTGGGCCCCATCGAAATTTCTACGCGGGTAGTAGCTTTATTGAAGACAGGCTTTAGCATAAAGGCGCATGCTACTTTTCTGAAACAAAAACGCCCGCAGGCAAGCAGCGGCAGAAAAATTTCCAGAAAGAACGGGAGCAAGCAAGATAAGCGTCATGCAGTACTCACGTTGTTGTAGAGGTGAGAGAGATAGAGATAGAGATAGAGATAGAGATAGAGATAGAGATAGAGATAGAGATAGAGAGAGAGAGAGAGAGAGAGAGAGAGAGAGAGAGAGAGAGAGAGAGAGAGAGAGAGAGAGAGAGAGAGAGAGAGAGAGAGAGATTTTAATTGCCGATCAATCGTTTTTAATGCGAATCAGAAAACATCGAATGATTGAATTTCGATGAATCGAGATCGCGGCACGTGTGTGTTGATTTTGGCGAAGAAACAGTCGAGCGATGGTCAGTTCGTTCTCGCTCTCAAGTAGGACCGCGATCACAGCTGCTGGCAGGATAATACTCGACCAGGATTTTCGTCGGGCTCAACAACTATTTCCACTTCGCGTGTGGTTCGTGCGGTCTGACCATTAGAGATAGATGCATGAATAATTGAG
>OX101785.1:53855945-53885945 GCA_944452715.1 Ophion slaviceki | reverse complement strand
TGTTAAATGGCATTTAAAACATTGCGAATACTCTGAATCCTTTTACAATGTGAATTCACGATTGTTTAAGTTTTATTAGGGAGGGGCCGCACCCCGCCCGTTTTCGCTTTGCCAGGAATTTCAAAGTGAAATTTCGGTGGGACGACATCGTCCAAGTGCGACAGCGCTGGCTTAGATTATATAATATTATTTACATTATATTACATTACATGTAGATAACTAGAAATAAATACACTTATTATAATACACGATATCGCCGAATATTAATTAACAATCTTTCATTGAAACTTAATATATTTCTCGATACTAACAATGTTCCCGGATTTGCGCACGGTTGCAATCTCGTATTGTCAAACTCGGACGAAAATAAAATCTGCAAGTGTTCTATTTTTTTTCTGCTTTTTGCAGTGCACATAAACTGCCACAATGCGCGATATAATAGAACGAGCGCAAAGGCAACGAATTGGAGAAGAGCAAGCGCGGAGAGCAAGAATATTTCGTGCTTTGCGGTTTTGACGGGATCACAGGGTACGCCGAGTTCGCATTTTCGGTTTGCTGGATACCCACGAGAGAAGCGTCACAGTTCGTCCGTGAGGTTCGAGCAGCAACTCCATGAGGGGGTGTGAAATAACGTGGACAGGAAATGCAGCGCGATGGATGTGAGACGAGTGGAGGAATGACAGAGAGAGGGAGAACGCTGCGAAAGCTGTGCGAAAATCTGCGAATCTCTTGGCCACGCCATGACGTGACGTACTTGCGGACTGCATTAAATGATGAACAATATACTCCGGTACGGTGCGGGAGGGGGGTGCAGCACGAGAGGGTTGAGAGGATTCCCAGGTGATGCGGGCGTAACAAAACTAATCAAGGCCCGAGGTCGCTCTTGCCTCTTGCTTAATGACACATATAAACACCCACTTGTGCATTAATGTGAAAAGTGTTGTCCTTTTCATTTTCGTCGTTGTCATTTCTAGCATGAGGGATGCTAAAGGGCGCGTCTTGTTAATCTCATTAATCGCACCCCGAATGAAATGCGAAGAGAATGCATGAGGGAGAGAGAGAGAGAGAAGAATAGAGAACAGCACAGGAAAACTTACAGCATCGCCTCAATTATGTCTCGCTTGTTTGCCAGAGAGAGTCGAGCCATCTGACGATGAGAATGCCGCGCGAATACCTATGCTATATGTTATACCTATGCTATACATTCAGCCCTTCGTCTGACGTGTACAGTTGATTATTAACATAACCGGTCTTCTCACATCCCTCATCGCGTTCAGTATCACGTATCCCAGCGGAGAACGTACCGGCAAGTTCCTCATTCCTCTCCTTCTCGCTCTTTTTCTCTCTCTTCCTCTCTACGGTTGATCGATTCTGCATCACGCGAATCACTGTCTATTGGAACACCCTGAGCTTGCAAGGCATAATATCTACAGACACACACTATATTCACAATATATTGTATACAGGGTGGACCATTTAACGTGACCACCCCAAATATCTCCGTTGCCTTTCGAGTGACGAAAAAATGTCAGGAGATAATTCGATTGATTTCGAAGGGCTGATACCATGGTAAAAAATTCATTTTTATCAAGGTCATAGGTGTTGCTCTGTCAAAGTCAAGAATGGCTTTTCAAATGGGACCATGTTTTTTTTTAAGACGTTGCAGCTGATATTTAGATGAATCCAACGACCTATGATGTCATGACCTTCAATGATTTTTCACCAATATATATATATACACAGGGCGAGGCACATAAAGTGTTACAGAGCAATAACACTCAAACTATTGATCATATCCAAAAATGTTTCAGGCAAAAGTTTGTGTTCGAGAAGGCCGTCATATTGGACTACCCTATTTTTTATTTATCGGTGGAGGCGCTGAAGCTACGTCCAGGTCAACTCCACTTTTTTCAAATGGAATAGTACATTTTTTCTTCACCCATCTTGTGGGGCACCTCAAGACGCATAAAAAACATTAGGGGGTCAAAGTCGTTCAAGGTCGTTGCAATCGTTCAAGATGCATTGCACGCATCCGATACTCGGAGCGGTGACCGCTTAGCCGCATACCGGCTAGCGTATCGCCAGTCAACATAAGTCCAATACTTCCGAGACCTTGGTGTAGATACGTGAGTAAAACCTCTGTTCACCAGAGAATCAGCAAAATATGGGTCGTCTATAGGGGGTACGGGTTTTAGATATGGTGTAGATACGTGAGTAAACCGTCTGTTCACCAGAGAATCCGAAAAATATGGGTCGTCTATACAGGTACGGGTTTTACACAGATTTCCCGTACCCTCGGCAAATGCGTTATAGTGTACCTTAAGACGGCCGTGGACGCAGGGGAACTTAGGTGGGATTAGCGAAGTGCGGGTGGGGAGTGATAGGGAAGGGTTCAATTGGAAGGGGGAATACGTAAAAAGCCGCAAGGGTACAAGTTGGCACTTGGGAAATAATTCAATTTAAAAATGAATGAAAAGTATATACATCTATAAAATACTGGGTGTCGAATTTTATTTTACATAAAATATTAAAATCAATTCGTCAGGCCGAGACGAATAAGTTTTGTAGGACATTTTTTTTATAAAGTCCATAATTTTTAGGTTTAAACGCCATTTTTCACTGTTTTAGCGTTATCCAGGATGTACCACAAGGAGGTGAAGTCTATCCCAAGTGTAAGGGTGCGTGTATGTGTGGATATGAGTTTGTTTGGGATTGTTTGATAACCCGAACAAACTCGAACATAACCCAAACAAACTCACACACACACACGCACACTTTCACATAGCATATTGAGGGGTTACGTGGGTTTCGAAGCCAGAAAAAGCATATTTTCTCTATTTAAAAAAATATAATATATCAATTATTTTATTCAAAATGTTAAGTACATAAAAGATCAACATTTCAACAATATTTTCAAAAAATTTCATCCAAAAATTTGGGAAATTCAGCCCTTGGGACCTGGTTTCTGGAGACCCCTAAAAAAAGTGTCCTCGTGGTGGTCAGGATAACTCATAATAGCTTTATCTAAAATTAAAAAACCAATTTTTTTTCTGTTAGTAGATAAGAATAGCTAATGATTGAACGAAGGATTTTTTTAAATTGAAATTTGAATTTTTGGCAGAGTTTTATGCAAAATAGTTCAATTTTTGGTACAATTTACACTACGTTAGCTTCGGTACAATTTACACTTCCTTAGATTTGGTAAAATTTACACACTAATTTAGCCGTGTAAAATTACTTGTAATCGAAAAAAAAACCTTCGTTCAATCGCTAGTCAATGCTATTTTAAAGAAGTGTGCAAAATTTTAATAAGATCAGTGCATTCTTTTTTGAGAAATCGTGTCCACCGACTTCAAAAATAGTGTTTTGAGAAAAATGCGATCACCTGCATCGTTCCCGGCCGGTGTTTCCCGACAGGGGGAATTCCCAAAAGCTCTCTCTCCTAGACTTTTACTACGATTGACTTAAAACTTTGGGAGAATATTCTAGATATATTATACTGTTAGATAATAAAATGTTTAAAAATTGATTTTTTGAAATTTTCAAACCCACGTAATCCCGTAAAGATTTTACCTCCTCGTGGTACATCCTGGATAGCGCTAAAATAGTAAAGAATGGTGTTCTAACCTAAAAATAATGGACGTTTTAAAAAAAATGTCGTACAAAAGTTGTTAGTTACTGCCTGACAATTTTTTTGGTAAAAAAAAGTGCCTCAATACTGATCGAAGCAATATTTTTCGAGATAAATTAGGTGTAAGATTAAAATGGGACACCTGGTATACACACATATTTCATACAGAAAATTTCTTTCAATTATAAATCTGATCGATTTCAATCGTGACATAATAATCTTCTACGCAATTTCATTTTAACTTTTCCTATTTTTACTCTAATCATGGATCACCCGGGTAAGTAGCCGGTGTAAAAAAATTGTCCAGTAAATTAGATTTAATTGTAACAAGGTATTAAATAAATTTAATAAAATACAAGACTTGCTGTAATTTCCTCGATCCGACGAACAATGATTTGTACTAACCGCGCATTACAATGCCTCGCAAACGTCTCTTTTCCGGATATGTATGCTTGCACGGTAAACAGGGATAATTAAATCCCTGAAAACATTGACGCATTCCGAATGTGAGGCATTTCCTACATTCCAAATTTCACAGGATATTCGGCAAATTATTTTGACCTTTAACTTTTGAGGATCCGTTCGTCAAACTATCAAATTGGATGCGGTTGAGGTACAAGGTGGTGATGGTATTGGTTTTTCACCGATGGAAAATGACGAATGAATTTCCCAGTTGTGTCGACGTAGCCTCGTACATGGTATGTTCCGTTATTTAGCTTTTTTCTTGGGTTTTTTCCGATTTATTTTTTTTTCTCGATGTTCGGCACAACGTTCGCGCGAGACTTTGAGAGTGCCAATTTTCTCGGTTCTCGTTCGTATACCCGAAGCGCCTGGCGCCCTTAGCACCTCAGTATCACGTTGGCTGACACACGTGGCGAAAAAGAACGAAGAAACGGATACGGCGGAAGAGGGGATACGTGGCGGCGGATTAAGAAGAAGAAAGTTCTATCAAAGAGAGAACGAAACCCTCACTTATGGTTGCGCGCGCCAGACCACCCGGATGGTTCCAGACATATAGGGATAACCGGACTTTACAGGACTCTGTAAAGACTTGCCACATCGCGGCTATCTCGTGGGAAATAGACTTAAAAAACATTATTCTCTTCTTGTCCTTTTTTCCTTCTTGTTCTCCCTTGCCTGTTTTTATCGAAGCCGCGAACAATTTCTCCGCCCATCTGGACGCCCATATTTTCCACTTTTCGATTTATACGGGATTTCGCAAATGTGCAATTATTTTCGGTCGAATTTCTCGCGAATCGCATACAAGGAGGATGATGCAGTTTGTAAGATGGTAGGAAGAAAATCATAATTTCCCGCTCGCCGGGAAATTAGAATATTGTCAATGTATGGGTGGACGTCCGAGAGAGAGGGGGTATCCCCAACCTGTCGATCGGGGTCGATAGCTCATTCTCTTTCGCTCCGGGACCACGATACGCGACGCGTCAATCACCCATCCTGCGGGTACATCGCCGATCAAACGTCCAAGTCTAGTCACGATCTGGCTACAGAAATAGGAAAAGTCGTTCCTGTCGAGTGCCCTGGTCATCTCAATCAACTCATGGGGTCATTTGGAGTGGCCGCCTAAATACTCCCGAATCGTGGAGGTGATCGAAGTGAAGAAGGGAACATCAAGGTCCCGGAATCCGGAAAGAGCCAACGAGCGTGCGTAATAATTCCACAAGAATTTAATGAAAGTCCCGAGTAGATATCGTTCTAGCCTGTCTGAGTTACGACCTAGTAACTGGCTCGCCCAATTGAGCTCATCCGAACTGACCAATGGTTGGCTGGCTATGAGCTAGTAATATTGTCACTGCCCAGCTGATCTTGGTCACAAATGACAAAGTAAGGTTATGTGACTACGTGTAGTTCCATCGAGCGAATGACTCATGGCTGGCTAGCTAACTTGAGTTTTAGATGGCTTTGCAGAAGAAAAAAAATTTCAAGTGCGCATGACGCCATGACCTAGCCAACACTAGCTAACTGCGGCTATGCGCCCCTTGGCTAGTCACTGTCCAGCTGATCTTGGTCACAAATGACAAAGTGTGGTTATGTAAATACGTGTAGTTCCATCGAGCGACTGGCTCATGGTTGGTTAAGCAACTTGAGTTACAGATGACGTTGCGAATGAATAAAACCCTCAAGTCGGTATCTCGCGATGGCCTAGCCAACACTTCCCAACTGCGGCCGCACTGGCTGGAATAAATGATCGGACAAATACAATTTAAGGTTGTGTAATTCTATGCGATTATTGCTCTCAATGCGAACGCAATTGAGTCATTGATTCGATAATGTTATTCACATTTGTTAATCCACCAATTTTTCAATAATCTGACATTGTGTAGTGTAACATATGTAGACGATTAGAAAATTCATAAATTAAACAAGTAGAATTGGCTCAGTGGACAACGTCACAGCTCATCACTCAGAGGTCCCGAGATCGAAACCACGTTGCGGCGTAAGCATTTGTCTGAGATAATTTAAAATTGAACCATTAATATATTTACAGCGCAAATATCATAACATTTTTTTATCTAATCGCCACCTAATTTTTTGTTCCCAGTCGCTAGCTAAAAAAACGATGTCATGGCTAGGTCAGAAATATAATACAGCCCTGGGATATTTCTTTCTATCTAGTCACCATCTATTTTTTGTATTCAGTTACTAGAGGACCAAAGCGTTACAAGGCTGCGTAGTCAATCGCTAAGACGGCTACCTAATGGCGGTTCGAAACATCACTTTACTAGCTTGTGGCTAGGCGGTGATGAGTTACGTTTTCCACTCGGGGTTAAGTACCCGTTTACTCTGAAAATGCAATTGTCGGGCGAACTAATGTAAACCTCAAACGAGCATGATCTCCGATAGGGCGTGCGTGTATAATTTTTCATAATAACTACAATGTGTATACACTGGTTTCCAGTTCATCATATGACAAACTATAGGAATATAACCGGTCATAAATCATAAGCAACGAAAGATATTACAAGTTTCAACCAGTGGACGATCTACTGGAACAAAATATTTCATGGCAGATTAAGAGGTTAGGCTACTGTGAAAATGACATACACCCGTTCGTCGCTTGAGGCCACCTCAAATTAAAGACAAAGATCCAACACTGTGCAGCAATCGCAGAATAAAGGTAAAACTATGATTACAACGATAGAACTGCTGGTAAAACTTTTAACACGTTTTTCTCGAAACTATCTTTTTCAAAACCGTGTAAACGATTTATCGAAATCTAATGAACAGATTGACTTAAAATTTGATACCCTTATTCAGTGTGGTAGTCCTTTAGTCTTGACGGACGTTTTTCTTCTTAACATTATTTTTTCATCATTTATTAACAATAGTGTCATTTTAGCTTAAAAGATTTTTAAAAATTCAAATTTTCTAAAAAGATTGAAACGCGTTCAGAAAAAAGACTGGTCAAGTCTTAACAAATAATTTATATTTGGAGGAAAAAGCTGTTTTCTGGTTTCAGATAAACCGGGTGGCCTAAGTCAATTACACCGTTGAGCCCCTCACGTTCATAGTTCGTTCACGAAATTGTTTATAACTTTTTTAATTACTAATATTTTTATGAAATATGTTACACAACTTTGTTAATGTACATACAAATAAAATTCCAAACAATTTTTCAATCAACTTACTCATTTCTTCAAAATGAATTTTTTTAACCCCGATTTTCGTGTTGTCACAGTAGCCTAAGCCCTTAATAAGGGTAGCCCGTATGGAAAGTCAAAAGGAGAGAGAAGAGTTTATTTTGTGTCGCTCTGCGTTTAATTAGAAATTGAGTTATTAATATCGAGGCCGTCATGCTTCAATGATGGTGTCGATATCATCTTATCTGGATCGGAAATTATCGGCTATCATGCATGAATAATATTGTGTGTCTATAGATGAGAGGGGGGGGAGAGATTGGATCTTGGTTACGACGCCCTCAGGCCAAATCTATGCAATCTCCTTTATAAACTTTCGCTCGTTCATCAAAATTCTTTCACGCACGGATTTCCCTTGTACTTTTTGCTTCTTCTCTCTATCGTCGTCTTTCTCGTTTCCTTGCGTAGAAACGATCGAACGATCGGAGATAGCGGAAGAGGGAGGGGAAGGAGGTATAGCCGCTCGCTAATTGCGTATCTCTCCTGCGTAAAATCGGTGATCGAATGCGCGCGAACTAAAATTACTGATATTATATATTTACCCGTGAGGGGAGCGCAAAAAGGACGAGGAAGTGTGCGTGCGTGCGCACGCGCGCGCGCGCGCGCGTGTGTGTGTGTGTGTGTGTAAGAGAGAAAGAGGGAGAGAGAGAGAGAGAGAGAAAAGATAGAAGACGAAAGAGAAAGAAGGATATATATATACCGGGTGAGGCAGTAGAAATATGTTCTTACTTATCAGACTTACGAGAAAAGTGTTACGACATACGTTGCATAGTTCAAAGGGAGTCATCGAGTGGTGACTACGAGGTTCATGCAGGTGGAGACGCTTCGAAGATTTCAAGGTCACCCCCATTTTTTAAGAATGTTATGAAGGAACTAAAAATTAAGTTCACACACCAAATTTCAAGATAATCGATCAAAATTTAATATAAAAGGTCGATAAAAAAGAAAATACAATGTTTTTAACCTAGAATCGATTAGAATAACGGAGCTACCACTAACTAATCTTTAATTGAGGATTCAATAGAAGGCTCTCACTTATAGAAGTGCTGACTACTGCGCAAGATATCCAAGGAATAATAATTAGAGCCTGTTCGTTAATACAGACAGACGTGATTAATAAGACAATGCAATCAATGCGAATCAGATTGCAAGCGTGCATTGAAAAGTGGTGGCCATCACTTTCAGCACCTTACGTAGGAGTAAGTATTCGCACGGTTTTTAAATGGATTCTACGCTAAAACACTGACATTTTTTTTATCGATTTTTAATACTAGATCTTGATCGATTATCTTGAAACCTGAGGTGTCAACTTATTTTTAGTTCCATGATAATATATTGGAAAAATAGTGCTCGCATTGAAAAAATGGAGGTCAACTTGAAATATTCGAAGCGCCTCCACCAGGATGAACCCCGTAGCCACCACTCGATGACCCCCTTCGAACTATGCGCCTTTTGTAGGAAAAGTTTTCTCCCAAGTCTGAGAGGTCAGAAAATATTTCTACTGCTGATAATTGTTACCTCATCCGGTATATTCAGGAAGGACGAGGGAGAAACGACGAGAGACCGCGAAACCTCTATCACGACGTGTTTATAGCGCGTACAAAATTCAAACATCGCTTGGTCTACATCGAGAACGATTATTGTATCTCTCGCACTCTATATTCGCACTCTATATTCGCAATAATCCCAAGCAGTATACATATGGAAATGAAGTTTGCACCGTTGGAATTCAACGAAAATTCTCTTCAATTTCTTACTTTCAGTATCGTCCAAAATCATAATTTGCAGTTTAAGTTGTAGATCGCTGAATTAAAAACGTAAGAAATGTTTGTGTGATTTTCGTAGCTCAAAGCTACCAAAGGTAGTTTGAGAAATTAAAAAAAATAATTTTCGTTGCATTCCAACGAATTGCATCCCAATTTAAAAAAGATAATCGCACAGATCTTCGTCTCTTATAGTTGTATAAAACTATGTATACAATAGCCTTGAATCGAGCATTGAATCGAGCATTGAAACAGCATAAATTTGGTCTCACTTCCGTTTTCCATATAATATTTTGCTCGCGAAAGCACTATTTATGGACAAGGTATTTCTATACATTTAAGAAAATCGATATTTTGATATTTTCGATCGTCGTATGTACAGGCCGTTCGGAAATATCGAAGTATATTATCATATATGACTTTGTGTGTGTGCATCTGTATGAAGCTCGAGGGCCTAATTTGCAGGGACGAGAGATAAGATGGAGAAGTTGGTAGATCCTTGCGATAGTGAAGCGCCTCAAAATCAGAGGGCGCAGACTTGATGATGGGCTTGGACACTGATGCAGAGAGAATTATCATATGCTGGAATATATATATATATATATATATATATATATATATATATATATATATATAAACACAGGGTGACCCACAACTACAAGGGGGTGCTCGGTAAGCATACAGCGGGTGTAATTGCGAACAAACAACACAAACAACAGAAAAATGGCCGAGATATTCGCTCTCAATTGCTCACGCGCGTTTTTTTGTTTCCTTCAATTACAAATAATAAACGAAAAGTATTAAATCATATTATCGATTTGCGAAGTGAATTTCCGTGTTTATTATTTTTTGTCGAAACAAAAATGTTGAAGGGGTTAAGCTACTGCGAAAATGACAAACACTCATTCGTCGCTTGAGGGAACTCAAGTTGACGAGGAAGGGCCGACATATGGTGAATGAATCGCAGATTGAAGGTAAACTTATGATAACAACGATAGAACTGCTAGTGAAACTTGAAACGCGTTTTCATCGAAACTATGTTTTTTAAAACGGTGTATACGATTTCTCGACATCTAATGAATGGATTGACATGAAATTTGTTACCCTTATCCAGTGTAATAGGATTTAGTTTAGTCATGACCGACGTTTCCCTTCTTAACATTTTTCTTTCATTAGTTTTAACACTGATGATACCATTTTTCCCCGAACAATCGGGGAAAAAGATCCATTTTTTTTCGATGATCGAAAGACGATAACAAAAGAACATTTTTAAATAACCCTGACTTTCGCGTCGTCACAGTAGCCTAACCCCTTAAGAAAAAAGATGTACTCGTCCGAGCGTGTTTTGGAACTCGCGCTCGATCCGCCTTGCATGTTCCGCGCGTGAGCCCCACTGTGCTATTGTGTACTACTTGGACTTTGAATGCAAATATCTCGGCCAATTCTTGTTGCACGACATTTTGCAAACAAGCGTACCGCTCCTAACGATACACCCTATATGCTCACAAAGGGCAAGCCAGCAGTTGTAAATCTCCCTGTATATAGGTCCTTCTCTACGGTTTATATACATATCTAGGATCCATACTGTGAATAGAGCACGAGCTTAGTCTCGCTCGAGGAGGTCCCGGAGGATATTTTAATTTAATTACAGATTATTAACTTCAACTGTGTAATTATATCCATCCACGTCGTGGCAGTCATCAAGGAGGCAAGGCTGAAGACACGGGCATAAAGGCCGGCCGAGCGAGAAGATCGTCCAGCCCTCTGTTTGACTTACGCGATTTGTGCGCGCGCCCAGGCATACATCAGCACACACACACACCTACACACACGCTCGCTATTACTACCTATACTACTTGGTCTCCCGAGTTTACGCCGAGCAAATATATACAGGATGTCGAGAACCGGACGTTATAGAGACATCGCTCTGTGTGGAAACGTGTACATGTACAAGACCGAAATGCTCGCGCAAATTCGCGCAAATACCGAATAATTTAACCACGTATAAAACTCTATGAAAGCTTACTTTATAAAACCTCGGAATTCGCAGGAAGCTGGCTTTTACCTTTATTAAAAATTACGCAAGGCAGGCTAACGGAAGAAACTTTTAGTTTATTTATTTATTTATTTTTTTATGTAAATATGGTTTATTTTAAAGGATACTGTATATTTCCATAAAAAGGAACGGGCGAAATGGAATCGAATTTTACTGTTAACATAACTATTATTTTTATTGTTTGTAAAAATAGTGATAAAAATGATTACATATAATAATTATTGTTGTTGTTCTTATTATTACTATTATTGTTTATTTTAATGTTTTTTTTTTCACTGGGAAACATTCACCTACCCTCGGGAGTTGGCTCGATATTAATCTAGATCGGAACAATAATGCTGGGCGGCACTCGAGGACTCCGAAACACCTCGGCTGCTGGCCGGTCAACACACGCGAGAAAAATTTAACTTCACTCTGCAAAAGCTGCTCCCTCAAGCCAGCGGGACCGCCTTCTGCAAACCGGTATGTCGGTGAGGCCTGATACAAAAGACTCCTTCATAGCCCCAAGCATGCCGATGATGAGGATGACGAGAGTCACCCTGAATCACCTGTGCAGACGACGCACCTCGGTCAGGAGAAGTTGATACTTGAGCCGTTTCTCCTCTTCTTTTCGCGACAGGTTTATCTCGGTGAGGCCGCGAACTCAATGATGTATATCGTCCTGTCGTCGAAACCGAAGAGGACATCAGACTTACAATTAGTCGCTTGAAGCGGCCCGATGGTCGTGAAGAAGAAGTTCCAATAAAGCTTGCACCTGTCGCCCACGACAACGGACTTAAAGAGTGAGATGCAGTCAGAATGTTCAAAATACCGATCTTTTTACATTTTCTTGAAGTATGTTTCTAAAATATTCCCTGAAAACTTCAAGTTATTCCGATGAATATCCGGGATATCCCACAATTAGTGAAGGGGCGTCGGGTCCGCATGGCAGTTAGCGGATTCTCATCGTATAGACGTGGCTGACAAACGCGCAAACGATAATGCCCGGGAAGCCCATGTAGATTTCGCCAATCGAACCGTAACGGCCAATACTTGGACCAATGTTGGCGGGCCGATAATTGATTACCCAATTGTACGCCAATGCTCGGCTGAGTATTGCCTAGCCAACATTGGTTTGCCGATACGAGGCCAATGTTCGGCCAAATATAGACTAGCTAATCATTGGCTTATCGATACGAGGCCGATGTTTGGCGAAGTATAGGCTCGCCAATCATTGGTTTGCCAATACGCGGCCAATGTTCGGCCAAACATAGACTCGCTAATCATTGGCTTTTCGATACGAGGCCGATGTTTGGCGAAGTATAGACTGGCCAATCATTGGTTTGCCAATACGAGGCCAATGTTCGGCCAAGTATAGACTCGTTCATTGTTGGTTTATCGATATGAGGCCGATGTTTGACGAAGTATAGACTCGCCAATCATTGGTTTGCCGATACGAGGCCAATGTTCGACCAAATATAGGCTCTCTGATCATTGGCTTATCGATACGAGGTCGATGTTCGGCGAAGTATAGACTCGCCAATCATGTTTTTGCCGATACGAGTACAATATTCGGCAAAACATAGACTCGCTAATGATTGGCTTGTCGATACGAGGCCGATGTTTGGTGAAGTATAGACTCGCCAACGTTGGTTCGCCGATACGAGGCCAATGTGCGGCCGAGTAACGCATGATCGAACCGCAATTTGTATATTGACAATTCATTGTTTCGCGTCGAAGTCATTGAGAGACGAGATAAATACTTTTTACGAGTCCATTGGACATTACTCTTAACAAATATACTACCAAATCAACGCACTCATTGTTGGCCGATTCTCGAACGAGCTCATTCGCGATACTCTGCCAATTTTTGTGAACCATCCTACACCGACAGAAAAATTCTATTAATATTAACTAACCGCGTCTATTTATTTATTTTTTATTTGAATTCACTAGATTTTTCGTGAAATAAAATTTTTCCTATTGCATTCCATTAATGAAATTATTCAATTTAAATATATTTATTTATTCAACCTAAACTTGAACTAATGAACTAATGGTCTGTCTTTATTGCGACACACATATCAAAAGGTTGTGGAGGCAGAGAGGGTGGAGAGAGCGGAATCATATATATATAGGTTATGTTTAAAAATTCTATAACATGTCATTCGATAAAACTCTCTGATTACCACAATGATATTAACTAATGTATATAGTTTATGTAATACAAATAATGATGAGAATCCATTTGGTCTCTTATGCCATGTCTGCGATTCAGAGGTTACAAGCACTCGGTAGCATAAGGGCAGCGTGCTATGAGTAGGTAGGTTCAAGGTTCGAGTCCCATATAGGTGAAATATTTTCTTCGAACTAATCGTTTCAAAAGACCAGGTAATGACGAATTACAATACAAAAATAATTAATTTTTTTTTGCTGTGCAGGGCCAATTTTGGTGATCTATATCGGGTCACAATTATCCGCCAAGACTCAGTTGATAATCGAGCCAAGCTCGAGTGTCAATGTTGGCAAGCTCGGTGTCGAGCATCGGCCAATCGTTGGCTACTACCGATCACCCTACATAGGAGGCAGAATGCTTCGAAGACAACAACAAATTGATATTTTGGAAGCTTCCACATCGGCAGAAGCCGATGTGGAAGCTTCTAAATTGGCCCATATTGTATGGGCCAGGAATTGATGATTCGATGTAAGTAATTTTTTAATTAGTATTTCTATACATAAATCAAGTGTAAAATTAGAAAACTCTTTCAGAAATTTTCAAAAATTTATTACTCATAAACTATGAACTTTAGAAAATTTTTATGAGGAATACTTTCGTTTTAAAATTGCCCAAAATGTTTTTCAAAAAATAATTTATCCCGAAAAACTTTAATTTTTTGAAAAATTGTTTTAACAATTGGCTATAAACAATTGAATGCTCGACTTTTCGGCAAAAAATTGTGATATTCGGATTCAGCGGATCAAAATACATTTAAAAAAAAGTTTAGCTTCATCCATCGAGCGCAAAATTTTACGAAAATATAATAGTATCCACATCGAAAAACTTTAAACGCGTTTTTCTCGAAACTACGTTTTTCAAGTCGGTGACCACTATAATTCAAAAACCACTAGATGGATTTTGATGAAATTTGGTGTACTTATTGATAGCATTAAAAACTAGTCCTCAATCGGAGGATTTTCATTTTTGTTGAAAATGTCTATTTTTTTAACACTAAACGAGCGATTTTTTCTTCGAAAATCGAAAGTTATCTGTCGGAAGCTGCCATTTTGTTAATTAAAAAAGGCTTCGATTAAAAACTAGATTTATTATTAAACTAATGATTTTTTTTGGTTTTTTTTTTATTTCAGATGATCCAGTAAAATTTTATGATGGTTACCGCAAAACACTAAATGCCGAAGGTGGTCCGACAACGATGGCGATATTTTTATAAAAATCAATTTTTTTCTTTGAAAATTTGTCAAGTCAAGTTCAAGTATAACATAAAAAGTCTGTGTAACCACTTTCGCAAAACAAACTTAATTACTATAAAAAAAAATTATTGAAAATGCTCGTTTTTTCACGCCTCTGACTGCATCTCACCCCTTAATATCTCGTAGTAAATAAGGCGGCACGGGCTCCCGGTCTATTCCATTAGAGTGCTATAGATAGTACTAGCGGTAAGGCCATGGATATAGCCGGAGACCGACCATACCGGGCAGGCCGACATCGACAGTAGATGCATTAGTGTCTCCCGCTATTGTTTGCATGCACGACACAAAATGGTCAGCAGTGGCTGACCTATAACGCGGCTGCGATAGACCAGGGTATTGACAATTCCGTCTTGGTCGGCTCAGATGAACCCTTTGATCTCGAACATCAGTCAAGCTGACCGCAAAAAGGAAAAGGTCAGCAAGGAGCCTTGCTCCTTGATGTGTTGGGAAACACCGTGCATGGGTCTGCTTACGTGCTGCCGAGAGTCAGGACATTATTATTAGGCTTATTTGTTCTGTCGTATGCGAACTTGCGCTCATACCCACCTTGGCGCGCTTCACGATTTATATTGTATATTCTATGTATTAAGCATGGATCAAATTGATTGAGTTACTTGGCCCTTGATCCTTGTGAGTCGGGGTTACCATTCCCACCCCAAGGAGGCGGACTCGTCTACTTTGCAGCATGTATTATTATAACACTTGTTTAAAATGGGTTGAATGACAAAAAAAACCGTGCTGTCAATGGCGTATCAATGCACTAACGTTTATCGCTTTTGCCCACCGGAAGGTATCGCTACGTTTCTAACCACGTACGGTAAAACTCCACTTGGCACAGATAGTCCGGACAAGTCCGGCGCTTGACGTGATTGTCAACATTCTGGCGACTGCACCTATGTCAACATTCTGGCGACTGCACCTAACACAGTTCACGCACTTTGGCTCAGCAGCCTTGTCACACTTCTCTTATTTATGTCATTTACCGCCACAACACTCGGAAAACGAGTCTGGGGCGGTACACTTGCGCGCATTATACCCGTATGCGAGGCACTTGAAGCACCTATTTACATTGATGTAGTTCGATACTCTATGTGAGCCCCAGGCGAGGTACACACGTCCTCGCCCAAGCACTCTCTCATACACCTTAGCGGATGCTTCGACGAACCAGTTTGCCAATCTCCTCCTGTTCCGATACGAGTGTCGGAAACTAATTTTATCATTGAGAGTATCTCTGTCCTCTTGGGACCCCGGTCTCAAATTATTGGCGATAAAATCGCTTTTAAGCTCTTCGGATTTTATATCCGGAACGTCATCGTAGACGACGATGGACGGTCGCATGTTTTTCGGCTCGTCCGCCGGGAGTTTAACTCCATTGAAGTCTGTGTTCTTCATCATCTCAACATCGTCTTGCGAGGCAACGATGAGCACGTAGTCTTTGTGGCGGGTCTGTCACATCGACACGACTCACAACTTCGTGTGTATTTCATCGAGCCCCATTCGGAGATCCCGACTTATAGTTGCGTTATCCCGGCTGTCCTTGCAGCCTACGGCTTGATGACCACAGCACGAGTTACGCTCTCCGGAACGAGCCGTAAAGTTTATCCCGAACGGCAGACGCTTTGGTCTGCCGCTCACAAGTGCAGCTTCGCTTCCGTCTTATGGTGCCTAAGGCACTCCTCCTTGAAGCGGTTAAGTGTCTAACGCAGTTTGCTCTCATATGCGCCGAGCTTTCCCAGCATGTAAGTGGTCGAGCGTTTTGGCACTTTATGGTGCTCCTCGAAAAGATACCCCTCGAGCGCGTCTCTAACTTTATCGATCCAATCCTCTCGATCATTGATTGTCAATGTGGAGGCTCGCCCCCCTGGGGGCGGGGGGGGGGGGATTTTTATTTTAAGTAGTAGCGTGGTAGAAAAAAACTTTGGGAACCCCTGCTCTAGATGGTCGTGTCGCTCTTTGATCCTTCTTCTTTTTCCTCAGGGAATTCAACAAGCTGAGGCCTGATGAACTCCTCATCCATAATCCAGTTTTGTGGCCTGGTGTCTAGTTGGCCCTTGTCGGCAGCTGGTGTTGAAAGCCGTCCACGTCCGGCGGCCTCCGACATGTCACTGTCGCTGTCCACTTAACGACGTGAACGTTTCCTACTTCAAAGGGAGCGTCCTCCCTCCGAAGCAGTAGACGCCACGCTCTTTTTGCCTGTTTCCTTGGCTATACCAGTCGTCGCCATTGTTTCCTTTCTCCCCGTTGCCGGTTTAGACTTCGGTTTCCTCGTTTTGTTTCTTTCGTTATCTTCCTTTCTTAATCGCACGAGAGTGGTCGGTAATAGAGGTCTGCCGCGGCCTTCCTCCATACTTGGGTAAGAGGACTTAAAATACTGCCGGCCGCTGCCTCATTCACCGGAGGCCACTAGCGATTACCACATTTTTCCATATTGGTAACATCGTATCCGAAGGCACGAGCACTCACACCTTGGAATTAAATGGCCCAAGCTCGGTACCCCGGGAGCACTACTTCCCGAGTCGACCGGCGCATGCGCACCGGATGCGACCCATGAGGGATGCCGAGTCAGGACAATCTTCACAATAAGAAAGATAGCTCTGTTCAATGTGGGGTGACTGCATAACAGTTCCGATCTGATTTTTCAAGGTGGATGCCCTTCCCGCCGCAATGAAGTCTGTGACACTATGAACACGGTATGCCTGCCTCCGTACTTCATTGATCTTATTCTGGAGCTTTGCGATGCGCCACCGAGTCTTGACCACGAATGCCGGTTTGTCATTGCGTATCCGAAATCTCGCCTCAACAGCCGCGTGATAGCCCAGTTCAAGCCGAAGAGATCAGCAGCCTCAAGAATTGCTTCTGTAAGGGTTATTTGTCGCTTCTAGATAACCAAGCTGAAGAGAGAATTTCCCAGTGATTGTCTCCCTTATTATCCAGCCCTCTGTCGAATCGGCGCGCCAACGGGGGGGTTCCGACTGCCGGGGGGTTGCGGCGGTTCAGCAGTGCTTGGCACTGAACAACCAGAACCGCGCCTGTCGGGCAGCCCTGTTGGTAATAACAAGCGATCGTAGCCTTGTCGTTGCAAGTGGGAGGCTTAGCCTCGCAGATGTTGCGAGAGGTGTATAAGCTCTAGGTGAACTCGGCTCCACAGGGCCTGCAACCTCGCCATGTTACCGCCGACGCGACGTCCGCTATCCCTCCATCAGCGGATGAGGTCCTCCCTCAGTACCTCCATCCACTCGAGGCGCCAATTTCGATTCTATCCGGGTGCCCCGCTCAACTGACCCTTGGTTCCCATCGGAGAAGGACCGGTTGTGGAGGGCTTGACTAGGTGTAAGTGGAACCCCATTTTCGGAATGCTGGGGGTTTAGTCTGGCACGCCGGTGGCTATTGCGTAGGCAACGGCTAAATAAAATGTAGCAATATATCGTCAATGTTAATATTGGAGCTTCGTTTAAAATAAAAATGAAAACTCGTGTGTCTCTGTCATTTTTTTAGAAAAAAAAATCACAAGTGAAATATTTAGTTGCAAGGGACATATGATTTTTATATTTTTCTGTTTTGGTTCCAGTGCACCTTCGTATGGCCTTGCAGGCTTTCGCGATACCATGACTATCCCTTTTACCCCACACTTGTCACTTGGCTACTTCTAGTTCCCGAAAGACTCCTCTGAATGCTGCCCATGACAATTTTTTCCAATCACTGTATTGCATTGCACGAGTGCACAAGAAAACAGGGAAAAACCTGTGCCGAAACTAACGGATGTATTTTTTTACATCTTAATCTTTGATTATTAATATTGTGCTATGTCAAGCAGGGAATAAAATTCGCATGTGATATATTTTAATTTAATTTGGAGTTTTAATGTAGTTCACGGATTAGCAATTATTGAATTCAGGAGAATTATAGCCAATTATTGGTGTGGATGGAACGTTCTTTTTTTAGCGCAAGCGTGAACGTTGTCCTGTCAATGTCAACGACTATCATTACGCCCCGTTCTTCCAGCGATCTGAAAACACCAGATGTTACGCCGTGTTGAGCGCGAAAAGCGGATATTCGAACCTTTTCACGCTTAAAAATGCAGGCAGCCACTCGCGGCGAGTAAATTCACGAAAATATATGAAAACGCCATATGGTTCTGATACTTATGCGAAGAGAGCGTGCATATAGGACGCGATAGGACGAACGGCACGTACGCGCCGTAGAGAACGTTATAGAGACAACTCGCACTCTTCCTATATTGCCGGAACTTACGAAGCCAACTGTTGCTTCATAAGTTTTGCTCTGTCGTTATAATTTATTTTCTTACAATAATTTACGCCGCCCTTTTCTTTCCTTACGATAATTTCATAGCGCAGTATGTAAAGTACGCGAATAAGCTCAAGTATAACTCCATCGCAATATTATACGCTACTATTTTCCATTCGCCCACCCACGCAAATGGATTTCTTGTTTTTTTTTTTAATGGTAATTCAATATTTGTGCAACCCCCCCCCCCCCCCCCCCCCCGCGAAGGCATATCAACTTTAATGAGCAAATCACCAATAACATGGGAAATAACGAGGAACGTTGTAATAAAAACCTCAAAGGGTCTGCAAAAACATTAAAACATTTAAATAGGATTTTTATTGCATAGTTTTAAGGGAGGACACCATTGTGACGGGCAGAAAAAAGGTCGTTTTTGCAATTTTTTCTCTACTAGATTATTTTTTTCGGATTTCGAGACAAGATATTTTATGAAGCATACATTGAAGTTATTTCGTGTGAATTCTTATTTGAAAACACGTACAACGTTATTGAGGTATAATAGAGTCAGATAACCTGTTGGTCTGAAAAATAAAAATAAAACGAAAACACGAACAACGTTATTGAGGTATAATAGAGTCAGATAACCTGTTGGTCTGAAAAATAAAAATAAAAAAGTTTTATCTATAATGTAGTTCTCGCTATACGGAGCAGGTTTTCGAAGAAAACAAAATTCAAGTTGGCGAGTATTGAAAAATGTAATTTTGGCAACATTTTTACTTCTATCCGGGGGCTTAAAAATACTAAATTTGACAAACGCAGTCAAACGGATATAACAAACGAATTCACTAGCTGAAAAAAAACGGAACGTATTATTCATACGCCCAATAAAAAAAAACTTTTGATCAACCATGCACGTACAAAAGCTCATCTCGGAGGTTTTCATTAAAAAAATAGGGCGCCCGTGTCTGACCACACAACGACCGTCACCACTATCATTTTCGTCGAGCAATATTCCTGGATCCCTGTCTTTAAATAGAATTTTCATAATTTCTCGTTTGTGCTGGCAATGAGACCGGTCTTTGCAGTACACATGTCGTTAGCTCTCCAATTATAACAGTTAAACACATCATATATAACATCGTTGCCAGTGGATAAAGAGACGAGTTTACGGGGCCGATGACTGCCAGTCACGAGATAAATTTCTAGCCATGTACAACGGACCCTTGCGTTCGTGTCGATCATTATATGCCTTAGTTCTCGTTTTTCTCCGTTTTCACACACACACACACACACACACACACACACACACACACACACACACACACACACACACGCACGCACGCACGCACGCACGCACGCACGCACGCACGCACGCACGCACGCACGCACGCACGCACGCACGCACGCACGCACGCACGCACGCACGCACGCACGCACGCACGCACGCACGCACGCACGCACGCACGCACGCACGCACGCACGCACGCACGCACGCACGCACGCACGCACGCACGCACGCACGCACGCACGCACGCACGCACGCACGCACGCACGCACGCACGCACGCACGCACGCACGCACGCACGCACGCACGCACGCACGCACGCACGCACGCACGCACACACACACACACACACACACACACACACACACACACACACACACACACGCACACATGTATGTATGCTTTTATCTATTTTCACTGCCTGGTTAGAACTTTGGTAGCCCCACGTCTTTAATTGGCTGCCTTGTTTAATTACCCCATTTGCATAAATCTTGTTTTTTGTTTCGTTCACTATTTTTCCTCGTGAATTCATTTCCGGAAAAAAAAGCGAGCTTTGCGTCAAATATCTATTGCCAGTGGTATCGCCGCTGGCCTTTTTCCGGCGTTTGCAATCAATGCGCTACAATGGCGATGATTTACAAAATCTAATGATTTAAACGCTCGATGATTTTGATGGACGTAGGCCCATTACTATGGTCGTTCGAATGACGGTGGTGCTCGATAGAGGGATGTACTACTAATCGAGTACGAGACTTCAAAGGTAGCGGTAAAACGGTGAACGCATTAGCGGGAAGCGATAAAACGCAAACACCGCCGCGAAAGACGGGCTTGCGTGCTGTTTATCGTCGTTATCTCACCTCCCTCCTTTCTCATATGTATGAGAGAGAGAGAGAGAGAGAGAGAGAGAATCGATGTGTTGAGGACGGTCCCTATATTTTTCTAAAACGAATAGCGGATTTCATTGCATGCTCACATTGATCTAAAGGTAATTTTAGACACAAGAGTTTCCATAATGGTGTATATGTGTATAATAACAGGCTATGGGGGATTGTATTGAAGTTTGCATCGTTGGAATGCAACGAAAGATCTTTTTGGTATTTTCATTATCGTGCAACATTTTTTTTGCATATTTAAATTGGCAATATTTCAATAAGATTTTTTAAAAATTGTCGCGGGATTTATGTGGGCAGAAAATGGCAACAAAACAAATTGAGACATTATTCTAGTCTAGAAATGTAAGAAAATCGATTTTTTTGTTGTTTTCCATGAAAGTATAGACTCTTAAGAATATGTCCTCAAAAGGAAATTTCAAAATTCCCTATAGTTACTAGACTAGAATCGGATCACCCGTCGGAGCTGGGAACTTTGGAGGCTTCTAAGGAAGCTGGAAATGCACGCAGCGCAGAACGAACTTCAAAAAATCATCATTACGAAGTCGAGGAAGGCACACTTTACGAGTCTGGAATAGCTGGATAATATAACGTAGGGCAGAGCTTGATCATGATTTTGTTCTAAGCAGTATAGCTCCGAATTAATGAAGTGATAAGTAATTATGTATTTTAAAATAGATAGGTTATCTATTCGGCTATGTCACACCATCGAAAAGCTATAGTAAAAACGTTGCTTGCTAGAATAAAGTTATATGAATACCACAGAAGTCAGATGGCTCAGTTGGCCCCGCTAGGTGGGGTCAACCGAGCCACGGGGCTAGTTGAGTCAGTGGGATAATAAAGGTTTTTTTCACAAGAGAAACATAAAAAAGAGGAAAAGAAGCGCAGTTCTATCTAATTTGTTATCTTTTGCCATTTTTCGGATACTTTTGCTGTTGATGACTTTTTCTGCGGCACGTTTCATCAGATCTTTGGAGACTATAGGTGGTTTAATTTTTCTCTTGTGCTTTCGAATCCTGAAAAAGGAAATAGTTTTTGTAAAACGATTCATAGGTACTTGGGGTGGGCTTTATGCACTTGATTTTTAATAAAAATTGGCTCCAATTTAGTTATAATGCTATTATAATGTTAGTTACACATGCTCAAGAGACCCTGCTTGTGTTGGCTCAAATGACCCCTTCCCCATTTTTTCACTAATTGGACCGAGCCACCCCAAGACTATTAATATTAGATTATTTTTTATTCTGTCATCGTATCAATACACTATTATGAAATCAAAATATACTTACTTGATTGCCGTAACACCACAAGCATGGTCTGGAAACCAAAAAATAGAACGAACTGCTTTTTGTTACCTTTTGCGCAAAAATAGTAGTAACGTACGTGACACTTAAACCGAACGCCGGCCGTCGACTAATGCAACATCGGCCCAGCCGCGTACCCCTCCCGCTTTTTCTCACATCCGCCACTTATATCTAGCATGCACTGTCGATGTTCTAGTATGGGTGGCGCAGGAGACTCCGCGGTTCATAAGACCCCGCTCTGCCCTAAGTAGACCATGCCATTATACCACCTAGATAGTTGCGGTTGTATGAAATTGTACTAAAAGCTTCAAACGCGTTACTCTCGAAACTACCTTTTAAACCTGATTGACATCAAATATCGAGTTCGATTCCATTGTTTGACTTCAAATTTATATGAATCATTAGTATATATCCCTCTATCGTCCCTACCTCAGGTATTGCGAAATTATTATTACTATTTTTTTTAAATTTAAGTTTGAAAAAAAAGACGGATTATTAACTTTTTTTGAGACAATCGCCATTAAATTTGTTTTTTCTCTTCGGCACCTGCCGTAATGACATTTTTATTGATCAAGAAAATTGGTTTTATTTCTCTTTCAGATAAATGGGAGCTTTGGAATCATGGCAACCGCCTCAACCCTTTCTTGAACGGCCATATTTGGAGGCCCATAACTTTTACAATTTTTGCTTTTTTTCACAACTTTTTTTGTAAGTTCTCGAAACATGTTAAAAATATATTTTATATATGTTTTTCCAAACCCGAGAAAACGCGCTAAATTTAGGCCTATCGACTAGAATAGTGCCTTACGCGATTCGAAAATATTAATTTTCATTGTATTCCAACGATGCAAAGTTCAGTCTCATCTGTGAGGATGATACTTGAAGCCGAACGTGTTCAAAATCACCTTTCCGATGTATATGTATGCGTGTGCATGTATATATATTTACATCTACATTATTAAGCAAATATTTATATTTATGATTATTGTTATTATTCTATATTTCTCCGTCCAACTCCGTTTCTGCCTCTTCTCTCTCCCTCCATATCTAACGACCCACAACTGGATTACACTCCCACATAGCGTACAATTTCCCCCATAACTTGATTTATTTTTTATTTGCCTTTTGGGGATTTTTGTTTTCTATTATGCAAACGAGATGAAGAATGTTGTTCCTGAACAATTAGTATTTTTGCTCCCTTGAAAATCTCGAGAAAATTTACGAATTCAATTTGAACTTTAGAGAACCAATACAAACAAAAAATTGATGCGATGCATCACACCTGTATGGCTCGTACCGAAAAAAAATCCGTACCACTTCTACTTATTCATACATTCGAATTAAGCTACGTGCTCAGGAGTATTCTTATAAATTGATAAACGTCATCCGTGTATCGGGATTATTCGGGAAGCAGGAAAATTAACTCGCTCAATGGTTTTCACGAAGCTCGGTCGAGGGCAGGGGGAGGGAGTCAAATGCCCCAGAATTCCATTACGACTTTCTCGAGCACATTGTGTATTCCCGATTTTAATTAAACGCCGGGATTATAATTCCAAATAGTATGGATTAACGTGGCCGGCCGCGCGCGTTTCGTTACGCTGAATTTGTTGAGCTAAGCCTTTTTGCGGTGTTTGGAGGATATCACGTCCACCATGTGTGGCCCCACGGTGCGCAGAATTTAATACTGACTGATGCGAAAGCGAGCCCGACAATCGATGTTGGCTCGACGCGAATCCGACGTTTTCTAGCTAATCAGATCGTCGCGCGACTGGATGTCAACCGAATCTTCGTACCGTCATGAATTATTCGTCATCGACGCGCACGCTTCGAACCAATTATCGATCGATTAATTCTCATTAATATTTCAAGATGTAGACAGTGATCGGGTTCATTAATACGAAGGGAAAAATTGTATTTGTACAAGCATCGTCCTCGAGGAAATATCGACAATTGTTGACTGTAAAAATATATTGCGGAAGACGGAGAAATGGAAATAATTGCTGATAATTGACGTGTACATCTCTTTTAAGTGAGAAAGTATTGCAGATAAAATTTGGTCGAAATAAACATCGATTTGTTTTTCTTTTTCCGAAACCGATCGTTTTGTGATAGCAATAATTTCAGGTTAAATTCTACGCCAAACGTTATTTTTGCTAGTTAATACAGATTTTTAATTCAAAGTTTAAAACAAAACAGTGAACATTTTTGGATTTTCCATGTGAAATAATTAATAAGATCGAGCATGTCAAGATAATGTGTGAAAATATAGTTAATTATTTTAGATATGTAATTTTATTGATAATTTCCGATGTAATTGAGATGATGAATCTAAAATAATTAATTAGTCTGTAATTCTTCAACTCGTAACGCTTTGGGGGCGCAAGTTAAAGTACATACAAAGGTTCGCTTTAAGGATATATCATTGATTCGATTTCGATGCACAAACATATGCTAGGTAAATTAATAAGCAGCAAATGAAAACGTAAAGAAAAAGTACAAGTGTAGGAATAAGTACGTTGAAAGAAAAAGGAGCACTCAATTTTTTATACACTTTTTACCAACCACGAACCCCTCTTATCCTCTTTTCACTTTCTATTTGATTTATATCGTCCTTGACTTTCTTTTTTCATACGAGGTAATATTTGTATTTTTGCCAAACTAGTGTTCGTGACAAGTTCAAGTATTTTCTACATCATTCCATATTGATAGAAAGTCAGATCCTTAAAAAAAACCGGCCTTACAAATATGCGATGCTTATTATTAATCAATCTTAAAACGCATTCTGGAAACTTAAATTTTTTATATTTCAAAATGTCAACTGCATATTTATTTTTATTGTTTTCAAATTCACTTTTCAACTGTATTTTGAGATCCTTTTCAATCTTATTCTTTAATTAAGGGGTGAGACGCAGTCAGAATTTTCAAAAAATCGTTTTTTTTTTCATTTTCTTGAAGTATGTTTCGAAAATATTCCCTGAAAATTTCAAGTCAATTTCAAGATGAATAGTTTCCGGGATATCTCACAATTAGTGCCACGTCTATTCTCAACGTATGGACGTGGCTGACAAACGCGCAAACGATAATAGCCGGGACGGCAGAATGCTCCGAAGATAACAACAAATTGATATTTTGGAGGCTTCCACATCGGCAGAAGCCCTATTGTATGGACCAGGAATTGATTCGATGTAAGTAATTTTTTAAATTAGTATTTCTATACATAAATCAAGTGTAAAATTGGAAAGCTCTTTCAGAAATTTTCAAAAATTGATTACTTAAAAACTATAAACTAGAGCAAAATTTTATAAAAAATACTTTCGTTTGAAAATTTCCTAAAATGTTTTTAAAAAAACATAATTCATCCCGAAAAACCTGAATTATTGGAAAAATTGTTTTAACAATTGGCTATAAATAATTGAATGCTCGAGTTTTCGGCAAAAAAATTGTGATATTCGAATTCAGCGGATCAAAATACATAAAAAAAGTTTAACTTTATCTATCGAGCTCAAAATTTTACGAACATATAATACCGTATCCACATCAAAAAACTTTAAATGCGTTTTTCTCGAAACTATGTTTTTCAAGTCGGTGACCACTATAATTCAAAAACTGCTGGATGGATTTTGATGAAATTTGGTGTGCTTATTGATAGCATTCTAAACTAGTCCTTGAGCGAAGGATTTTCTTTTGTGTTGAAAATTAAAAAAAAATTTAACAATAAACGAGCGATTTTTTGTCGAAAATCGTAAGTTATCTGTTGGAAGCCGCCATTTTGTTAATTATTTGAAAAAAAAAAGCTTCGATTAAGGACTAAATATATTATTAAGCTAATGATATTTTTTTGGTTTCAGATGATCCAGTAAAATTTTATGATGGTCACCGCAAAGCACTACATGCCGAAAGGGGTCCGACAAAGATGACGATATTTGTATAAATAATCAATGTTTTCTTTGAAAATTTGTACAAGTCAAGTTGAAATACAACATAAAAAGTTTGTGTAACCACTTTTGTAAAACAAACTTAATTACTATAAAAAAAAAATAATTGAAAATACTCATTTTCTCACGCCTCTGACTGCATCTCACCCCTTAATTTCAATTATCATTTCGAAATTATTTCGGATTGTCTTTTCAAAATTCTGTCAAATCGTATTGAAAAAATGCTTCTCAATAGCATCTTTTCAATTAATTACCGTTGTGCTTTTAGTTTTTTCCAAGTGTAATAGTCATTTTTTTCAATTGCATTTCCACTTGTTGTTTTTAGTTTGCCACTCTATTGAAATCAAAACGCCCAGGATTTGTTTCGTTTGAAACTTTTGATTATCGTTTGCTGACACGGCAAACTTTTTTCCCGCATCCGAGCACGGGTAAATAAAGGACTGTACCATTGTGTACCAACAACGAGACGGGTTATACGCGAGAGAGCGGCGAGCACTTATTGCGACGATGCTTTTTCATAAAACGAAAGCTCGCTATAGACGCCGAGCGAAAACGGTCGTAACTTTATTTTACGTTTTTTTTCAAACCACGGATTGTGTTTGCATAGTTCCTGTCAACGTCGCATTTGCCAGCGACAATCGTCACTCGCATTTTTTTTTTCAAACCGCATCGCAATGCAGCAAGCTTTACCGTTGTAGCGGACACACGCACACAATCCGGATTTTAATTGCTCTTCCCGAGAGATCTTCAGACTAATATTGCCCACTCTCGTAGAGCATGTCTTTACCGATCTCTCTGTTTGCGTACCTTCTTTTTATCCATTTTTTTGTTGTCGTTGTTGTCGTGAGTATCTCAACTCCGGCGGATCGACTCCTACATTCCCGCACCGCGGAAAACCGTTTCTATTCATGTGCGAAAGAGGAATCGTGTGTTGGTCTAACGAGCGAGGCAAGTGGTGGAGATGGAGATTCGTGCGAATCCATGAGATAGAAACTGAACGTGGTACCCATGCGCTTGCAATCGATATACGTAAGGACTGAACCGGCCGAGAGAGAGCGAGAAAGAGAGAGTGAGAGAGTGAGAGAGAGAGAGAGAGAGAGAGAGAGAGGGGGAGAGAGGGAGAGGAGTAGGGGAAAAGAGCAAGAGGATGTACGAGGGCAATTTCATCTCCTTCTTCGAATTTTACTGCTCGATAAATATGCGAGAACGCAAGATCAGCTCCAAAACTGCCGAGACTATTTCCTATATACATATATATATTTATATATATATTTATTTATGAGAACGCAACAGGAGCTGCTCTCTCTCTTTCTCTTTCACCCTTCGCGTGCGCGCACGTGCAGTAATGACTTTGTCAAACGTGAACGACAGAAGATCGAGAGAAAGAGCGAAGCGGTGAAAAAACCCCAGAATGCGCAGTAATTACAGGCATAGGGAAGGGGAAGAAAAAAAATAAAGAGTAAGCGGAATAGCGAGAGAGAGATGCGCAGAGGCGCAACTGGGCGCATTTGAGTAGATAGCTCACGGGAATCTAAATAAGGCCTAATTAACATAATCTAAATGAAGCGGGGCCTCTATGACATGAGTGTGTGTACATGTACATATATATATATATATATATATATATATATATATATATATATATATATATATATAGCGAGACGTAAGACGGGTAGTACGGTGATGGGATCGAACGATAAGCGTGTAATGACTTGACTCCTGTGACCACATCATTAACTGTTGAGCTCTCGCTATACCAACACGAGCAGAGAAACTCTTCTTTGCTCTTCCGTTGCTACAAGTCCCTATAGCTATCTCTCTTCCTCTCTCACTCTCTCTCTCTCTATATATATAATATGTATGTATGTATACCTACGATAGGTCTTCTCTGTCTTCTTTAGACTGCTCCCGTGGTTTAGTTGTATGCTGAACATCGCGGCAATGCTTCCCTCCCGTGAAATACTACTCACATGAGGAAAGGGCATGGGGCACGAATCAGCAAGGAAGAGAGAAGAGAAAGAGTGAGAGGGAGAAAGAAATACTCGGCGAAGAAACGATGCCATTCTCTTGCCCCCTATGAGTGAAAGATCTATTACGGTTGTATCATTCCTCTCGCTGAATAGTCGACCGGTATGTTATTTTATATTGCACATTATTTTGAGAATTTTCTGCCTTTTATGCATGCATTATTTTGTATGTATGTGCATATATATATATATATTGTTTTATGTATTTTTTACCGTTCTCTAGACATTTTTCGACGTTAATAATTATATAGATTATTTTATACGTAGATATGTGATGGTTGTGACGTGTGCATCGTTGGAATGCAACGAAAATTCTTTATCATATTTCTGTTTTTGTACAAAATCGTTTTTTGGAAATTTGTATTGTAAATCTCTAAATAAGTATGTCAAAAAACGATCGAAGGATTTCCACGGGCAAAATCTGCCGAAAGAATTTGAAGCAATTCAGCAATAATCATTTTCATTGCATTCCAACAATGTGAACTTGCATATCCATCATGTGTGGCCGTAGCAGAAATATCGACAAAGAGGCGAAATAGAATGGTTGCTGTAAAGGAAAATTATTGTTGCGAGCCGACTTTTGTCAGAAGACTCGCACGTGAAATTCGAGAATTTCAATTTGCACGAATTATATTCTAGTACAGCTGTAAAACGAGCCAGCGAGGATGGGGGAACTCGCTCATCGATTCGCGTTGGAAATTACGAGCAAGTATTAAATGTCGGACGAAAAAGAAATCCTATATTCAATTCTGACTCGCTAGAAATGGAGGAAAACGTCGAAATTTGAGATCAGGGAAATCGTTTTCACCGTTACAATAAATATATATTCGCTCGCGCGTCAGCTTAGTGATCGTAAATTCCATTTCGCGATCTGTGAGGGCATTCAAGTTAATAAATTCATTTGAGACATTTAGAGGACATTTTGCACCCGGGACTGGAGAAAACACTCGAAGTAATCTAAATTATATAAATTAATTAAAATCCAAAAAAATGAATCAAATTCAATTTAAAAATCCGGAAAAAATTATTCATCAAATCCAGTCCCTTTTTTAATTAAAATAATAAAAATCCAATTAAATAAATCAAATTCAATTTGAAAAAAAAACCTCAATAAAAATGATTAATAAAATCCGATTATATCAATGGAAACCATTTTTAAAAAATCAGACTCTATTATTCCACCAAAAAGTATTTCTTATTTTTCATAAGGGATTTTTTTTTAATAAATAGATACCCCAATACAAAAATCCAGGCTCTGCTACTTTACAAAAAAAATCGTTGGCTTTCTATAGGGAATAAATTAATCAAATCCAGTCCCTAATGATTTATATTAATCGAAATTAATCAAATCGAATTTTAGAAAGGCAGCCCTATAATTTTACGAAAAAATATCTACTGCCTTTCACAAGTGAATACATTTTTTTATTGCACGTTTTTGATCCTCCATAAAGCCAACCGAAGGCCTACTGACAGATTTTTTTATTTATAAAAATATACACACGACTTTTCCACGATTGTTCCTCGCTGGCGTGGATTACCCGTGTCAGAGTCGAAATAACAGAAGGTCATACTCCAAAATTTGCCAACTGATAAGGAATAATGATGGAACAAGATGGAATGTTGTATTTGATGTCCTGAGTTATTTCCACTGCTTCGGGATGCGTCAGGTCTCACTAGGAATGGTACTCCAATTGTGCAATCTCATCCGACTCGAGTATCTCCGTAGGAAGGATTCGTGTG
>OX101785.1:53822489-53855745 GCA_944452715.1 Ophion slaviceki | reverse complement strand
GTACAACGAGAACTACATTTATATGGATTACAAAAGATTCTTATTTTCATTTTTCAGGCAACCATTATCAGGTTATCGATCTAGCTGTTGGACCACTTTTTACATACAGAGACTCTATTATACCTCACTAGCGTTGTTAATTTTAATTAATTTTTTTTCATAAAAATTTAACACTACCAATGAAATAAATTACATGTATGCTTAACAACATATCTTTTTTCCAAATCCCAAATAAATAATTTAGTAATCATAAAAATAGGAAAAAAAGACTTTTGATTCGGAGTGGAAGAAGCTCTTGAGGTTACGCAATTAATTAAATTTGTTGTATTTCTTTCTTTGTCTCGATTATATTGTTCCTGGCCACAGTGTTTCACAGTACTCTTAAATACTTGGAGGTATAAGAAAGTTTGGGTTCTACACAGTTGAAAAAAAATTGAAGTTTTTTTGCCTGCGAAGAATAGTGAACAACTTTGTTTGCCGATAAACAAAACTGAATGCAGTATTGCGTATAAAGTTTAGCCGAAGTTGTTGGCAGTACTTTGCATATGGAGAACTATAACCAAATTCTTTACTTGTACCTTTTACAGTATGAAAGACACCTCAGTCACAATTCTTGTCCAGCAGAGAGTAGCAGATTACATCGGTTGGACTTCATTCCAAAAATATTTTTTTTTGCCGTATTGCAGAGTACTACGAAGCAATTTAGTGAGGGGTGAAATAAAAATTAGATGAAGGTAAACGTACTAAAAAGTTGATTCAGTGCCTGAAAGTTTCATTTACTCAGAACCGAAGTTCTTCGCAGTTCTTCGCGTAGGGAGAACTTTAATTACATTCTTTATTTTTTCCATTTACACATAGCCTGAAATCAACCTGAATTACAATTCTTATAATGCAAAGAGTAGCACTGAAATTTGACTGGACTTTTCTTCTCAATATTTTATTCAATTTCATTCACCGCCTCGCCGGGCGGGAAACGAAACTGAATTACTCTGTCACAAAAGATGATAAGATTAGGTAAATTTGCTAACAATACTTTCATTAATATTGAGTGAATACTGAGTATCTCAGATATTAATAACATAAATGTTTAAAATGAGAATGAATATATATTCGAATAAAAAATAAATATATCTAACCCCAAAACTCTCCGGGGAATAGTTCCAAAAATTCAATTTACCAAAATCGATTTTTTCTGTCCCCTTTTCACCCATAAGTTTTACGGTTTATAATTTTTAAATTAACTCAGAAATTCAGAATTTCCGCCAAAAAATAAATCTCGCATCCACTATAATTTCTTGCAGCATAAAAGAAAATAAACAGTGAATTGTTACCTTTTTTGAATAATTTTTATAATAATTTGTAACAAACACCAATTAGACGATATGTGTTTTTATATATTATTATTTATTATTGTATTATGGCGTCGCTCGTTACAGGGTACAGCTACGATTGCTTCGCAGTTTGACTAACGAGATCAAATGTGGGACACATTACGATGCGCGGAAAACACCTGCCAGTTCAGTTTTACGAATAAAACGACCTATAATTTTGTTTACGGACAAGAGCTTCAAAGAATTATTTTATGAGAACAAAGATTATAATTCTTGGGTTAGACGTGTGAGGTAAATGCGAAATATCTGTTTCTAAAGAAAGGATTGATTGTTTGAATATTTCACAAGACGTCAAATTTATGAGTGAGAAGAGTAAAACAAATTGCGAAAATTGGAAATTTCGAAGCTCTCGAGCGATCACTAAATATTGATTGGCCGGCTAGAGATTTCGCGAGGTCATTTTGAAAATTATAAGGCGTAAAATAAATGGCTTCGAAGTGGACGAAAAAAATCGATTTTTAATTAAAATTTGAATTTTTGGGAGGTTTGAGCGATCTCTGAATATTTTTTGATGGCTCGCTGCTTTCATGACAATTTTTTTTTCTTTAAAGAAGATAATTGGACGCTTAGAAAAAGGAAAAAAAATAGTGTGGCTCAACATTGTGCCATACTAGCCCACACATTTGTCTAACATTACACACCGACATTAAAAATGTAATAATAACTTTTCAAAAATTTTACTGCCATAGAATAATGTTGGCTGTCATATGTTGAGCGCGAAACTGGGATCACACACTTTATCGGTTTGCCAAATTTTTTTCTTTCCGACTCTATTGATCGGAACCAGGACACGTTCATTTTTATATTTCGAAAGGTGTGTGTGATCCCTGCTTTATCGAGCTCAAGCAGCAGACGTTGATATTCGATCGACGCGACAGAATGATTTCTCTGCGCCCTCGCTGGAATTCGCGAGAACTAAAATTAATGGTTGTCACGCGATTTTTTCGAAAAATTTTTGACGATTACCTGCAAAGTAGAGACACCTAACGATCTCCGTAATTACTCGCTGGAATAAAACGGTTGAGGTCTCAAAATGTTCGTTTTGAGTCAGGGAACAACCGCTTTCTCTTCGTTAGACTATCACGTGCACCAATTGTTTTTTGGTTACATTCGTTAGGGGTCTCGCGTGGTGAGAGAAACGGTATTTTTTTTCGCAAAATCAAGAAAATCGCGGAGAAAGACGTTGTTCGTCTGTTCATTTGACATCGATTGTGCAAATATCGTATTATTCCGTAGGGCTCCTTTCGAGAACACTGGACACTTGTAAAAGTTTCCGAAAAAAAAGTTTCCGGACAAAAATTCAAAAAAGTTCTACTATTTTTTCTGCCCTCTCGCCGATAGTTGACATAAATGAATTTGACAAACGGCATTCTCAAGGGGAGGAATTCTACTGCATTCCGTTTTTTTTTAATTCTTACTATTTTATTTTACTAGTACCCTTTTTCAAGAACGACCATTTTCCGCCTTTTTTGTTCCTTTTCTGGTGGACCCCGTTTAAAGGCAAACGTTTTTCATGCATTCCTTTGACCAGAATCATAAAGGAAGAAGCTCAAGCTTCAATTATGTTTTTATTTTAAGCTTCGTACGGCTTTTTTTAAAGATATTTTGATTAAAAAAAACGAGACAATTTGAAAAATAACGTGTAACGTGAAAAGGATTCAAGGAAAACCTCAAGACAGTAAAAAGTTAAATCGGTTTTCGTTGAGATCGCGAGAATTTTTTCAGATTTTTTCCAATTTTTTAAAAATCTATTTTCGGTCAAAAATCTGATGATTCAATTACCGTTGCTTGAGAACTAAGGGGTTTGTGGTAAAATTTTAAGAAAGGAGAAGATTGTATTTTTTCCTTTTGTAAGAAGTATTTCAGACTTTTCGACATTTATTCTCCGTTAAAATTGTATAGTTTTCTAGTCACGTTAATCGATTGATTTCAACCGATTGTATTGCGTTGAAAATAGAAAAATACAATGTTTTCCTCTTTTGAAATTTTACCACAAACCCCTCAGTTCTTGAGTTACGGCAATTAAATCATCTGATTTTTTACCGAAAATAGGTGAAAAACAATTACGAAAAAAAAATCTGAAAAAATTCTCCCGATCTCAACGAAAATCGATTCAACTTTTTATTATCTTCAGGTTTTCCTTGAATCCTCGGCATTGTCGCGTTACACGTTGTTTTTCAAAATGTCTCTTTTTTTTAAATCAAAATATCTTTTTAAAAAATCATACCAAGCTTTAAAAAAAATGAAGCTTGAGCTTCCCCCGTAAGATTCCGGTCAAAGAAATGCATAAAAAACTTTTGTCTGTAAACGGGGTCCATCAGAAGAGGAACAAAAAAGTCGAAAAATGGTATTTGTCGGAAAAGGGTATTAGTCGTAAAAAAATAGTTAAAAATTTATTCAAAAAACTGAATGCAGGTTAATTCCTCCCCTTCCGAATTCCGTTTGTTAAATTCATTCATGTCAACTATCGGCGAAACGGCATGAAAAGTGGTTCCTGAACTTTTTTAAATTATTGTGCGGATACTTTTCACCGGTAGTTTATGCGAAAAATTCAGATATTACTGACAATAATGAAATAAAGAATAACAAATGAGAATGCATCGTTGCATCGTTGCATCCCGTAGATGCAAACTATAACACCATGCATCTTCAAAGTCTGCAAAAATAATTAGTTTGATTCTTTATTTTTACGCTCCTTCAAAATCTTATTTTTTAAAATGCACATTAAGATTGCAAATGCGTGACAAAGATTCTAAAAGATTCTAAAAGTGTGCGTTTCTCGCTCCAATTTTGACTGATTTACAAAAGCTAGATTTAATTGATTTTCAACATCGTTAACCGGGCCATGCGGTCGGTTGCACGCCGATCGAGTACAGGCCTGCGAACCGACCCAAAGATATAATATACACGGGGCGTGCGGGTGCACTGTCGCTGCGCACGTTAAATTTTGCATTAACGAGTGACGTAACGTTTTTGAGCAACGCGTCCGCGCGGTAGCGCAGTCAAATAAGGCGATACGGGGTATATCGGACGCACAGAGATACAGCGCAATCCTGAGCTTATTGCGCATATAGGGTCGACGCAATTTTCTAGGCGCACCGCACATATGTGCACGATGAGAGCGACCGATAAGACGCTAAGAAATGGAACGTTCGCGCTCGTCTTTTCCATTCGCAAATGCCCTCGCTTATATTTCCTTTAAATCGCTGACTGTCTCAGCTGCTTGTGCAAATGGAAAGAATAGCGCAACATTTATATTGCAACGTGTCCGAAAGGAAAGGCGTATGAATTTTCAAAAAAAATTGCCATGATTCGAAAAATTTATTTGTGCTGTAAAAATGAAAGAAAAAATGAAAGAAAGATATACAAACAGTTATAAACCAACGTAAAATCTCTTTTCAATGCCAAACGACACGGAATAAACGAATTACTGTTACGACTATTTCTCGTTTCTGCCTCATAAATCGTACGTGCGCACAACTCGCCTCGGGGCAACTATAGAACAGACATCAGCCGCGTCTATAGACGACATCGAGACTACTCACGAACGTCTGTGCAGCTCGGGAGAGCGTGTCTCACGTGCATCTCACGAGATCCACAAAATCGTTAGAGAACGCGCGCGCGGAGATCGTTAGTCGAATGGTCAGGATCGATGGGACAGTGTAGTAATTTCCGTACGTGGGCAGGTCTAAGTCTCTTGAGCAATTTAGCAGAAATGTTCAAAATCACGCATAACGAAGTTTTGCCGCGGTAAGGAGAAATAAAAAGATATTGTAAAAAGATGTATTGGGTCCTGCGGTAATAATAATCGTCGCGATAAATGATTAATTAGTTATTTCGTTTCATAAAGTGAAATGAGACGATGATTATTTAAATGGAAAATGGATGTACGGATGAGGTTCCGACCCCCCTGCCCCCGGATCGCGCTGAAATTTTGCACAAATATTCCTTTTAATATTTTAAGATAACCCCTAAAGGGATTTTTGGCGACTCGCAATAGTTTTCGAGATATTGAATTTTTAAGTTTTTTTTTTAAGGTTAAGGTTCCAAACCCCCCCCCCCCTCTGATCGAGCTGTAATTTTTCACAAACCTGCCTTTTAATATTTTAAGATAACCCCTGAAGGGATTTTTGGCGACTGGCAATAGTTTTCGAGATGTTGAATTTTTAAGTTTTTTTTTTAAGGCGTGCCGACTATGTCTATATCTGCGCTCTCTGTTTTGTCCAAACAATAATGCCCAAACACAAAAAAAACCCGAATACTATTGCGCTTCGCCAAAAATCCCTTTAGGGGTTGTCTTAGAATATTAAAGGAAAGGTTTGTGCAAAATTTCAGCTCGATCGGGATGGGGGGTTCGGAACCTTACAGATATACGTACGGTCTGTTTAAATGACGTTGAAGTTTGCATCGTTGAAGTGCAACGAATTTTTTTTTTCAATTTTCTATTTCTTTATATTTGTCATCATGGGAAGGCTTTTTTTTGCAAATTGTCGTCGTACATTTCTAACAATAATATTTTCAAACGTTCGACCGATTTCCACAGACTGAAGCGGCCAAAAAATGGGTATTTAAAAAGAATCAGTTTTCGTTGCATTCTAACAATGCAAGCTCCAACGTCATCTGTTTGAGGTGCCTAACATAATTTGTTTAAGGTTCCCGCATTAGCGGGAATTTTTGAAAATGTGATTTTCTATCGCTTATTTTTATAGCCCAGGGTCTTAACTTTAATTTGCAACGAAGATTTTATAAATATTCCATAAAATGACCGAGTTATGACGATTGTAGTAAAGAACTAGATCGCCGCGATATTGAAGTTTGCATATTTGGAATGCAACTTGTTTTCGCAAATTGCAATATTTTTTTGCCAGACCAAAGGTACGATAAATGTTTTTTAACATTCTTATTAGAGACCTACGACCTAAGTCTATCAAAAAATATTTAGGTTAACAATCGAAATGGAGCTAAAGGAAATAAAAAAGAATTTTCATCACATTCCAACGATGCAAACTTCAAGAGCATCAGATCGTCTACAGCGCTACGGCGAACTGCTCCGCTGTTATTTACCCTTTTTTCTATTGCGATTTTCTCGAAACGATGTTTTTTAAAACGGTGTAAGTCGTATCTCAAAACCTATTCGGGTGACTCACTTCAAATTCGGACAGAGCACAATTCATAACAGTTTCTATAGTATGACTTTTTGATACGTTTATCCATTTGCTGATAAAAAATTATCAATGTTGATTTTTTTGTCGAAAATCGAACTTTTTATTGAGCAGCTTCCCATTTACGTAATTTAAACAATTTAAAAAACGCATCTGGCCGTACGAAATTTTTATTCTTATACAAAAATAATGTTTTTTTAGTGTTCATTTCGGATCACCTTAGTTGCCAGAACTAGAAATAATAATAACTTCATTCTTTATCAATATTCATCAATAAAAAAGCTTAAACTTGGCTAGACTGTGTATTAATGGTGCATAAAATCTCAACCTCGTCGTCCCAATACTATCATAAGAAAAAAAATTTGAAAATCGATCTGCTTTCCAAGCCCCAAGCATATGCCGACTCGTTAATCATCGTTTTCAAGTTTGCATCGTTCGCATGCAACGGAAACTCCTTTTGTTTTCTTCAAATCTGTTGTCACCCAAACATTTGTTTGCAAATTTAGGTCATAAAACTCGAAAAGGTTTCCAAAAAACGTTTGCCTGATTCTCGTAGCCTAAAACCGCAAAAAATTTAAAGACAAGTTAATGATCCGAAAAGATGAATTTTCGTTGCATTCCAACGATGTAAACTTCAACATAATTGTTAATTCACTTCTAGCATCGTCGCGATGGGGTGGAAAAATATGTTCTCAAAATGAATGCATTGCTTGCAATAAATAACAATAAATAAAACATATATAAATATTTATCGCAAAAAAATGTAATACTCTATTTATTTGACATTTTTATTTCACAAATAGAAATTGGCCACTCTGTACATTTAAATTGTGAATTGATGAACGAACACGCATAAGTACAATACCCACGCGCGTATTAGGGCAAACGGTCTCTCCAAACAGTTTCCAGGATTGCCGACGGCCAAATGTCTGCCCACGCGAGTTAAAGCGCGTGCATATCTACGTAGCGTGTATCGCCCCCAGTCGTATAGTCTCAAGTCCAAAGAAAATGGCAAAAGCATCCCGGGCGAATGCTCTTCTCCACGAAATCGCGTTAGAACGATCGAGTGCCGTATTGCTCGATCGCATGTGCGCCATATGAGCCTCCGCATAAGTACACTTTGTTCACCGTCTTCGGCACACGTAGATTCTTAAGTACGTATCTATACATATAACTCAATGTACATACATACATACATACATTGCTGCAAGGGACGAATAAGATCCGGGGCCTTTTCCATTACAGTCTCGAATCATGGCAATTGCGTAACGCGCAAATCTTACTTTATATCGTGTGGGTCTCTCTCTCTCTCTCTCTCTCTCTCTCTCTCTCTCTCTCTCTCTCTCTCTCTCTCTCTCTCTCTCGGTATATTCGTAAAAGGAAGTGACTCACCGATAAGGAGTCATTCATACAGGAATGGACTTCTGCTCGCATAGACGAGTGTACATACGCCCCCTGTGTATTTGTGTGTATATATGTATATATATATATATATATATATATATATATATATATATATATATATATATATATATATATATATATATATACGTAGTCCCACGTGAAACGAAATCTTACCTGAAACAGAACAATAAAACAGAAACCGTCAAACAGGCGTTATGTGTTACAAATGGTAGTTAAAAAAATGCTGTATACATATACAGGGTGTTTGAGTGGCGTCGAAGCTTGCATCATTGGAACGCAAAGAAAATTCTCCCTTATTTTTTCATTTCTTTATTGCCATCACTATCTGAACTCTTCTTTTGCCGTTTTAGGTTATGGATCCCTAATAAGGATATTCAAAAATATTTCAGTGATATTTGTAGCATAAATGGGCGCAAAAAATAGAGCAATACGGGAGGGGGGGGGGGGGGCTTTAACTGCAATATCATGTTTTTGAAAGGTCTTGCGTTGAGATTTTTCAGCCGCGAGAAGCATATTTTTCCAATGGTTTTTCCAGTCATTTTCGAAAAAATATAGTGCATTTTTGTGATGATTATGTGTCACAAAAAATTGAGCATTCTTGAAAAAAATCAAAATTTCATGTTGCGTACAGCAGAACGAACACAATTAAATTCGAAACGCGGAACAGTCTCGACAAAACATTCCTCGTGCATCTCTTTTTCGACAAAAAAATTATAAAAAATGGTAAAGTGGACAAATGAAATGAAATTGCATTAAAAAAAAGTTTTTCAGGCCTGTTTCGTATTCGAAGTTAAATAACTTTGATTCTGTTGAACTTGAAATGAAATTTCGATTTTTTCCAACATGCCCCAAATTTTCCGGCTCTTACTATTCACCACAAAAATACGCAAAATTTTTCAAATAGGACATGCTCCATTTTTCCGGCTCTTACTATTCATCACAAAAATGCGCAATATTTTTTTCACATAGGATATGCCCCAATTTTTCCGGCTCTTACTATTCACCACAAAAATACGCAATATTTTTTTAAAAATAGGACTTGAAAAAATATCATGTTTTCCTAACACCTCTAAAAAGCACATGGCCACCTCATAATTGTCACCCTGTATATGCAGGTGTACAAAATCGCCGCGAAAAGTGTTATTCGAAGAGAAGTTTATGCGATTCTTGTAGCCGCGCACGTAATGCGCAGGGATGAGATCGCTCTTGCGGGGATACCGAATAATTGCGAAATCAAGAGTGTGAGAATCGTGTCGCGTAATTCCATACCCATTGTCTCTCGCGTTGTTCTGTCTTATTGACTGGTATGGAAGAGTGAAGGATGCGAACAACACCCAAAGGAGCATTTGTGTATTTACACACACACACACACCCATGTATATATATATATATATATATATATATATATATATATATATATATATATATATATATATATATATATATATATATACACAGATCCTCAAAATGACAAACTGTCCCCATACTCAATATTGCATAGATATAATGGATTCAAAGTGTGCTGTGCCTATATATATATATATATATATATATATATATATATATATATATATATATATATAGGAATGTACGGCGTGTCTGTTAGATGCACAATGGATTACAGATTAATAGTCCCGATCGATTAATTAAAGGCGAAAAGTACGGCGGAACGATCGATAGCTCTGTCGAACTCGTCTTGGATACGTCGAGCTTGGATTCCTCTCGCCTTTATATATATATATATATATATATATATAGCCTTAAGATAGTGCCTAGGTAATGCAAAACATCTATACGTATGAAGCTGTGTTCTCGTCTCTCCGACGCTCTCCACGGCACCCGCAACGATAGCTTACCGAGAGGTTCGAGAATCCACCATTAATTATGATAATTGATTCGTACGATTAACGCATCTATCTCCGACGAGGCCTCTGCCGTATTCCTTTTTCCGCCTTTTTTCCCCCTTTTAAACCTTACTCTTCTTATGGATGCGCTTTATTACAATTCGCGGGAGGCGTACTCATGGTAGAACGCGTATTGAGCATCGTCTTTACTTTTGCGTCTGTCCAATTTTTTTTTTATTCTGTAATCGAGCTATCGAATGCCGAATCATCGATTCTTAATCCAACAGCGATTTTTCACTAGGATAGAAAGCGACGAGGAATGTGAGTGAATGCTTTGAGATTGTTACCGACGGTAGTGGAGGCGCGATAGGTGTGTGGTTTCGACGATATCTGCCGATAAGCAGCCTGGGCTAGCACTTGGATGGGTGACCGCTTGCGCGCAGACCACCTGGCACGGTCTCACTGAGCTTGCGAGGCAACTAGAACTCGGCACAGTATAGCCGCCTGTATCGGCGTAGGTTTTACGCAGTTTCCCTGTGCCCTCGTGTAAGTGCGATACAGTGGTGGATTAGGGGAGAGTGGGCGACACGACCGCGAGGTCTTTTGAAAAATGGAAACGGTAACAAGTGAGGGGGTAAAGTGGAAGGCCACGGGGCTGTCAAAGCTCGCAAGAGCGTGGTAAGCAATGTAGGGGTGAACAAAATTTAGTGACGTTGAAGTTTGCATCGTTGGAATGCAACGAAATTCATTTTACATTTTTTTATTTCTATGTTTTCATTAATATCGGAAATCTTTTTTGCTGAGTGGTCGATCTCTGATGAGGATTCTTTGTTTCAGGGATTTTGACAGCCTGAATTCTTTTAGAAAATCGATGGTTTTGAAGTTTGTATAATTGGAATGCAACGGAAATTAATTTCTTTGGAATTAGATCTTCTTTTTAATTTTCTTTGGAGTCAAGGGGTCTTCTCACTTTAGACGCCAATGAAAAGGCTATTTTCATGAATTGTTTTGATAAGTTTATATTATAGATATTGATATAAAAGTTATTACACTTAATAAATACATTTTTAGAATACATTTTAAAAAATTGTTTATTCAAGTCACTATTTATAGACGAAAATGGTAGTTAAAAAATGTCCTAAAAAATTGTAGGTTTGCGCTGTTAATGAAATCTCGGAGATGGATCATCCGAAACAAATATATCAAACGGTTCTAGATTCAGTATGTTAATGACTATAGTGCATATCATGCGATTTTTGATATTTGCAAAAATAACTAAATGGCGGACATTTTTCGAAGAAAACAAAAAGAACATGGTCTTTCACCGTTTTCGGCAAAAAAAGTAAATATCACAATTAAAAAAATCCTTGATATGCGCTATAGCTATAGTTGTAAAGAATATGTGGTTAAGGGGCTATGCCAGTGTGAACGCTGAAAATGTGGGTGATTTTCGGGAATTTTTTGGAAGAAAAGTACTCAATTAAATGTTTCGCAAAATTAAGAATATATTTGGCTATATTTGACCTATATTACATAATTTTTTCATAGAAAAATATTGAGATCCAAGCGACTTGTGCGTTGCCTTCGGAGGTGTCAAAAAAAAGTTCCTCCACTGCTGACATGATTCCGGCCGATTGAGTAGCTCAAACCGAAAAAGGAAAAAATGTCGTTAAACTGGGAGGTATTTCCTGTACAATGACGTAGAATTTTCGAAAAATATCAAAATCTAACAAAATGGCGTAGTTATGAAAAAAGTATGTTTTCTTGCCTATAAAATGGTCGTTTTTTTCAGTGCCAAATCGTCAATTTTCATCCAATCAAAAATATCCTACGTCATTGCAGAGTAAATATATTCAAGAGTACTCAGTTCAAATTTCAAGTCAATCGGATAATTGCTCTTTGAGTTACGATGTCAGCAAATTTGAAAAATCTCATTTCGAGAAAAACGCGTTCAAAGATTTAACTATCGATATTTGTAACATAAAATGATATTGATATAAATGATCTAAATGATAATGATATTCTTGGAAGTATAAACTGTCGAAAAAAGCAAAAGAATCGATTTTTTAAAAGTGTCACACTGGTATAGCCCCTTAAGATTTCATAAGGATCGGTTCAGTAGTTTCGAAGATCTTATCAACAAGCCGTCGAAAAACGTTGTTTCGAGAAAAACGCGTTTGAAGTTTGTTTGGGTTACATGAATACTTAACAAAAATTTTTTTTATATTTCGACAGTGTATTTATTAAGTGTAACAACTTTTAAATCAATATCTATAATATAAATCTATAAAAAATCATGAAAATATCATTTTTTTAGCGTCTAGAGTGAGGAAACCCCTTAATAGTTCCATCGTTCATCCCATTTACTCGCGGATACGTTGAGATCTCTCTGAATCTGAATCGGTGAATAATTTTTCCCATCGAAGTGGAGTAGCAGCACCCCTATATGCGTATACATAAGGATGAACGTATATTCAAGTTGGATTTTTGCGCATATACGTATCTGTCAGAAATTACTTTGCCGTTCTAAAGCGTTCTACAAAAGTGACGCATTCACCGCTTACCGCGTCTCCTCGTGTGTCTCTGGTGAACGCGGCGCGAGAAATTTCCACATATCTATATATTTATAATTCAACGCGATAAGCTTATAATCGACGTTTGTGCGCGCGCGTTCCTTGGATCGCGTAAAATACCGCAACCGCGCGCGATATACTCGGATTACCCGGGAGGGAGCGAGAAAGAAAGCCTTCGAATAATACAGAAAGGGAGAGAATGGATAATATCGAGAGAAAAATCTCCTCGGTGTGGCTAATAGGGAGGGTGATAGAGAGGGGGAGGGGGAGGGTTGTATTTTATTGCGAGGATATTCGAGCTTCGAATTCCAAGAAGAAGCGAATACATCAGCAACATATACGCGTCGAATCAGCGCTCGTAGCTCACAGTCGTAACAATATAAAGTACAGACACAATGTATACGTATACGACCCCTCATTGCGTTAGATTGATCCAAGTGTTGGTTAGCAAACGATTAAATGCGCGAGGGCAAAGCGCGTAACACGCTCATGGCCGATTCCTTTCTAGATTTCTCGAATAAATAAACAAAACGATCCGCTCGCCCCCCCCCCCCCCTTCTCATGTACCGGCATTTTTATTTATCCTCTTTTAAATTCTTTTGCCGATTGATAATAAACGATCGTTGGCGAGATTGTCGAACGAGCGTTGAGAAAACGCGCCGGACTTTCCTCTCTCTTGAATCGCCGGTGCCCTCTTGTGTGTATGTGTGGTAGCTATGGCAATTTATAACTAGAAATCGTCTCTGTCTATCGGAACCTTGGGATCTGCAGTTTATGGAGAAAGATCGGTGAAAAATGTAAAAGGTCGGTAAAATCGGCAAAGGATCGGTAAAAGATCGGTGAAGTAGGGGAAAAAATAGTGAAATCGTTGAAGGATCGGTAAAATATTGTTAAAATCGGCAAAGGATCGGTAAAATCGGCAAAAAGATCGGTAAAATTGGCAAAGGGATCGATAAAGTACGGGAAAAATGGTGAAATCGGCAAAAGGACTGGTAAAAGATTGGTAAAATCGGCAAAGGATCGGTAAAATCGGCAAAGGATCGGCCAAATCGGTAAATGAATGATAAAATTGGGAAAAAGATCGGTAAAATGGGCCGAAAAATAAGCGAAACCGTTATACAATCGGTAAAATCAGCAAAGTAAAACAATCGGTAAAATCGGCAAAAGGATCGGTGAAGTCAGTAAAAGATGGGTAACATCGGCAAAGGATCGGCCAAATCGGTAAAAGATTGGTAAAAAAGAGATGCCCAGCATTCATTCGAGAAATCTTACTTCGCGTGCGTTTATTCTTCTATAATCGTTATTTAGTCAGCGCAGCCGCCAGAGGTAATAATCTCCGATTATGTAGATTTCACGTATCCTTAGAGGCCCATGAAAAACCTTTGCTCATTACGTTCACGGCAGATGCGCCATGAAAAAAACTCGTATTCAGAAAACGAAATGTGTGGTTGATTGCGGGACAATTTTTCTTTCGCGCTGCCAAATGGCGATTTGATTCGTTTGTTATACTGAAAAAGTATTGAAACTTTAAATCCTGCATTCTCCTTAAATGAATGCCAGGCTATGCATAAGTACACCTAAAAAGAGTTTTTCCAAAGGCGATTCTTTGCATGTCTGGAACGCAACAAAAATTCATTTTGATCGAGTCATCCG
This sequence comes from Ophion slaviceki, assembly GCA_944452715.1. Taxonomy (NCBI): domain Eukaryota; kingdom Metazoa; phylum Arthropoda; class Insecta; order Hymenoptera; family Ichneumonidae; genus Ophion; species Ophion slaviceki. The sequence goes on along the minus strand of OX101785.1, from coordinate 53,841,697 downwards.
AATTTTATGACACATTGGACTATAAAAAGCACTCAGATGTTTCTAGAATCCTTATCGGGGGTCGAGCACTCAGATCAGAAAAAAAGATTTTGGATATTAATGAAACTGAAGAGATAAAGAAAAATGTAGAATGGATTTCGTTGCATTCCAACGATGCAAATTTCAAGGTCGTACTATATTTTAGCCTACTGCAGTACACCCTATATATAGTTTGAATAGAAAGCACGTTTTTTCAAAGTATTAAAAAACATCGAGCCATTATTGTGTAGTATGGTTTCGGCGTCGTCTTGCCGGAGAAAATCAGTTTTGTACATGCAACGTAACTCATCAAGGCGATGAGTGCCGAAAGTGCAAATACATTTCAACTCTGTCTCGTTCGCAGGATATACCTGACCTCGACTTTTTTATTCATGAAGTATCAGATTAAATACACACACACACACCCACATATATTTTTTATTTAATTTCCTGAATTCCAACCGGTACCCTGTCGGGTTTCTACGTGTTACCCGTCCCAATTGAACCCATTCCAATCAATCCCTACCCGGACTTCGCTAACCTAACCTAACGTTACGTTGCGTCCACAGCCGTATTAAGCCACACCATATCACATTTGCCGAGGGCACGGGGAAACTGTGCTAAACCCGTACCGATATACAGGGTGTCTGAAAACTGAATGCGTTTCCTAAAATGGGGGGGGGGGGGGGGGGTGAAATTCTCAGTCGATTGATATAAGCATGTGTCGGTCCCAGATCAACCCCTGAATTACTATTAATTTTTAGAGGCGGGCCAATCACGTGCGCTTGATGCCGGTAGGTGCGGTGCTCCCCCCAGGCACCCCGCCAGTGCGCGTATCGCTCACCGACGTACGCCGACTCATCGGGCGCACCTGATTGGCCCGCCTTTAAAAATTGATAATAATTCAGGGGTTGATCTCAGACCCACACATGCTTATATGAATCGACTCAGAATTTCACCCCCAACCCCCCATTTCACGGAACGCTTTCAGTTCTGGGACACTCTGTAGACGGCCTCATATTCTTCTGATTCTCTGGTACACAGACGTTTTACTCAAGTATCTGCAGCAAGGTCTCAGAAGTATTGGCCTTCCGCTGACTGGTTGACAGCCGGTGCACGGCTAAGCGGTCACCGCTCCGAGTATCGGTCATGCACAATGCTGCTTAACTCGAAGTACTGTCGGAGCCGAACCCGAGCGCCCATCCACCAGTGTCGGTACATATATATGTGTGTGTATTTTTACGGCATATAAGAGCCCCGCCACATATGGCCTTTCCAGCGCCTTGGGCGTGAATTCACACATACGTACGGCCGAGAGTAAGAGGCTCCGCGCTCTTTTACCGTCGACAATTTGATTACGCGATACGGTACTACATGAAGACGTTACCCTCGCCTATCGAGGGCACTTCGTGTATCGGTAAATACACTGTGAAGGAGCGCGCCCATATTGGAAGCGCTCAGAGACACAAACGAACGTCAAGTACGGCAATCATCGCCGTTTCACATCCCATCCCAGCTTTCATCGTGCCTCGGAAATACGGGCGTAATAGTGGCTTACGATTTAGTACGTCAATAATATGACAGCCAACAGGCAGTGACGATCAGATTTGTCCGTGTTGACTGTAAGCGTCGCTGTTAAACGGCAGGAAGAATAAAATTGAGAGAGAGAGAGAGAGAGAGAGAGGGGGGGGGGAGGAAACGAAGTGGAGAAAGCGGTTTCGCGTGAGCCGCCAAAAACGGTAAAGAAGAAAGAGAGAAATAACGGAGATCGAACCGTGACGAGGAGAGGCGAGAAATGATTGACGATTGGAGGTTTTCATCCCGAGGACTCATCAGGCGCGCGAGATTCGATCTCGTACGTCGTGCGCTCAGACGAGCCAGAATTTCTCTCGAATGATCGAGTGATTACGTAATTGGGATAATTCTTACGAGACGCGGCTAGATCGCTGGCTCCCGGGTATATACGTTCGATGGGTATACTAATAGTTTATTTCGAGAAAATGGTCCTCGGAATAGAGTATATTATGGGGAAAGAAAAAATTGACGTTAGATCCAAGTACTTCTGTCGTAATACACTGACGAGATCGAAGCACGTCCATTTTGAAGATGGACGTTTATCCATTCATTATGGGCATTTACGATTCTTCGTTAGGAGAAATGTTAATATATGAGATCGGCTTACGTTTGGAGATATATGATCGGGATAGAGATTAAAATCGTTGCTTGATTTTGAACACAGAACTGGATAAATATTTTCCGAATTCTGAATGATCAAAACGCTCAATACTCCGAAAGAATACTACCCCAAAAGACCAAAACTTCGAAAGAATTTTACACGAAATCCCAAAACTCAGAAAATCTGAAGACCGTCAAAATAATTCGGTAATGGAAGTTTTGAAAGTTTTAAAATTTTCAATAAATCGATGAATTATTTAAAGAATTATTTTCTTTATTAAACAGTGATTTTAAACCGTCGGCGCTTTCAAAGTTCGGTATTTCAACCCGGCCCTCCAAGTCAAGATCATGCCAGCGAAAGTCTACACAGTTGACTGTAAATGACGTAGAACGTATAACATTGTCTAGACAAATTTCAAAATTGACGCAAAATCAATTCTCAATTTAAAAAAAATCTTAAAATAATTCGTCGATTTATTGAAAATTTTGAAACTTTTGAAACTTCCATAGCCGAATTGTTTTGACGGCGTTCAGATTTTCGGAGTTTTGGTGTTTCGTGTAAAATTCTTTCGCAGTTTTGATCTTTCGGGGTAGTATTCTTTCGGAGTTTTGAGCGTTCTGATCATTCAATGTTCGGAATTTCAACCCGGCCCCATCTTGAATTTCGGAATATTAAAATTCGGAATTTTAAATCGTGGGGGCATTTAAATTTCGGAATTTCAACCCGGTCCCGCGATTACCCAAACAAACTCACTCTACATGAATATATTGAGATCGCCCCGCCCGGCCAACCCACGGGTCAGATCGCCTAGTCTTCCTGAATATCTTTCAACTCGAACAGTTCTAAATGATAATTTAGAGTTCGAATTTAAGGGTGTTCTAAATTGGAGTTTATAATAAATAGTTATTATACTTATGATAGTAAATTTTATGCAACTGAATTATTAATCCAAAATTCATTATTTTAAATGTCATTTGTTAATTAATTATGATATATTATTATTTACTTAATGAATGTAGATGATGGTAGATAGCCAAAAAATGCCTGAGGGAAGAAGTAAGACCAATTATAAATGGTAACCCATCGAAATAGGAAAAAAATAAATAAAAGAAGCAATGAAAGGTATAGGTGAGGAGGCAATCTGTCAAGCCGTGAAGAATGGAAATGTAAGGGAGCTGGAAAAAAATAGAAAGAGGCATAAAAATAAAAATTGAACAAGAAATTCAATACGATTGGAGCAAAATCGATGCGTCAACATACTGCAAGGAATGCAAACATAGGAAAACAGGTATACATATGGGAAAATAATTGGGAGGATAAGATGATTAGCGGAGACTTCAAAGACATGTGAGCGAGGATAAGATGTGGAAATATCGGAAAAGACGGGGAAAAGGGTGTGTAGAAACCAAATGTAGAATATGTAAGCAGGCAATTGAAAGTTTGAGACATTTTGCGAGTGTACGGAAGTTAAGGATAAACGAAACCAAGAAATAGTAAATAAACTGGAGCAGGTTGGAAAAAAGCAGCGGGTTGAAAATTGACCGAAAAATAGAAACGCAACTGAAAATGCCACCGGAAAAGAAACTATGCGAGTACATCAGGCAGTTTGAGAAACAAGCAACTAGGATAGATATACGAAAACCAATGTAAAATGATTGATGAAATGAGAATGAAGGGGTGTCTATGCAAGCACCCTCAAAAAGTTTATACAAGGAATAAAATACTAGTACTACTACTATTATTATTATTCAGTTACATTATTATAAATCATTATTTCTTTAATAATTAAATCATATTAATTACTTCGTTATTAAATTATTATAAATTAGTAATCGATTATTAATAATCTAATTATATTCACAATAATACATTTTATACTAAGTAAATTATAAATATGATTAACCCAAACGATTCTAAATGATAATTTAGAACTGTTCGAGACATAATATAATAAAAATTTCTCAACTTATAATTCTGAAAATTTATGTAATTAACTTTAATTGTTTGAAATTTTATTTAAAAAAGAATTGCATTTTATATAATTTATTCTAATTCTAATATCTAAATATTTCTGAAATTATAATTTTAGAACTGTTCTCAATTACAATTTCAGAACTATTCCAGTAGACTACTAAAAAAACATGTCCGAAAATATAAAAAATACAGATATTGGAAAAATGGAAAAGAATCATTATATTTTTTATATCATGAAAACAGTTTTTATCTCAGCCCAAATAGATTGTACATTTTCGTGAAAACAACCCAATAAAAAAAACTTTTCCTTGTCGTAGTTCACAACATAAAATCAGGGATATTTTGAGAGAAATAATTTCGTTGCGAAAACTCAAGTCAATCACCCGGGTCGCCCGTAATTGGTCGTAATTTCGCAAAGATCAACTGGACATGGCTATAATGAAGTTATAATGACGCGGCTGCACTCGCGTTATTATAATGTTGCACGTTTGTATATCATTCATGATGACTCAATGTTACTACATATGTAGCCATACACACATTCAATTGTTGTGTGTTTTGTTTGGGTCTGTTTGGGTTTGGTCTCACACAAAGCCGGATTATCCACGTTGTTAACAAATGGTCCTGTAGCTGGTGCGTCGATCCGTTATTTATTTATGCAAGCTTCTTTGGTACACCCACACAAACGTTTGCGGAATTATATATATACACACACACACACACACACACGGTGTAAGTGCAGGTGTGTGCATTGACTTTGGTCTCTGTCGGGAGGAGTTTGTACAATAGCCGATGTATGAGCAGGGGCGAACCACGGGCACATCCCTCTGTCACGCTCTCCTAACAGCGCAATAAATAACAATACACCGTTGATTAATCGCCATACCGATCGATCCACCTCATTCGTTTTCAATAGCAGATTTATACACACACACACACACATATATATATATGTATGTATATGTACATAGGCGTATATGTTTCAATACGTAGCCTTAACTTTTAGACAAATAGTAGAATCTCGATCATTCGCAATCAATACAACGTACGCGTGTGTAGCTTCGAATAATTGAATCCCTCTTTCGATTTATCACAATCAGATTGCAATTTTCGAACTCATATCGGGACTACAGGAAATCACGTTGTGGGATAGGAAAGAAAAAAATTAATGGAAGTTCGCATCGTTTGGATGCAGCGGAAAAAATTTATTTTTTCGTATTGCCCAATTTTTTTGGCAATTCAGGGTACGAAAATCACTGAAACAATTTCGTAGCTCCTCATTCTAACTTTTCAACGGATTTAGATAGCGAAAAAAAAAGAAAAAAAAGAGAATTTTCGTTGCACTCCAAAGATGCAAACTTCAACATCATCAAAATCGTGCAGTATTCACGCAACTTTGGAAATTGTACATAAGTGTGACTTTTTCGACGATTTGAAACATCTCGAAGACATCTTCGTTCAAATATCGCGGCAAAAAGTGACATTGAAGTTTGCATCGTTGGAGTAGAACGATTTTTTTTCTCATCGCCAATTTTTGTTGACAGTTCAAGTCTACGAGAATCACTCAAACGTTTATCAATAACCTCATTAGGAACCGAGAACCTAAATTTGTCAAAAAAGAGTTCAGATGACAATTAAAATGGAGGAAAAAGGGAGAAAGAATTCAGTTGCATTCGAACGATGGAAACAGCATGGTAAAAATTCATCCAAACGAAGCTCCCTGTCGGAGGTAGAAAAAACAACAGCACGAAGGGGGCACGAGTGAATTATACGGAGGGGTGTATGACGATTCGAATCGATGAGAAGAAAGAGCCGCGCGCGGCCAATTATAATCGTGACTAAAGCGACGTTACTCTTATCTCCCAGCGGACGTGGAGATACGGAAGGGCGTGCCGGACGTGTGCATTCAGATCGTCGTGTACAACGTCCGCTCTCTCTCTCTCTCTCTCTCTCTCTCTCTCTCTCTCTCTCTCTCTCTCTCTCCCTCTCTTGGCAAGATCATGAAATTGAGGATGCACGCGGAGAGTTGACGGGGGCGTCGACACCCACACGAACAGTTGGTGCAGAGGACAATGAAACGGATATATATATATATATACACATCATAGTTAGAGATGATCGCGCCGGGCTTTACGCGCCGCCCAGTGGTATCTCGCACCGCGTGCGCTTTCGCATTTCTTCCCATTTTTTTTCTTCCTTTTTTCCGCCGTCCTCCTTCCTCTTCTCCTCCTCTTTCAATCATTTTTATCGTTCTCCCGTTCTCGCGGGAACGAAAATGCCCGCTGTCTCGAGGGCAAATCTTGTCTCGATTAGGGGCTTCGCGAGAAAATGAATACTTTGTATACGAATGCGCACACTTGAGCACTTGAGTATATACGGGGTGATCGATTCGAATGGAAAGGGTCGAATATCTTCGAATTTTTGATAGAAATATTTAAAGTTAACGAATTTCAGAAGGCACATTATAAGGTGCCCGTTATTTTTTTATGAACGCGGAGAAAACGTGAGAAGGTCATCTTTCTTTTTTGTCAAATGCAATGTTGGGGTAAGGTTCCGAAACCACCCCTCTCTCTTTAGGGGTTGTCTCAAAATATTAAGAGGAAGGTTTGTGCAAAATTTCAAAATTTCGAAGGGAGGGGGGGGGTTTGGAACCTTAATCTAAAAAAAACTAAAAAATTCAATATCTCGAAAACTATTGCGAGTCGCCAGAAATCCCTTTAGCCGTCGTATTTAAATATTAAAAGGAAGGTTTGTGCAACATTTTAGCTCGATCGGGGGAGGGGGGGTTCGGAACCTTATCCCAATCTTGTATTTTTCTAAAAGGCCTGCACGAGCAGATTTTGCAGGAGATTTTGAAAATGCAATTTTGTATCGGCTAGTTTCATAGCCCAGAGTCTTAACTCTAATTTGCAATAAAGATTCTGCAAAAATTCCAAAAAATTGACCGATTACAGCGAACCGTCCCGCTGTGATTCTACCATTTGGTAACAAAAAATTATTAAAGTTGATTTTTGGTCGAAAATCGAAGTTTTTTTCTACAGCTTGCGATTTTTGTAATTTGCTAAATTTCAATCACGTGTCTAGTCAAACGAAGGTTTTAGTATTATACTAAAAGTACATTTTCACCCCATCGCCGATTAATCATGCACCAACGGCGTCACTATCTTTAAATAATAATAACTTCATTGTTAAATTATATTTTTAAATAAATACACAAACGTAAATTCGACAAGACTATGTACTAATTGCCTGCAAAATCCCGACCTCGTCATCCCAATATTCTGGTCAGAAAAAAATGTTGTAAGTCAATCTGTCTTTCGGGCGCCAAGCTTATACAGACCCGTTAATGCACTAATCGATACAGTCCTTTTGCGTTAAAAAAATGAGCGGCATCGATCAGTGCCTCCAAAAATACACAATTGCTTTAAATAAAACCAAGTACACGTTTACAAATCCCGTTCTTATAAAGAAAACCTAATCCCCCTGATAAACCCCCCCCCCCCCGACGCGATTTAACTTTTGTCCGAAGTGTCTTCCAGTATGCCCAACAATTTCGAAGATATCCCAGTGGGTCGATTCACGCGGGACACCATGTATACAAGTGTCCGAGAGACTAATACATACACGAGAGTTTCGTACGTTGTGGCATTGGCATTGGAAAAAGATCGAGGGCACGTTGTACCCACGCATTATAAATAGAGCCGATACACGTTCCCATGCCGTAGACTTTGGACTCGTCTCTATACAACGATAATAATTATGATAATAATAATAACAACAATGATAATAATAACAGTAACACGCCAGTAGTACCGGTGCCAACACTCACGACGATAATAATCACAACTCGTATCAATAAGTTAGTAGTTCAATGCTACATAGATACTATCGAATTCGCAATAACGTGTATCGCGCGCAAAACTTCCAGTTTCATTTTTCATGATAAACAAGTTCCCAACGTTTGCTACACGCGCGTTATCTAACGGCAGGTACATTATCGCTGATGTATATCTATATCGTGTAATATACCCGGGTCCGCGGTGTATGTATATAATTGCAACCATATATGCGTGGGTATGTATTTACACACACACACACGTGTGTATATATATATATATATATATATATATATATATATATACACGTCACCTCCACTTTTTTAATGGAATGGCATATTTTTCTCAACCATCTTGTGGAGCACCTCAAGCCATATAAAAACATTAGGGGGTCAAAGTCGTTCGAGGTCATTTAAGGTCACCTATTAAAATGAAATACAAATGTAAATATCTCGGATCACTACCAAATATTTGATAGTGATCCGAGATATTTAGATTTGTATCATGGATGCTGACCTTGAATGACCTTGAACGACTTTGACCCCTAATGTTTTTTATGCGGCTTGAGGTGCTCCACAAGATGGTTGAAAAAAATATGCCATTCCATTAAAAAAGTGGAGGTGAAGTGCACTGCGCGTCAGCGCTTCTGGCGAAATAAAAAAAATTGGTCGCATTTGATGGCCCCCTTCACACCGTACAACGTTTGTCTGGAACATTTTTTGTGACGTTGATAATTACCGAGTTATTTTGGGTTGCAGAGATAAGAAAGACACCCTGTGTGTATGCGTGTATATATATATATATATATATATATATATATACACACACATATCGGGTATTCCTTCTCTTCCTCTACCCCTTCTCTTCAGCGTTTGCAACAAATCGGAAAGAAACATTCTAGGTCTATTTTGTGTATTTTTCACCAAAGCTCAACTTGTGCTTCCCATATTTACTTTTCTTATTTTTGGTGAAATTTCGATTTTAAGCATGATTATTGGACAGTTTGGAAGTCAGAAGTGAATTTTTTCGTTCACATATATATCCCACCCAAATTGAATTTTATCTGAAAGCAGATTTTTTAATTTTTCTTTGCAATTGCAATACCGAAAATGTGTTCTGACTTCTAACCTTCTAAAGTTCCAACTTTCTAAAAAAAATAGTCAATGTTGGAAGTACTTGGAGCTTTGGTGAAAAATGCACAAAGCAGGTCGAAAATGTAGGTGAATTTGTTGAACATTATAAAAACGGCCCGAGTGGACGTTTCCATTTTTGGCAGCTGCAGAAAGGCAAGAAGGGGGAAAAATTAGAAAAACAGGGTGTTTTTTAACACCAGGATAGAGGTTTTCCACTATAGAAATGTGTGACCAACGATGGTGAGGGAAATAGTTGTCTGAATTGAACTGGAATACCCTATGTGAGTGTGTGTGTGTGTGTGTGTGTGTGTGTGTGAGAGAGAGAGAGAGCCCAGAAGTACTCTGTAAAGGCAGAAAGCCCCATCTCCGTCGACTCCGCGTGCCGAATCTCGTATAATTGAGGCCCTTTCGTTTCGTTAACACGCGACGTGTATATGAACGAGTTTTATACGAAGCGCAACGAGAGAGGTTCTTTCGCACGGCGCGTTACCCCGTCATTAATAAAACATTAATTATCGTCGATTGTCTCGCGCGCGCCCGGTTAATGAGCGAACACGCCGCGCCCCGCAGGTTTCCGTTCGTGTGCGTGTGTCCGCACGTACACACACACACGCGAAGTATCCGCTCGAAGAGCAACGCCGGAGATAAAAAGGACGGGAGAAAGAGAGCCGAAGGGGATCGAACGCGGGCGACCGAGCCGCAGCGCACGTACGGCAATTACGATTGTCCGGCGTGCGTTGAGTAATTGATTTGGATCAGCGAGGCGCCCCCTCGTGTGACTATTCTAGAGCAAACTGCGATTCCCATAGGAATATATCTGCGTCCGCGTATCAGGCAGAAAAATACTGTAGGAGTTCAGAGACGAGTATTCGCAGTAGGGAAATAAATACTTTCCGTGGGGAAAGTTTGAGCGGAAATCTTTGTTATTGATTTATCGATTTTCGCGATGATTCGCTTTTTTCGGCGCATTTCCATTTCCATCCACTTTTTGTTTGGGTTTGTTTGGGTTGTATGTAAGTATGTATGTATGTATGTATGTATGTATGTATGTATGTATGTATGTATGTATGTATGTATGTATGTATGTATGTATGTATGTATGTATGTATGTATGTATGTATGTATGTATGTATGTATGTATGTATGTATGTATGTATGTATGTATGTATGTATGTATGTATGTATGTATGTATGTATGTATGTATGTATGTATGTATGTATGTATGTATGTATGTATGTATGTATGTATATATATATGTGTGTGTATATATTGTAACGTTGCGTTACCATATAGAGACTATCCGAGAAAGGTGAGGTAAGCGGGCTGGCGTAGCTCAGTTGGTCAGAGCAGTCGACCGGCAATCGAAAGGTCCCGGGTTCGAATCCCGGCCCAGAAGCGCACCGCATTTTTTTCGGATAGTTCTCTTGAGTTTTTTTCAGGGGATTATAAATGGCGCCCAACGTGGGGCTCGAACCCACGACCCTGAGATTAAGAGTCTCATGCTCTACCGACTGAGCTAGCCGGGCTATATATATATATATATATATATATATATATATATATATATATATATAATTATGGATATAAATATAAATACATAGATACGCGTATGTACGGATGTGCGCAGTATTTGTACAGCTTGTTTTTTTCCCACCAACATTTTGAAAGAAAATAAATATCTCTGCAGATTATTTTATTCGATGGCTTATTTTTAAGCCATCTATGAATATGAATACTTCATTTGTATGTTAACCCTACGTTGTCACTTTGACCCGGACAAGTTTAAACAAAATGCTCACTTTCACAAAATTGAAAGTTTTAAATAATTGTTTGCAACAATTCAATTTTATACTTGGCGAGTTCCATTTCTGCAGACATATTAAGAAATATTTAAAGTGTATCCCTCATTTTTTTAAATGAAAACCCACCGAAGGTTCGTTAATGGCAGGTGGATGAAGGACTATCCGGGTCAAATTGACCCAATGTGTCGAAATTATGGCCAAATATAAGTGTGTCAACAAAGGGTTAATATGACTAATATATGTAAATGGAAATCCGCAGAAATCAGGCTGGAGGGAGCAACGTGTGCAAGCATTTTTTTTATCTGCGTATATCTTTGTGTGAGTTGTAACCCTCAAAAAAACTCCAAGAGAACTGTCCGAAAAATGTGGTTTCTGAGCCGGGATCCGAACACGGGACCTTTCGATTGCCGGTCGAATGCTCTGACCACTGAGCTGCGCCAGCCCGCTTACCACACCTTTCTCGGATAGTCTCGATATTTGTAACGCAACGTTACAACTCTCCCCTGCCAGAGTCGATCCGACTCTGGAGGGGCGAAAAGAAATTTTCTCTCATTAAACTCGTACTACAGACGCGGGAATTGTCTGGCCTGAGGGGAAGCGAGGGGGTTAGCTCATCGAAACTCTTATCTCTCATTCTTTTCCAAAGCAATCACGATAATTAGAAATTTTTCGTAATTATTCTGGGGCCGTGGACCGCTGTTGGGCGCCATTTGTAACCCTCGAAAAACTCCCAGAGAACTATCCGCAAAAAATGCGGTGCGCTTCTGGGCCGGGATTCGAACCCGCGAATTCTCGATTGTCGGTTGAATGCTCTGACCACTGAGCTTCGCCAGCTCGCTTACCACACATTCCTCAGATAGTCTCGATATTTGTACATCCTTATAGGGATTTGATAGAGACGCCACACGTTGGGACTCCACATTGGAATCCAAGTGAATTCCGCGCTATTTCCCGATTTACATCCTTTGCAATTTTTTTATTTGAAATCCCCAAGCGGAATTTGTTGGATGTCCAAAAAAAAATATATCCTTCCGTGATCCCGCGCAAAAAAGTATTGGGGAGATGTATAGGGATTGGTTAGGGACACCGCACATAGGGACTCTTCATTGGGATCCAATTTGATTCTGCACTATTACCTGATGGACGCCGTTTGAGAATTCTTACCACGTTCGAATCGAAAATATGTGAAAGGTCACGAGAAAAATCTCGGCGTGTTAAAATATAATCCGTACGCTTCGTGAGCGTTTATGCACATTATGATTTTACGTCAAGGTGCAGTAAAATAAGGACAACCAATAATTACAGTGGATTTTCAGTCGTATGATTCAAATTCATTTTCAAGATATACTTTTTCAAACGATTGATACTTTTTTAAGATAAGATTTATACTCATTCAAGATCCACTCATTTTGTACAATATAGTATATCATTATATTTTATTTCGAAAACTCAATGTACAGAATGCGATGAGACCTATCAAGAAAGGTATCGGATTCCGTTCGATGATGTGGGAATTATTCAGAATTCAAAGTGGTTTCGCACATTGGATTCTAATGAGAAATGTTAGCAAATGAAAAAATGGAGATCTAAATAAATTGAGAACTTTTCGTTGCAATCCAATGATGCAAACTTCAACGCCATGAAAAAATAAGCTAATCGGTGGGGTCGTGACATGGGGTTGAGTTACATTGAGGATCAAAGATTGGAGCGGAGATTTTCGAGGGTTTCGACTGTATCGTTTTCGGGAGAGCCCTTGTATATTTTTTAATCTCGGTTATGCATGTATTCGCGACTCATCGTGGGCGTCGTCCCCTTTCTCTCTTTCTCTTCCTCCACCCTCTCACCCTCTCTTGCCACTGATTCTTCTCCGGCGTCTTCACGCTGGACCGATAATTTAAACCGTTAATGTTGAATTAAGCCGAGGAAGATATATTTATGCTGGTGTACGTCGATGATTTACGAATACTCCGTGTGTATAAGCGAAAGAGTTTATATCAGGGAACAAATTTTGCCAGGCCCCAGCCAACCTTGTCGACCCATTCAATACCATGTGGTACACACACATATATGTATGCCTGAATTTGTTTTCATTTCTTCTGCCCATCGACGATCAACGCGCTTTTATTGGACGTAAAATTTACAATGCCTTCACTGCATAAGTAATAAATGTAAAGTTGAGCATTTATTATTTTTGTAATATTTTTCATTTACCTTTCTCGTTATTACAAAGTAACAACAAGAAATGGCTCTTTGTGGCTTTCATTTTTTACTTAATTGTAGTAATTACCTCGTGATAATTACAAATTAAATTTACAATAAATAATTCAGCGTTTAGAAATACTACAAAGCAAAAACTGCGAATTGATGATTGATCATGAAAAGAATAAGTAATTGAACTCAGTTATTGTACTAATGAATAATATAAGTATATATATATATATATATATATACACACATATATATTGAGACATATAGGTACGTCTCAGGTGCGAATTTCTCCCGAGAACGCGAAGGCCAAGATTGTTGACACGCCCGGTCAATGCCTCTAAATGCCCCTATTAGGAAGAAAATTGAAAATTGGTGGGATATTGAAATTCGAAAAGAGCCAAGTGGGGGGAGAAAAAGATTCTAGAAAAGTCGAGGAACGACCAAGACGCTTGAGAAGGGGGAGAAAAAAAGCGGCAAAATAACAGTATAAAAGGGACGTCCTTGGACCGAAAAATGTCTTTTCTTTCGAACTCTGGTTGGCGCAAGTAGTGAAAAAGATACCAGTACAAGCTGAAAAAGCGAGGAAAGTATCGGAGTAAGGAAAGCGCCAGCATCAAGAATAAGAAAAGGAGAAAAACGTAGGGACTTCTCTCGATTATTGAGGGCATTAGTAGTGAATGGGCGTAAGTACAAGCCGCAAAGGCGAGGAAAACAACCACTAAGGAAACTGCCCGAAAATAGCGAGAGGAATTGGAGACAGTCCTCGGATCACTTTCTTTAATTATCTGAGCATAAGTAGTGAAAGGACGCACTTGATTATTTCCCGATTAAGGAAAGCGTCGGTTGGCACAAGTAGTGAAAAGGAGCCGAGAAGGACTCCCGACTAAGGAAAGTGCCAGAAAACGCAAGTAGTGAAAAGGAATGTTCGGGTGCTCCCGAATAAGGAAAATGCTCAAGATAAAAAGAGAAATGACAGTGGGCATCTCATAGAAATAGGACGAGGCAAAGGAAGTTTTAAATCAGAAGTAAATAAAACGAAGAAACAGAAATTGATTAAAAAAAAGGGCACGAGGACCGCCCAGCTGTGCACACGACTTCCTCGGTCTTTACATTTTGACTGTAACCGTCACCGAGAGAGAGAGAGAGAGAGAGAGAGAGAGAGAGAGAGAGAGAGAGAGAGAGAGAGAGAGAGAGAACTAATAGAATCACTTGAAGAGAGCAAGCGAGAGACAAACAAAACAAACGGGGCAGTGGCCTAGCAAGCCAACGCAAAAAATTTGGAATTCGCGAACACACACAAAGTACACATGAAAAGGTCCCCGAGCGACCCACGTACACACAAATAAACACAAATATTAAAAAATTGTAAGGCGGAATAAAAGCAACACCACACATACACATGAGAAAACGCACAAATACAAGGACACGTTTAAAAACACATGTAAACACTGCGGCAGCCATACAACACAGACATTCAAACGTACACACATACCCATATTTAAATACACGAGCGAAACTACACGCACACAAACAATACTTACCTGCCACAATGCGATGACACACTCACACATTCAAAGATATGCGTACACAAAAACATTGCAGCGCGAATTAAGCGAGACTCCACACACACACACACACACACACACACGCACGCACGCACGCACGCACGCACGCACGCACGCACGCACGCACGCACGCACGCACGCACGCACGCACGCACGCACGCACGCACGCACGCACGCACGCACGCACGCACGCACGCACGCACGCACGCACGCACGCACGCACGCACGCACGCACGCACGCACGCACGCACGCACGCACGCACGCACGCACGCACGCACGCACGCACGCACGCACGCACGCACGCACACACACACACACACACACACACACACACACACACACACACCAACACAAACAAGTAAGAATCTCGGGCAAGCGAAGCGACCACCGACGAAATTCGAATGTACAGGCGGATTCAAAAGAAACTGTATTGAGACCAAGGAGAAAAATTGCAATAAATTCACGACTATGCGAAAGTATGCGAAAAAGGTCTCTATTAATTTACTCCCTAATCGAGTCCCGAACCCAAATAAATTTGATATAATAAGGGGAGACCCGTTACAATATATATATATTGTACTGAATAACATAAACTGCGCACAGAACAATGCAAAATAAACGGCAAGGTGCGTACTTTACTTCCAAGAAACATCACTTACGTGTCCTAATCAGCTTAAAATTGAGAAAATACTATTCTTTTGTTGCCTAGTTTTATAGCCTGGGATCTTCACTTTAATATGCAGCGGAGGCTTTGTAAACATTTAAAAAATTGACCTTGTATGACGGTATTGTGGCGGGTCAGATCAACCGCTTCGCTGTGATTTACTCTTCATTATTTTGTATGTGAAATATGTTCGTTTGGTTCACCTAAAATTTGGAATAACTTTTTTTATTGTATGATCACAGACTGGACGACAAATCACGACAATATACATATATACAGCCGCAAATTTATTTTTATCTAGTCGTCACCTAATTTTTTGTTCCCAGTCACTAGCTGAAAAAAACTCGGTCATGGCTAGGTCAGAAATATTGTACAGCCGTGAGATATTTCTTTCTATCTAGTCACCATCTAATTTTTTGTATTCAGTCACTAGAGGACCAAAGCCTTACACGGCTGGGTAATCAATAGCTGAAACAGCTAGCTAATGGCGATTCGAAACATCACTTTACTAGCTTGTGACTAGGCAGTGACAAGTTACGTTTTCCACTCGGGAAGCTTATACAGACCAGGTTATTCTCTTCCATTGTCCGCACCATATGTGGCTGAAGCTAATGACTCTAAATGTCCCGTCGTCCATTTTCAATCTACAGAAAATGTCATTCCATGAAAACCTGAATTCGGTACGTTAATTCATTACTTTTCTCCCGGAAACCTCATTTGAATGCGGTTTCCCCATACGGGCTCCCTTCATTAATAATTGGGACATCGCGTGAATGATACACTTTTGACGAGGCTGCGTTCGCAAGTAACCCGACTAGTTCAAGCACTAGATGTAGATGCATGAACGAACAAGTACGAGAGTTTTGTCCGTGGGTACTAATGCCCCACCAAAGATAGCGAGAGAGCGTGTAAAGCGCGCGCGGGAATTGCACAAGACATGCGCGCGAGTACGCGAAGGATGTGCAGGGACTCATGGGGAGTTGCGTGGAGTGAGACCAAAGCACCTAGACGATGAAAGAGAGAGGGAGAGAGAAAAAGAGAGAGGGGGGGGAGAGAAAGCGATGATCCTTTGCCGGTCTCTCGTATATCCGCGATCGTCGAATAGTTGTGTGAGCGAATAAACATTCGGATCGGACAGATCCGAATCAGGCAAAACTTTTTTTGTCTTTCTTTCTCGTTATCCATCTTCGTTGCGGAGCTCGTCAAAATCCGGATCATCCGATTCGTACAATGCTCGGTATCGCGTTAAACGGCATTTAATTGCCGATCGGGAAGAAAGGGCCGAATAGAGTAATGCACAGATGCAGTTCCACGCGGAACTAGGAAACATCTTTCCTCCTTTTTTTGCCCTCTATACAACGGTGCTCACTACCGGCCGACAGGAACATCAAGATACTCGTTCAAAAGAGCCTCGGCAGGGCAACAGCATGCACGTGTACACTGTTTACAATATTGTAAAACCGGCCGTCCAGTTCACATTGCCTCCAACGTCTTTCTTCGTAACCGTTAAAATGGTTGATGGACGAGCCACCAGGCTGTTGAACGCTTCACGTACACACATACACACTTATGGTGCACCAAAGCCGCGCATAGGTCGGCGGATGGACGCGAAGGATATACGCAATTATCTCTCTCGCAGAGCGGCGAGTATATTCGGAAAAGCGAATTATTTCTCAATTAGCGTAAGAGGAAAATTTCGCACGACCTTCTCCGCGTATCCTCGATTATCGTTCCTTGGATTCGCTGACTTGCGCAGCATCTCATTTCAGACGCCCGCGCAATTCGTATCGCATTCTCTCTCTCTCTCTCTCTCTCTCTCTCTCTCTCTCTCTCTCTCTCTCTCTCCCTCTCCCTCTCTCTCCCGCTTTATGTGTGCCACGGATATATCTGGATTTGATTCTCTGTACCTAATATACATGGGCACTTCTTCTTATTTCATATGCCCTTTCCGGACCTCTTCGCCGAGATCGAGCGGCCGCGGTCGCTGCTGATGCCCCAGGTAGGATTTTAAAGTCGCGCCTACGTTGGCGCAACGACGCTTGCCGGCGTTAGGACGTCGGGTCGACTCTGTTTGCCAACGTCGTTTTGGGGTCTAATAAACGTCCAAATGATAACGTCGGCCCGACGATCCTCCCAAACGTTGCGTCACAGTATTTAATCGATGTTGGCCCTTCGTCGATTGCAACGTCGGCCCTTCGTCGATTGCAACGTCGGGCCTACGTTGATTTCGGCATCGGCCCTACGTCGATTGCAGCGTGGGCCCTACACTGACAAAAAATCTTCAAATCAAATACTATAGGCATAAAATATTTCATAAATTCAAAATGAAATGAAGCACTTAATTGAGAGTTTTACGACAACGATTTTGGATCGTAATTCGTCATTCCCTAGCCTTTTGAGATGGTTTTAACCGAAGAAAATATTTGACCTACATGTGAATCGAACCTGGAACCTACCTATTCATAGCTAGGTACGCTGCCCCTATGCTACCGAGTGCTTGCAACATCTGAGTCGCAGATATGGCATAAGCGACCAAATGAATTCCTATAATTATTTGTTGTATCACATAAAGTATATCAATTAATTAGTATCATTGTGATAATTAGAGAGTTCTATCGAATGACGCGCTATATATTTTTCAAACACAACCTATATATATATATATATATATATAAACACAATTCCTCTCTCTTCATCCTCTTTACCCACACACCCCTTTGACAGGCCATTAGCTCAATCAAATAGAAAAATGGTTGACTCTGCAAAAATTATATTTAGCTAAAATTAAAAACAAATAAAATAGATAATAGAGAAATAAAATAGATTTTGTGGATTCAACTAAATGTTTTATGAACAGATGAAACCGAATCACAGATTTATGAGGATTAAATAAAATATTCACGTATTGGACGATATTAAACATATTTTGATTTGAATAAATGAATATATTGAAAACAAATCATTCCAATAATGGAATGCAATAGGAAAAATTTGATTCCACGAAAAATCTAGTTAATTCAAGTGAACAAATATCTAATAGACGCGGTAAGTTAATATCAAAAGAATTTTTCTGTCAGTGACTTGAACGCGGGCAAATTTAAATGGGCGCGAAGTAAAACGTTGTAATTTTCAAGCATTAGAAGCACACTTCAAGAGATTCATATATGATTTAAAGAGCATTTTTCAAATTCATTGATTATTATTTCTTTTTTTTCAATTTTGTTCTTTGTTGTCTAGCTTTTAATTAAGCAGGGTGACGGCATATATTTATTTAAGAATTGAAAAAAATACACGTTTTGTCAAAGTCAGACCCGAAACGTTCTACCGAACTGTTCACTCGTTTTCTCAATTTAAATATTCAGTATTATTACTCTCATTGATTTTTAATTAATCCCAGCAATTATCAAAATTGTTTTCACACCGAAATACTACAAAACATCGAAACTTAACCTTATTGTAAAATGTCGATGCTACCAACATTGCGCGCTACATTGTGCTGTTGAGGCGAAGCTCGAACGGAAATACAAACAAACTGCTGTTTTACGGTCAAGGCATCGGCCGAACTCTGGAGCTACAAGCGATAGCCAACTACACCCGGCCGACGATTAGCCAGTGTTGTCTGAATCATGGTAGCCAACGTCGGGTGAACTGCAGGGCCTAACGTCGACGCGATGATCGAACGAGAGTTGCGACAACTCTGGGCCATGGTTGCGTTCCGATCGTTGGCTGCCGATGCATCGCCGCCTTACCGCCAAGCATTGGCTGCACTCTGGGGCTGCAAGCGTTGGCCAACCACACCCGGGCAACGATTAACCAGAGTCGGATGAAAC